>PPJW02000010.1:0-308460 GCA_003705905.2 Lipomyces sp. NRRL Y-11553 | reverse complement strand
ATGTTTTGGCACACAGCAAGCGGTTCACAGTAGCAGTCCGGATATTCTAGACGATCTCGGTAGGACAAAACAAATCATTGCGCGCTGGGCAGCTGAATTCGCAGTTTGGCCCACGGGTTTACCAACTAACTTAACTGTCTTCGTTAATGCGAGACCGAGCACATGAATTATGTCCTCTGTGCCGATATTCTCGCACACAACAAATCGTCCAAAAGACGTGCGACCAACTATTATGATTGTCACAGCAGTATATACAACTAAACAAAAAACAAGTAGACCGTGATGATGCATAAGTTTGGTGCCCTGCAGAATCCTGGAAGTACTATTTACCCGGCCGTCGGTCAACCAAACTTCATCATGTCAAACCCCACCATCGCGTATATTGTGCTATAACGATGAGGTCGCGTCATCTTCATATCGTCTAATTTACCAGTCACAGTCAGTCGTTCTATACAAGTTCGATCATTGCCTAGGATTATTGTGCACTGATAACGATTTACACCACAAACCGAGCAATTGGGCCTATCAAGAGATAGATCAAAAATGACCAGTATGTGTTCAATTTCATATTTGAGAACTTAATCTTGGTATCGCACAAATTTCTGAGTTGTCGGTTGGCACCATGGATTTCGATCGTGCTCATTGTGAGATGGTTACTAAATCATGTCTATAGTCAAGGCGCTTGAGAATTTTATCCACGACCGGAAACAAGCACGTGGTCTTCCCCTCTCACTCCTTAGAGACACTGTACTGGGTATTGACGCGGAGTATTTCTTCTTACAGCAATTATCACCTCCAGGTAAAAAAGAACCATTAGTACACGCACTCGGCGGATTACCGTTTTCTTTGAAGTCGGCCATAGAAACCTTTCTGAATGGGTTGAAAGGGGCAGGAATTAAACCCGTTTTCGTCTTTAAAGGCATTCAACTTTATAAAAACGAGAGACCTTTCGCACGACCGGATATAAAACAGCAGAAGAGAGCAGAAGCGTGGGAAGCTTACGATAAAGCTAAAGGGGAGACCGCCGTCAATATATTTAACGAGATTGGTGAGACTTTTTGCAGTAGACTGACGTCAGACTGTTTGTTTCTTTGACTAACGTGCGAGACAGAGCCCATTCCGGTGTCAGAAGTCTCCCGATATGCCATGCAATTATTGAGAGAAAATGATGCAGATTACATAGTGGCTCCTTACAGCTCATGGGCTCAACTTGTTTATCTCCTAAAGCACGAAAAGAAATATATTGATGCCATATATGGATCAGCAGAAGTTTTACTCTACGACGTCGAGCGTGTTATCACATCGATCGATTTTAGCGGCGGTGGATTTCTTTGGATTAGTAAGCGAAATCTGCTGGCAGAACTTGGGGGACTAGGCAATGAACAATTGCTTGATCTGGCTGTTCTTTGCGGTCTCGACTTTTCTAGCCCGTTCCCATTGTTTGATCAATCGCACCTGACAGGTACAATGGCTGTGCGCTCGGCGAGGGACTTGATACGAAACTTTGTCAGTGGATATGGCGCAGTAATGGCATACGCTGAGAATCCATTTGTCAAAGAAAGCAACTACATAGACACGTATAGTCGCGCTTATTGCGCGATCAAGTACCACATTGTTTACACAGACAAAGGAGATCTTGAACCGATAATTACTGACAATGCACCCAACGACATACATGAGTTCATCACGCAGCGGCTCCCTCCTGAGCTCTACTTTTACCTAACAAAGGGAATCGTGGGGTCGGAAATTCTCAATACCCTTACATCAGGAAAGTTTATTGAGTCTGTCCCATTGGATGGAGGAGAAAGCTTGGAATACCGGCGATTTCTCTCTGATCTTGAGAGCATGAGGTCGCAATCTTTAAGCTTACTCACTCAGCCGTTGCATCGATTCTATCAAGCGAAAAGAGTGGTGGGTACCGACTGCTTTTGTCTGTTGAGTATTTGGCTGACGCACGAGCATTAGTACGTAGCTTACTGGTTCGAACGCAATAATGAGCATGAAATTCCGCACAGACTCACCCCTACGACATACGAGACGGTAAATTCGTGGAACGTAAGATCTCCTATACTGGATCCGAAGTTGGTGGAATTGAACCAGAAAGAGGTGAATTTGGAGTTCGCGGTAGTTTCTCTTGATGACGAAAAATTTGCGGCATCAACTGTGACTCCAAAGGCGCCAGCTGAGGTAAGTGTTGAGAGTCTGTTTGTTTCTACCTTCACAGCTCACATTAAATATAAAGTTGCTGAAATCTTCGAAAGAAATTTTGGCGAATACGTACTGGCGATTCCTTCAGTTACGGTCTTTTGTCACCCCTAAGCATACTCTTACCCCATGGGGAAAGGCTCTGGTCACCGCACTTAAGGCATCCCGTTCGGAAGACTTGTTTGCGGAGCCATTGATCGTCGCTTTAGAACTTATCCGATTCAAGGTTCTGACCGCGAAGACATACACGCCGTCTTATACAGGGCTTCCAATTAGAGGAACTGGTAGGTGCCATGTCGCGCTAAGGCCTTTGTTTTTGTTGACAGATGTCGCTAAACCAATGTAGATGTTGAGAAGGCGCACATCCTCCTCATTGCTCGGGTGGCCTCCCTGTTGCCGATTAATCACATGCCTATTGGATTCTCAGGTCCACTGAGCCGGAACCTGCTGTCTTTCAACTCGTTCGTTACCAAATATACTAAAATTGCCCGCACCCTGGTTGAGTGCACAGTTTTCTCTCTTCTAGCGAATTCGGATGCGGACCGGCTGGCCGAAGACAATGCTGGATGGGCGAAGCTCGGCGTTAGCCTACCATTCATGTCCGGCCCCAACAGCGGATTGGGCATTGCTATGAAGACTTATCTCGATGAATTATGTGGTAAGTCAGACCCTACTGACACTGGGGAGCGTGCGAAAATGAAAGCGGAACTAAGGAAGTTATTTGCACATGCGCTGGACGTCGTAGGCGACGTCGAACGTGGTTTCAGGCTGTGGGACGCCGTTGTCGAAGCGGTAAAGGTTTCCGCTAAAGATGGTGCGATTACTAATGCAGAGGCGACCGCATTTACTGATGCGGATGCGTGGGTTCAACAGCGCAGGTAGATTATGTACGGGAAGAGGTTTGCAGAGAATGGCCGTGTGTAGATATGTGTTTGACAGTCCATTTGTCACATTCGCGTAATCTGTGTATATGTAGCTGCTCGAAACTTGCATTTGCTCCTTTCTAATCTGATGCGTTCGATAAGTGTATATCGGGCACATATCTATCTGGATGTCAGATCTGTTGCGTTCCTTCATAAGTAGAACGTTTAAGACCGATCCTCTGGCCGGACAAATATATATATATTCTTGGCCAGTATGTTCCGGTTTCATTAACTCTACCCGACGTTGGCGTCTACCCAAGTCGTGAACTTAAGCCAACACGATTAAAGTAGACGCGGACAACCAAAAATCATCTGGATATTTTAACACTAAATTCCTACCGTGATGCATTATCCTCTTCATCGTCCTCCTCGACCTCTTTGTCATTGGCAAGCCGCTCAGAAACAACTTCTCGAAGCATAGTCTGACCATTTGACGCTAGTGTACGTACCACCATACTTTGCTCGTCCTCATAGTCTGCGCGTTCTGCGTCTGGGATTGCGACAGCTTCAACCTCCTTTAAATCTTGAACTGGTTCAAAAGACGATTGATCTTGCCAAGATTCTTCATTACGGACAACCTCGCGCACCTGCGGCAGGTCGAGTCCGTCAGTGCCATCAGCAATGTCCTGCAGAGTGGACCCGTCTTCCAAACGCCCAAAATCGGCCTCGGCCGTTATAGTAAGACGCGGAGACCGCTCGAGCTCGATAGAGCCATCCCCATGACAGGTTCCTGCGGAACGGCAGCAGGTGTAATCACTTCTAAACTCTTGGTTTCTGATCCCGCTGCTGGTTGAGAGAGTTCGCAGAGCTACCTTAAGTGGTGATTGCGGCGAGTCTGCTCGTACGTTAATCGACCCGTTATCGTCGGCTGCAAAATTAGGCTCTTTGCTCTGTGCTTCGAGCTGCCTTTTTCGTTTCCTTTCTTCGTATGCTTTACGTCGCCTACGTTGAGCTGTATCCAATTCTTTCCTAAACTTCGCGAGCGCTTGGGCATGATCTCGTATGCCCTTCTTGGTTGGCTTCCTCATTACGCCGTAGAAGTGAGGGTCAGGCATGAGGCGTGGGTTTTTTTTGTACGCAAGCGGAAGGCGGACCATCTCTTACAAAGACTAACGTGGGATATTAGGTGTCAATCTAGCGATAAAATGGGATAATGCTGAAATAAGTCACTTACTGCTTAAATAATTCGGACCCCCTAGCGTTGGCCCCGGCGCCGAGCCAACACCAAAACGCAAATCGACGCGTCGAACGCGTTTGCCTGTTTGGCGGATTGGCCGTTCCGAGACAACTGCTAATAAATTTGTCAACAAAATTCAAATGGTTTATGAGTCTATGGTAAGTACGCGTTAGAGCGTATAATTAGGAGTCAAGACATCTCGTATAGTAAATGGTTTATTTAGCAAGCTCAAGCTTGTATAATTAGGCGCCAGCGATATGGAGATGACTCAAGGTGTATCTAGGCGACCACTGTAGCTGGAAGGGTTGTGAATAGCTTCTCCTACCAGTGTATCTAGAAACCTCAAGGCTACCAGGTAGTTTATTTTGTGGTGGATGTGGTATTGCGCGTGCTGCTCCAATAAGGCCGTACCGGTGGTCGAATATACCGCGGGTTATTCTGACGTTGCGGAAGGCACTCGACGGAATAATCCAGGAAAGATTGCAGTAGTTATATTATTTAGCAAAATGTACACCTTATCCTCTGGCTACGCGTTGTCGCTAATCAGTCATCATCACGTTTCCCCCACAAACGTATGCACATTAGACATACTCCGCAATCAGTTGCAGCACCTTGCCAAACTCATTTACGTCCTCAATATCTTTCGTAAATCTAGCAACATCATTAGAATCTATCCGTTCTCGCACATTCGTGCGCACGCATGCACACCGACCAACTTACGCCCATAATATGCTTTCCCTTCACAACGCCGGCTCTAGACGACCGCGCCGTCATCGCCATCGCTCTCGGTCGCAGGAGGTGGCGACGCGATAATTGGAGTCGGTACTTGGTCAATTTTCTCGAAACTCTCCCCAGCAGCGCTTGATGTAGGCACGACTGGCTCTGGCGAATCCGGTTCACTAAATCTTTTGTAATTCAGCTCGGCGGGCACACCAGTAGCTTGCTCGTCAAGCCCATCTGGAATTGCAGACTGTTGCATTGAATCTGGAAAGCTTGCCGGCTCTGCGTCTGATTCATGATCACCAACAGCTGATGGGTCTTGCATTGAATTTGGAAAGTTGGCCGGCTCTGCGTCTGATTCATGATCACCAACAGCTGATGGGTCTTGCATTGAATCTGGATAGTTGGCCGGCTCTGCGTCTGATTCATGATCACCAACAGCTGATGGGTCTTGCATTGAATTTGGAAAGTTGGCCGGCTCTGCGTCTGATTCATGATCACTAACAGCTGATGCGTCTTGCATTGAATCTGGAAAGCTTGCCGGCTCTGCGTCTGATTCATGATCACCAACAGCTGATGGGTCTTGCATTGAATCTGGATAGTTGGCCGGCTCTGCATCTGATTCATGAAAATTATCAACAGCTGGTGGGTCTGACGAATCGACCTCAGCACAGGTGAAGTTGTCGGAGTCACTCACTGCGGGCTCCTCTACATCTTTCATAGGACGATTTGCACTGACTGTCGCCTCATCTTTAACTATGGTATCATTCGTAGCCGTTGTCTCGATTGCAAAACCTGGAGTATCCAATAGAGGCACCGGCTCTCCTACAGCGCTCTCCGGATCTGGGTCGCTATCCAACACTGACGGAGGCGCACTAGACGTAGTCACAGTGGTTGTCGGAGGTTCGTCAACACAAGGCGCCGGCACACGTCTTTCCGTTGTACATTCTAAAGTCTGATCCCCTTCATTCTCAGCTTCGACATTTTCGGAGCAAGCCTGCTGTGCTGGCTGCTCCTCGAGAGGAGCCAATGTGTCAGTGTCAGTGAAGACTTCATTTTTCATCCCGGCCACTTCCACACCGTTGCCGTCTATATCCATCGATATCGTATCCTTGCCGGTTGCCGTTACCAGGCGTGCAGACAAATCTGACTCACTACTCTGCTTGAGCTCAGGCTCTCGTTCGTCACCTTCTATGGCGTTCTCATCTTCTTCCTTGGCTAATAGCCCATTTCCCACAAACTCCACGGCAACATGTTGTTCACTCCGGCCGAGCCTGTTCACCTGCTCGGCGCCTTCCTCGCTTGCTATCGATCCGCGAAAACTGTGATTCAACGAAGAAATGTCCTCAAACGTAGACCCATTCAATGGCGACTCAGCTTCATCACCGAGGCTCCCGCCCTCGTCTTCATACTGTCCATGTTCGGTCATGCGTGCTTCGGTCACATCGATGACATCTGGTGGGGCACGTTCTGCCGACGACATATCGATGACATGTGGCGGGGCACGTTCTGCCGACGACTCGTTGATGGTCTCCGGTACATTCGGTTCATCAACAGCTTCATAGACACGCTTTCCCGCATCGACCTCTGATGGTATGCCCTGCTGTGTAGGAACTTCAGCTTCAGAGAGACCCTCTTGCTCTGCTGCTATTCCATCGTCAGCCGCTTCCAAAGCCTGACGTCGTGCTTCTCGCTTCGCACGGGCTGCTGCCTTCTCCTCCATGTCGATTTCTTCCTGCAGCTGTCTCAACATTTCTTCAATCTTAGCGTCGTCATAACCCGGCTCGTTCCGGTGAAACTCCTCTGTCTTTTCTGCAGCAGCACTCTCTTCCATAACAGACACGGGATTGTAATCGATCTCGGACTCATCAACTGGTGTCTCAATATCCTCTGCCCGTGCATGAGGGAACGTAGTGCCTTGCCTGTGCGTTAGTATCGAGAAGTCATTGTCATCTTCGCTGTCGGTAGTGGGTGGTTTAATCATAGGCTGGCTATAAACGTCATCCATATTTGAGGTGTCAGAATTCTCCCGGTCATTGTCTAGATAGTTTGCGGACAATTTAAAGTGGCTGCCTGATGCGTAAGGGTCGTCCTGAGCATTCTGCGATGCGATTGCCGATTCACTTGCAGAGAATGTGGTATTATCGTCGGAGAGATAATCGGGGAAATTCAATGCACGCGTAGATGACGACGAAGTCATGGTGCCTGGCACCGAAAACGAGTTAGTAATAGGTGCAGCGAGAGAAGGAGCTGCTGGACCGGGCGTCTGAGATGGTACTAAATCATCACCTTCGAGATCGATAAGACCAGCACTTTCAAGAGTTGTGTTCCGATCACCCACCAATTCATACGATGACTGCTCTGGAGAAAGAGAATAGTTAGTTCGTGCCTCCGTGGAATACGGCAGCCTGTAGTCAGCCGTATTGGCCGCCTTGGACGAATCCAAATACTCGCTGAGCTTGGCGTCTAGAGAATTATATCCCGTATCTCTCGCGCGATATGAATCAAGTCGTGGAAGCGACGACCGTCTGAATGGCGCCCCTTCGTACAGCGATGATGTGTCCGTACGTGTTGAGGAAGACTGAGGTACGATGTACTTGGAATCAGGAGTAGACTTCCCACCAGCGAGACCGGAAAACGTGCGTGCTGCAAACGACGCAGTAGATGACCATGGATATTCGGATACGAGAGGCTTTCTCATACTCGATATTCTTAGCGGCCGATTCACGAATTCCGCAGGCGGACGTGGAGGAAGAGGGGGTCCGGGTGGAGATGGTGTGCCCGTTCTGACAGGGAGCGCGACTGATGGTTGCCGTGAGAGAGAGGGAGTTGGCTGGGCGACAGGAGATGACCGCCGAGAGCTAGTAGATGGCTGATTCCGGTATGATGGTACGTCATATGTCCGTGAATGCTGTTCTTGATACGTGGAAGACTCACTAGGGTACGTCATCGCTTGCAGCGGAGGAGGAACAGAACGCGCTGGTGCATATTGCGAACTTAATGCAGTGTTATACCCATTTAGACTAGGAGTAGACGAAGCTGCCGACGATGCCATAGACGAAGCGTACGGATGCGTAGCAACAAGTTGCTGCTGGCCATATTCGAAAGAAGCACTAGGAGGCAATTCATTATTTAAAGAAGCATACACCGGCAATGACGACGTTGCAGTCACTGCAGATAATTGATCAGCAGAGGAATCATAAAAAGGTGTCTGCTGGAACGGTTGAGCAGTAGCATACGAGCTCATGCTCTCACCAGACTGAGATGACCCTGGGTGAATCGGATGCAAAATGTGCACGTCGGTATCTAAATATCCAGGTGCAATGCGTCGTTGCTGTATTGTTTCCTGGCGCAAGACATCGCTCTCCCACTGTGTCACCTTGTCTTTGGCCTTGTTCTGCCGTTCGGTAACCAACCGCTGCTGCTCTTCGACAGATACCGCGACCGCCTTGACATCATTCAAGCGCGCTGTAGACGATGGAGGAAGTCCTCGAGGTAATGACGCGTAATTCAGGGGCAAAGCAACGGGTTGAGGAAGCTTCAGGAAGGGAGATATGATGAGAGGGATTTGAGCGAGGAATGAATGAGCTTTACTGAGGTTAGCACTGGGACCAGACAAACGTGAACAAACAACATACTCGCCGCGTCATGCATAATGAGCCTAGGATATCAATTGCAAACCAAGATTAACTCCAAGACTAAGAATGTCTAGCATATATTCTGTAAGTAGTTCATCAATTATTGCGAACGAAGAAGGACGGCGACTGGTCCCGTAATCTGGCCAGGTCAGGTAAGGCTGGGCCGTGCGGCGTCGGAATCTTTTTTCGCCGCCTGTTCCCCTAACCCGGCATATACTTTGGACAATTTTGAACGGCGTAGTTTGCCCAATTAGTTTTTATGACATTTATTACACCAATTGCATCTTTTTTTTTGCCAAGTACCGTAGAATGCGTGCGGTCCATTGCCGGTCAATGCTCACACGTTCTGTGACTCTACGGCCATCTGTCTCACGGAGTGTAAGTGATCTTATATCTGCCGAAGGAATCGAACCTAATGACCGCACAGCTACACTCCACTCGAGACGTCCGTACAATATTTTTGAATAGCCCAATGCTTCGGCAGCAGGACAATATAATAAAAATACGCCCGACAGTGTATCTCAGTGTGCGCAATAATTCAACTGTCAGCGCGGGCGGTGAAAAAGTCGCCAATGTGGTTCAGGCAGTTACAGACCAATCCACGTTGCAACCAATTCCAGACGCGATTACTCCCGTTGCCGACGCACTCACATCTTACCAATTGGGTTACCTCGAATCTATCGGTCTCGCGCAGACGTGGATATGGCCGTCTGATATAGCGGCTCACATATTAGAACTCACACATGTGTACACTGGGTTGCCCTGGTGGGCGGTGATTGTCGCAGTGGCTGTGAGTGCTCGTCTGGTGTTCCTACCCCTATCATTCAAGGGACACGTCATGAACATGAAAATGAAGACGATTCAGCCGCAGGTTGACATGCTGATGAAGCAATTGAATTCGACAAGCTCCCCTAGCGAAAAAGCGCAGATCGGAATTCGCCGGCAGAAATTACTTAAAATGCACGGTATTAAGATGTCTGTTATGGTTGCGTCCGGCTTTGTTCAGATCCCAGTCGCATACGGAATGTTCATGGCCCTAATGTCGATGGCGCAAGTTCCTGTGGACGGATTTGGTACTGAAGGTTTGTTCTGGTTTCAGAACTTGGCAGCGGTAGACCCGTACATGGGATTGAGTGTGCTTTCGGCCGCTGGCACTTACGCCAGTTTGCGGCTCGGTGCAGAAGGCATGGGGAGCATGTCGCCAGCAACGCAAAGATTAATGACTTATGGTACCTCGACTGCGATGCTTGTTATGGGACTGTGGTATAGTGCCGCTAACGTGTTGTTTTTCGTGGCCACTGGTTTTACCGCTATGGGCACGTCTATGTTTATGCGGTCTCGGGTGTTCAGAAGGCTAATGAAGGTGCCTGAAGAAGTCTACGTAAGATCACGAGCTGCCGCGAAGAATGCTCAATCGCAGTCTATTACGCAGCAGTACAAGGAAATGTGGAACAATGCGAAGAAAAGAGCGGAAGACAGAAAGGCCTCGGAGCTGCGATCGCAGACAACAGGTATCGCATCCCCAACCGCCATGCCGTTTAGAGTGAAAAGCAAATCCATTAGGAACGGACGGAAGGGAACGTAGATTTTTTTGAAGTCATGTAGATATGTAGTATAAAGAAGCGTATATAACAGATTGATTAGTTGACAATCGGGAGCTGTACATCTTGTATGTGTTAATTCGCTGATGGTTTGTTCTGCTGACCATCCACGTCCTCTATTCTCCATCAACATTCTTCATCGCTTCTTCAAGCTGTTTCCGCTCTAACTGTTTTCGAATATTTGTTCGAATTGGATGCAGCTGCCAAAAGTTAGCTAGAGTACATAAAGCAATTGTCAATGACTGATCTCACCTCAGCTCCAATAAATCCCCACCGTATACCAATTTCGTTAGCCAATATCTCTCCCAAACCAAGCATCATTCCATTAATAAACGGGAAAAGCAGATTTATAGCGCTGAATCGTAGTATCGACATATACGTACTCGCACGCGTCCATAGTGACCCCGAAGGTTTTGGCTGGCTGGCTTCGACGGAATCACAGGTGGAAGACGATGATTGGGACGACACTTCTTGTGACCGCGTAGGCGCTTCTTCTAATACTAATAGTTCCTTCTCTACTTCGAATGTTGGGTCTGACATGCTTTTCTATTGTATTCCGACTGGGGTGCTGGAGATTGAGAATTTATAACTCCTACTCTGATCAATTGCTGAAAACGAATGAACACTGAAATATTTCGGCTGAAGGATGAAATTACTTTTTTCTGCAATATATCTTGCCAAAAGCCTCTGACTCTGGAGGACCCTCGCCGCTGCACTATTGAGGTATATCTGACATTGAGAAATGCAGGTCTCCGTCGCGAGAATCGATACGATCGTGTCGACGAGCCCGTATATTACAGCACGACCAGCGTAATTTTCAGTTTGGGAGCGGCCACCCTGAGAGCCATTCCTGGGAATCGCTTGTCAGTCTTTGTATCACTGTTATCCAGTTGTTTGGTGTCCCAATTGGTCAGCTAGATTGTATACGCTGCCAGCATTATACTTTTGCCTAAGGGCGCTGTACAATTCTGTTTCAGTTGAGGAACGGCAAGACACATATTGTCATTAGCAGGACTTGCTATGGACGGACATTCTGGCTCTGATCTCTCGTCGCCACCAGGATCCGACGATCCAGATTTGCAGGTAGCCCAATCGCCGAATGGCTCCATATCTTCTGGCATCTCGTCAGACACATACGGCTCTGTTCCCGGGTCACCGGGTGTGAACGATGACAATCTCGACCAAGTGACGGTATGCAGATGGGAAGGATGTTATGCCGAGTGCGGCAACATGGATAATCTCGTGAAACATATACATGATGAACATGTCGGTAATCGGCGGCCAAAATACACATGTGAGTGGCTAGAATGTCCACGACGAGGTTTAAGTCAGACATCGCGATTTGCACTCGTGGCACATATGAGGAGTCATACTGGCGAGAAGCCGTTCTACTGCAGCGTTCCTGGTATGTTGTTAGCGTACACTTTGGCGGACTTGGTATAGTGTGCTAAAGTCTTATAGAATGCGATCGGAGTTTCACAAGATCAGATGCGCTTGCGAAGCACATGAGGACTGTGCACGAAACAGAGGCCCTGCGACCGTCAGATCCGGTCCCCAAGACACAAGCAAACCATCCGAAAAACTTGGGCGGTGCGACATATGCAGCGTACACGGAAGCTATCAAGCGGCACAAGGCGAGCGAGAAGGTGAAAGCACTGGGAGACGAAGTGGCAGATTCCCATGAAGCCGACGATGAATTTGATCCCGACGAGCGTCAGAAACCGCCGAGAAAGATGGCGAGATATTTGAAGAGGAAACTCTCTTGGGTTAATGAAGTACATAAGGAGCTGGAAGAAGAGATGGAGAAAGTCAATAAATTAAAGCGAGAGTTGTGGGTGAACAAAGAGATGCTGTTAGAGAAAGTCATACGGAAAGAGTTAGGAGGGGAAGCAGCTGCTAAAATTGTACATTAGTCTCTGACATATTTTCTTTCGCGCTGTGTTGGTCTCAAGAAAATATTAAATATCTAGCACTAATAGCAACTCAACCCAAACGGATAATTTACTGACTATTTACAATGACTAGACAACCTCAACTTGAAATCTATCAAAACATTCTATCTACTCCTTTGCTCCTTTACAGACGGCTGTGCCGTCGGCTTCTGTTCATCTTCGCTAGAAGGCAACTGATAGACTCGTAGTCGGTCTGCAATCCTGTCATCCATGACAAAACCTTGCATCCATTCTGATCCTTTCTCAAGCGCTGTTTCCTTCCACTTCTTGGGCCAATCAGCCTCTTCTTCCTCGCCTTGTTTGAGATCAATGCTGGTTGCGAACGGTCGTGATTGACTTAACGCTACGGACGCAGTCAGCCTGCCGCACCGGTCCGCCAGCTCGCGTTTTGTAAAAAATCTGTAAGTCCGAATTGGGGTATTCAAAAAGCCGAGAATATGTGGTAGAGGGATGTATACTATTGGTGCAAATGACGTGATTCGTGCCAATTCTGGAGATGTTGGTGCACTTGAGTAGTCAGCTTGAGAAATGTACGGTTTCGGAATTGGTGGCTGCTTGTCCTTCTTCTCGTCGCTTTCATCCCCTTCCGAAGATTTCTTGTCGTCCTGAACTTGAGACGTTACCACGCCCTCGTCGGCGGCCTTGCTGGCCTCCACGGCGGTCTGTACAACATCTTCTCCGTTCTCCAACAATCCCTGCGCCTCAACCACATGATTCTCGGGCGGAGCCGCAGGCATATCCAGTGGACCTAACCAACCCTCGTTCAAGCCGTGCAAATACTCTTTATAAGCACCTCTTCCCACGCAAATCACACCTCCCTCTGTGTCATACTTCAATCCGTTCGTGACAGCCTTCATCAGTTCGTCACGTGAATCTGCCTCACCCCGTCGCTCCTTCCTAATCTGGTCCGCAACGTAATGCCGAATCTCACCCTGCCGCTTTGCCTTCACCAATTCCCAGTCAATCGCCGCAGCAGTCAGCACCGGCTTAACGTATTGTGTAAAATGCGCGATGGTGACATCAAGGTGATCGCCGGGTGGTGGGGCAACGTATACTGTCACCTTCCGCGGCATTCCATTGGGCTGCAGTGGTTCTTGGGACAGGTAAGACACGTGATCCTTCCACTTCTGTCTGTTTGCGCGTCGGTTTTTTCGGTCATAATAGATCATGCCGGAAATGCCAATAATAGTGCTTAGGAATATTGACATATTCCTACCCGGCAGGCGGAGACGCGGAATGCCAAGCGCAACCAGCACTGGATTTCGCGGTGGAGTGGACTTAGGTGGTTCTGTCGACATTGGTGGAGAGTGCTGTTTCTTTAGAATCGGTGATTTTAATTGTCCACTGTCCCACACAATATAACTATTCGGCCTGAGATTTCGTTGGGCGTTTTAACTTAGCGTGCCAAGAATATTAACGCTCGCGAATATCTTTTCGTGAACGCGCGGCGCCGAAGTATTTTAACCCTGACATAGGTAGAATAAAAGACCCTAATCCACTAAAGTATTGCAACTTTCTCCTTCGCCACTGTCGACGATACTCTTAAACGAGCACGATTATTCTTTCGACTTTAGTTGCACTTGCAAAAATACTTGTGTTTTATTTATGACTACTCATTAATCGGTACAATCCATAGACACGTTCAATAATCCCAGCAAATCAACGCTAGCAATACGGCTGGTTAGATCAGTCAATGGCCACAACGTACAATGAAATTGGTGCGGTGATCACCGTCTCCGATGCCCAAAAACTAAATAACATTCCGCCATATGGACAGAGAACTGGATGGCGGCCCAAAACACTGGATGATTTTGGCGACGGAGGAGCGTACGTATTTGTTTGTCCAAAAGACTAGGACTTCTAGCTTAACTTCTGGACTAGGTTTCCAGAGATAAATATGAAGCAGTATCCACTCGACATGGGGCGGACGAAACAGGGACCTTCAAATGCGCTTGCGATACAAGTTGACTCGCAGGGCAAGATCAAATACGACGCGATCGCGAGACAGGGCCATGCTGCCGGCCGCATAGTGCATACCTCTTTCTCCGATCTTATTCCCCTCCGCCAGCGCGCAAATATAGGAGAAATCAATCTCGCAAGACCGTCTGAAGAAGAGGTAGCGGAGACAACAGCGAAAACGAAAGCTGCTTTTGAAATGATCGTATCCGGCAAGTCCAAGGCTGCCAACGCAAAGAGCATTACAAACAGCAAAGCGCAGGAGGCGACCTATATACGCTACACGCCGAGTAATATGATGGGTGAGCGAGGGGATGGGCAGCATCGCCAGAGAATTATAAAGATGGTAGATTTGCCGGAAGATCCGATGGAGCCACCGAAGTTTAGACACACCAAGGTGCCACGCGGTCCACCATCCCCGCCTGCACCATTGTTGAGATCCCCGCCGAGGAAGTTGACAGCTAAGGATGCCGAAGATTTTAATATTCCGCCGAGCGTATCAAAATGGAAGAATCCAAAGGGTTATACCATCGCGTTAGACAAGCGCTTAGCTGCGGATGGGCGTGGGCTGGAGGAGGTAAAGATTAACGACAACTTTGCAAAGCTATCAGAGGCGTTGTACGCTGCGGACAGGCACGCGCGGGAAGAAGTCAAGCAACGAGCACTTCTACAGCAGAAGATTGCTGATCAGGAGAAAGAAGCGAAAGAAGAGCACTTGCGAATGTTGGCTCGAAAAGTACGCGAGGAACGGGAAGTGACTGCACGTAATACAAGCCGACGCAGTGCCTCTCCACGACCTGTCAGAAGTAGGTCGGTGTCGCGGGGCCGGTCACGTTCACGATCACTATCATACGATTCCCGGTACGGTTCTCGATCGCCTTATGACCGCGATTCGTACAGGGCGCGTTCTTATGAGCGCCGTTCGTACAGGTCGAATTCTTATTCTCGGTCCCGGTCTAGGACACCACAGTCCCGCACAGGCCGATCCAGGACACCTCGGTCTCGGACTCCATCTCCGTCGCGATACGATTCGCGCTCGCGGTCCCGATCTTATTCGTATTCGCGGTCTCCGTCTCGATCAATCTCGCGTTCGCCGTCACGGACGCCACGCTCCCGTTCCCGATCGTATTCACGTTAGATTATGGCATTCTAAGTTTTGTATAATATATACTATATTACTGCATAAAATGCCAAACTCTCCACGTACGAGTGATCATATATTCTTAAATCAAAATGTATTGGTGGCCAAAATTATATAAAAAGTAGGTCCATCGACGACAACCGACAAAGTGTGTTGACCGCCATGCTGCCATTTCGAAGGCAATGTTGCGATAACAATCGCGGGTTTTAGATCGTTTGAGACGGGAATATTTGAACAATTGCATAGCATAAAGTTTCCACGGTATCGCGAGTGGGCATCGCACCCAGAGCTCCGTCGATGTCATATCTTTACGTGCTTAATACTATATTCGAATTGAAATACTGTACAAGTACGTAGTCTGTCCGCCGACAGGCATTCCTACATTCGCAACTCAATTGTCGATTCAAATATACAGTGAGTGAACGAACGTCATTATCGTCTCCTGCTGGGGTAAGACTGCTCCTCCGGTTCTCTACTTCCGTATACAGAATGCATGTACGACTGAGCGGCCCGGTCTCTTGACGACTCCCAACTCGGTCTTGCCTGCGACGGGCCTGGGCTTGTCATCTCGTCTCGTTTGGGCGCTGAGAACTCTGAGGACCAGGGCACTCGTCTTGTAGGTGGCGGTCCATGAGGCTCATACTCACCATGAGAATAAGACGCTCGCGGAGGCGGTCCTGCCCCAGGACGGAGAACGGACGTGTTTGAGGGCTGTCCAATTTCGTGTAGATGCTGGTGAGAGTAGGGCGGTGGCGGTGGGGGCGGAGGAGCATGATGTGGAGCATGGCGGCTGTCTGCAGGTCGATTTCCGTCAGACTCTCTGTCTTCGTGCACAAGCGACTGCGAAGGCATTGCTCGTGTTGGGTAGGCCGCATGAGGATACTGATCATACTGACTAGGCTCAGGTGGTGAATATGATGCTGAAGGCGACCTAGTTCTTGACCGACTGCGATAGTGGTGTGAAGAATTCGATTTTGACCGAGATCGTGAACGAGACTGTCGACTATAGAGGGATCCCTCATCAGAATAAATTGATCCAGATCTACTTCGTCCCTTGTCCATGGCAATTTCTTCGTCCTGCTTCGCTTTTAAAAACCCCATACTCCATCCCTCATATGCAAACTCCTCTTCTTTTTCCTCTTCCCCAGCCTTCTCTTCGGCCTCCCGAAATCGTCCACCCTTCCACTCCAAACATCTATAAAAGCTGTCCACGGCACTCATGACGTTCTCATTTACCATACCATCATCATTGAGCCGCAGCTTTGTCGGCCTTGGGCCACTGACGGCTACTGGCATGGCGCCTTGGATGCAAGGGAGCATTGTCGATACCGGCAGCTCGAAATACTGCATTGCTTGTATTCCTAGGACTGGTGGGATTTTTCCAGTGTCCTCTAGATCGGCTTCCTTAGTGTCCTTCTTTTGCGTTCTTTGTGATGATTCGCCAGACGTCTGGCGCCATTGCTCAAGCGTGGCCGGGTCAGTCAAGGACTGCAAGAAGAACGTATGAAAGTACTCCTTTTCCTTCCATATCTCTACTAGCTCTTCCACTTGCCCGCGTATATTGTCCATATGCCACGGAATCGCAAACAGCGTGGGAAGAAACTGCTGGATGCCGGATTTAAACTCCTCTCCAGATTTGGAGATATATGTAGTGTGGTAGAGGACGTCATTAATTATGTAGAGGATGAATAATTTGGCGTGACGGGTCGAGAGGGTTGGAGAGAGAGCTGTTAGATATTTCCCAAGTGCTGCGGCCCGAGAGGTGAATGGGGAAATGTGGTCTAGAATCAGGTACTTGATCGACTACGATATTATTGTCAGCCCTTTTTCCTTCTGTGTGTATCAAGGTAGTCCACATACCCGCACATTCTCGACGGAATTCTTGCGTAAGGCTGCATCAAGTGCGCCATGTAGTTTCTTGATTACGTCTGAGGAAACCGGGGATGGAGTTCCAGACTGGTGTGGTCGAAGTAGTTCAGCTGATAGAGTAGCCTTGGCAACGGCGAGTTTGCCTAGAGTGGCTCTATCATCCATGGTGGCTGTCGTATGAGGTCGTTAATGATTCCTGATATCATTAATCAATTGGGGAGGTAATAATATATTAGGTCGGGTGTGAGGCCAAAATGGAAAAACCAGATATTTGGCATTTTCAGGGGTCATGAATACATTTGAGTCTTCATCACTCATTTGCTTCATTTGCGCGTCGCATAGCTTTCCCCTCAACCTTGCACCACTACTAACTGAGCAATGTCATCATCAGGCTGGAATACGCTTGAATCAGACGCGGTAAGTGATATATCGCATATTCATGTCTAAACTTCGGTCTCGTGGACTGTTGTAGCTTTGGCGGGCCTGACATTCATGGTGAAGTTCAAATATTAATAGTCCGCTAACAAAACAAGGGTGTCTTCACAGAGCTAGTCGAGTCTCTCGGCGTCAAATCGGTCGAACTACATGAACTCCTCTCTCTTGATGCGGATCAACTTCGTGCAGTAGCGTACGCTATCCTCCATATCCTCATTATGGCACCGCTAACTATTGACACTTGCAGTCCTCTCTACGGCGTCATTTTCCTCTTCAAATACACTCACTCGGCATTAGCTCCTACCACCCCTGGTGTGCCACAAGACGGTTCGTACGATCCAGATGCCGAACATGCCATCTTCTTTGCACATCAGAAAATTCAAAACGCGTGCGCAACACAAGCGATCCTTTCCATCGTGCTTAATCGTGCCGAAATTCATCTCGGCAGTGCATTGACAGAATTTAAAACTTTCGTCGAGGGCTTTGATTCGGAGGTATGCTTGCACTAACCAATGTACATTTGTTTCTCATGAAAAGTTTAAGTGTTGACTTATGAACACCAGCTACGGGGTGAGACATTGTCCAATTCCGAACTGATCAGACTGACACACAACTCATTCTCCCGTCCTACTCCTTTTGTTGACGAGACTCAACCGCAACGCCAGGCGGGCGACGACGACGATCTGTACCATTTCATAGCATACGTGCCCATTAACGACACTCTTTACGAACTCGATGGGTTGCAGCCATATCCGATTTCGCACGGTGACTGCACGGACGAGAGGTTTGCTGAGAAAATTGTTGAAGTTTTGTATCGCCGGATCGGGCGGTATCCCGAGGATGAAGTGCGGTTTAATTTACTTGCAGTCTGTCACGACCGCCGCGAATTGTTGGCCGCGGTCGGGGACACGGAGGGATTGCTCCGTGAAGAGGAGAAACGTGCTGAATGGAGGCGGGAGAATATATTACGACGGGAGAATTTTGTCGGATTGATTTATGAGGTACTGAAAGACGTTCTAGGGGACACTATAGAGAACAAGGGCGGCATAGAGGCATTTGAAGAAATGATTTCGGACGCCAAAGCTAAGACACAGAAAAGGCTCGAGGACGCGCAGAGACGTAGGATGCAGGGTAATAGCTCTTGACCTAAGGCGACAGCAGATATTTGTAACATAGAATATTGTTGGATGGCATAACATATGATGGAATAATATATGAATTAGAATGCCAATCGAAAAAACTCCGCGCTTACATACACTCGGAAACGAGAACGACCGTTATACCAATTATTGTCGAACTACAGCGTAACTACCCTTTCCAAAGATCGTAGAAAAAACCAAGCTGCTACTAAAATTACAACCTTCATTTATGGATTACCGTTTAGGCAACAACGGTCTCCTCGACAACGAGCGCACCATATGCCTGTCTACCACCGGTATTAATCGAATCAGAGTACACACCAGGAGCCGGCTCGTATGGCTCAATGATACCATAATCCCGTCGTTGCATATACACGTATTCCTACGACATCATGAGCGCTGCTTTTTCTTTAGCAAACAAAAGAACAAACACATACCAGATAGAAGGCGTGAATATGGCCGGGAAAATATCCTATATATCACAATCAATATGCAACTCGAAAACTATAACACGGAATTTCATTTGACGTACCTAGGGATGTTAAGGCGATGTTGATCAGCAAATCCACTGAACATCCGCTTATTATGAACACACCAAACGGAGGAACTACAGGATACACGACTTCAGCACGTTCCTGTATCTTTCTCTAGCTCACTAGACCACTTACAGATAATGGTGATAAGCAGCAAGAGGACATCCGCCATGAAACCCATCTTGGATAGTGCAAGTATCTGATCCTTACAGTAGGAATATTATTTAGCGAAAATTTCAAAATTCGTCCTCGGTAGAAAGTATTCGCGCGCTTCGTAGTATAGTCTGATCAGCTTTCAAGGATTCTGCTGTCTATTTGTCGATAGCTCGAGTAGGAAACAAGTCTCCAGGGCCCGGGTTCGTCCGAAACGTGGAACCCGCACGGTGATGACGCAACATGCATACGTCACTGTTTTTTGACAGGGTGGCCCACTTCACCTAACTGACGATCAACGCACATCAATTAAATTACATTGCCGAACATCTACTAGTACTGTGATGTGGTCATGCAGTATATTATAGTATTACGCACTAGATCAAAAAATGAGAATCCAAAGAGAAGCTCACAAGTAAACTACTATACAAAGCTTATAAGCTTAACATCAACAACAACGTTTCGCACAAAATTGTCATGTCCTGGTCGCACATATTAACAGACTAAATTTTTAACTTTAAAATACAATCACGCCGCTACCACCAGCCCACAAGTCGCGCAAACAAGTTTAGTTTCCCTCCGGGCTGTAATCGAAGCCTTGAAACTTTGTCCGCCACAGCGCGAACACGTCAACTCGTCTGCAGTATGCGTATCGTCTTCATTTTCGGACTCGTCACTTTCAGAGAAAAATCCAGTGCTGAATGATCGTAGAGGCGGAGATAGCAAGTTGTAATCGACTGATTCTGGTGCCGTAGACGGTTCTATCGCGTCTCGGTAATACGCCAAAGACGGGTCATTTCGTACTGCGGTCTCGATCATACTGGCAGGCTGAGTGGTCTGAGCAGGCGACTGGGTCGTTGTGGGAGGGATCGGAGAAGCTTCACGACTCTTTCGCATACCTAGTCGCGAGAGACCTCTTGAAGCATTATTCGACGACGAAGACCTAATCATGCTCCGCGACCTTGCCCGTGGAGGCGTAGGATCCCCTGGCGACTTAATTGAATTGCTAGGGGAAACATTGGCCGATGTAGATGGTCTCGATCCGCTTGATGCGATCCCGGTCTTAGATGATAACGAGGCGGCTTCACGCTTCTTGTGCGCACAGTCTTGTCGGAAAATCTTGATATGACCCTTTTGGTCCGCCGTGACGATGATGTTACCATCGGGATGCGAGTGGGGCGGGTTCTTCGGACGGGGGCCTGGCGTAGTGTCGGAACGTTCCTCGACCCCGTCCAGCCTTACAGGGGGCGGTATGCACAAATCGTATATAGGGTCACCGGATTGTGATAGCAACTGGATCGTCTTCATTGGCGCAAACACGGCCTCCGTCACAGTCTCCGAGTGGGCTGCTCTTTTGGTTAGTAATCAAACAAAACAGTATACAAACTCGCATATATCCAATCTGAACTTACCGGTGAAGTACTCATACGGATGTTTATCTTTTCGACTGTTGCCAGACTTGGCAGGGAACATGTCCCAGATATACACCTTATTGTCCTCGCTTCCACAAATGACATAATGACCGTCTTCTGACGAGGTGGCTTTAATCTGGGAAAACGTGTTCTCGTTACCCTTCAATTTAGCTTCCAACGATTTATCACGAAGATTATATAACCTCACTCGTGAGTCATTACTCGTTATCAACAGTCGTGCATCGGATGATACCGAATAAGGAGACTTGCGTAACAACTCGATACCCGTGATCTTTGCGCCATTAGAATTTCGACCTCGCGACGAGCGTACATGCATTCTTGTTCGATATCGCAGTCCTTCTGTCTCGTAAAAAAAGCACAGGCCAGTGAAACATCCAGCTATGGCCGTTTGACCATCCGAAGTGAATGAGACGGCAGTGATATAGTTGGACAAGTCATTCCAGTAGACTACAGTTTTGTCCGGTATGCTCCACAGTCTTAATCTGTAATCCAATGATCCGGACAGAAAAAATCGGTCATCTAGGGGATGAAATGCGATTGACGTGACAAAGTCCTGGTGTTGAAAGCAGCATAGACATTCCTCAACCGACACATGCCATAGTCTGACAGTTTTGTCCATCGAGGACGATAACAGGAAGTTGTTTCTACTCCAGGAGAGGTCCAACACATCGCCATTGTGTCCAACAAATTCGCGGAGCGGATTCGAGCGAAAAACTGGAGCGTTGAGTTTTTGCTTGCGGCTTCGTGTATTCGCCCTTGGTCGATGATGAGAATGCATTGACGCAGAGTCAGGGGCCACCGAATCTTGTTGCTGCTGCCGCTGCTGCTGCTCTTCTTCTTCTGCCTCATAATGCTCGCGCTCTTCCGGTGTAGATATGACTGACCAGACTCGCACTATCCTATCTTCGCCCCCTGTAGCAAGATACTTTCCATCCTCGCTGAACTTTATTGACCAAATCGCGCCGCTTTTGTGGCGTGGTAATGGTAACGACGACGTAGATGCCGCCGCTGACGGAGGTGACTCGGTTTCTACCGTGTTCGGCTTCCGATAAAGCTCCTGGGCAAGAAACAACCGATCAAAATCCTTGGAAACCTTGCCGTGAGACCGCATGCGAATGTACTTGGGCGGCTCTTGGAATTGGGGTATATATCCAATAGGTTGCGAAAATATCGCCGCATTGTACCCTTCTGATCTCTTGTTTGCGCCTTTTTCGTTGTTGTGCATATTGTTTGAGCCGTGATCGTCCGAATCTGAGTCGTGGTGGCTTTTGCCATGCCCTCCGGTTATGCGGGACAGAAAAGATACATGCTTCCTGCGTTGTCGGTTGCCTGCATTATTATTACTGTTCACATTTCCCGTGTTGTTCACTGTACTTTCAGTCGTGATATTTGATGAGGTCCGCCGGCGTAATATTTCGGGCAATGAAGGATTCGATATCTCGCCAGCCGACCCAGGACCAGAAGCTGCCGCAGCACTCTGTCTGCGGGCCAAAAGCTGATCCGTGCCAGTTCGCTTCAAGATATGCATAGACAGAGGATCTGTCCTGCCGCCTGTGCCGCTTCCCGCTGTTCTGATCGAGTTCGCACCTGAATGTTGTTTCGCATCGTCAAACGTGTCGTCAAACGTGTCGTCATCACCCTCGGCGTCCTGGTGATCGGCATGGGCGGCGTCCGACGGTTGGACATTTTCTACCGATCTTTCATCGCCGCTTTCTTCGAAACCACCGGGAATACGATCTGAATGTATTAGCCATTTCCAGATGATATTTTTTTCAATGTAGTCATTGGACAGGGGGTAACTATGACACCACCCCTGCATTCAAGGAAAATACATACGAATGTTCTTTGATCGAGCAATGTGCGTTTCGTCTGTCTCCTTCGCGTCGCTAAAAATGTTGAACGACGGAATAAACCCACCGAGACGCACATTCGGAAGCGAGAGAGCGTCGAGTATGCCCATGCTCTTGTGTCTCTCTGGCCGTTAAGCAAAGAGATCTAGGCAGATTGTTTTTCTTCTTTGCAGAATTAATTGACTATCACACCGTGTATGCCCAAAGGCAACAGGAATGACATGATCGAACCGCACCTGCGGCCTCGTGAATGCGTTCTGCGAAAAATATGTTTATTTTTTTTTTTAAGATCCGTAATTTACTTGATGACAGGAGTCGTGATTTTGATGAACTTTCGTCTCTTTTGTCAGCCAGCCGAGCCGCACGCCGACATCCAAGCTTCCCGCTTGCCTCGGCAAATAGACTGTCAGAGAACAACTACTACAAATAATTCTTGTTAACTACACGATCCGGATGATTGCGGCCCGAGCCGGCAAGCCCGGAAATATGGCAGCAATCGCTTGCCGGAGGAGATAACGGTGGCGGCCATGTATTTGGATAAAATAGCTATTGTGTCGATAATTGCATACTGCAGTACGCACAGCTCACTTGCTTCCAGGCCAGAGATATTCGCGAGGTTCAAAATATACATGGATCAATCGTCTTAATTCTTGCCAATGAGCTGCCACGATTTACTTGATTATGATGTAGTACTATGTGTCTGATAAGGGAACCATGCTCGCGGATAAAAAACACAGGAAGTGAAAAAAGCACGCCACGTCATTCGGACTCTCGGAAAGGCAGTTAATTCCTTGGCGGATAAAACGCGTGCCTTTACTTCCCGGAAATCACCGGATCAATCATTGGTCACATTAAGCGAACACATATGCGCTATTTGCAGATTGGAAAGAAGGTAACTAAAATTTAGAGCTGTCTTGAGGCTGCAGTTAAGCATACCACATGTGGAATCTGCATCACTGGCATGTACTTTAAGTTACAATTTGTCTCTTACGCTGCGAGGAGCCCGATAACCACCTCATCATTAGCACATCTACATTCTACAACACATTTCTATTATGACGACACCAACAGTAATCTCCAATCAAATGATTACTTTATTGATGCTGTTGCTCCTTAATCCTCCCCTCATAAACATGCCACCATGCTGTCATTAATGTTAATATTCCATGTAACATATATTTGTTATGTAATTGTAATACGAAAATAAGTAAGTAAATACCTCATCCCTCCGAGTTTTGCTTCTACCTTACACGACGCCAGCACACTTTAAAAAAAGTAGAAAAATATGGAAGTTACAACAATCTACCGCTCACACAGCTTTATAACCAGACAAATCCACAAAATATGCCAAAGACTTTAAACAACAAATGTAAGATATGAAAGGTGGATATACAACAAACGACGACGTTTGGCGAAAAAAGGAAAGCAATACAATCGAAGAGAGAGAGAGAGAGAGAGAGATATAAAAACTCTGATTACCCAAGGACAATCGCGCCGAAAACCAACACAAAAACCTTGATCGACTATCGTTTCAACCATCATCAGCCGTACTCATAAAGCTGTGAAATGTCATGAAGTGCGACAACGATGTTTCCAATACAAATGGCTGACCAAGTTGATCCGTCAACTTCAAGCCAACCAATTGTACAACCCGAATTATATATCATAAACCACCCAAGATGCAAAAAATCAACAAACAATTAACGACTGTCCTCAAACGCTGGTGGAGGCGACCGACCCAGCAAATGCGCGTGCTCAGGTGGGCCGGCCGGTTCGTCTGAATCGGATGTGTAACTCGGCGGCCGGTTAGACGGTGGCTGTGGCTGAAAACTGACGTTTCTATGATTCATCGGTAAATTGTGTCCGGCTCTGACGGTTGATACCGGTTGGGCGGGTGAGGCTGATGATGATGAAGAAGGGTCGCTAACGATGCGAATGCTTGACATGTTTATGCTATCAGATATGTCACGGTCATGCGAATCCGTTGGAGGAAATGGTGATCGTGTGCCGCGATAGCTTCCTGGACCTCCAAAACTTCCGTAATTATTAACAACGCCAGACCCGACCCGGCCGATTTCCAGCAGAATCGAACCCTGCTCGACCCCATACGGTGGCGGAGGAGCAAGTGAGCCAGTCATTGGCGCAAGACCCCATTTCTTGACCTGGGCCTCGATGAACACAAATCCTGCCTGTCCAAAGTTGACGTGCACCGTGCAAGGACCGTTCGCACCGATCGTCGGGAATAGGTTGAATTTCATGCCATGCGCTGCATCATCAAGCTTCTTACCATTGCGAGTAAAGAAGATCGTTCCTGTTCGTGGTCGGAAACCGACGCCGACGACATCACCCTGCTGTAATGATGGACCATACGGAATGCCATGGAAAGGCATGTTATTGCGCCGCTCGCCGAGAGAATTGTATGCAACCGAGAACTTGTGATACCCCGGCAACCGGAACGTAGGGTACGGCTTTGTGCACATGCCGATTGACACTAACGTTTGTTCTGGCTTGTCGTATAGCTTGGCCTCCCAATAATACACATCGTTCTGTTTCGGCACGGGCAGGTTTGTTTGCACGCAGCACTCGGAGTCGTAGAATGCAATTTCCGTCCGTGCTTCGACAAAACAGTTTGCATTTTCAAAATCAGGTTCAAATTCCCATGCCGAAACTCCTTTCTCTTGGATTGCCATAAATTGTGATAAACTGATGTCTGTGGGAATGCTGTCCGGAGTATTCGCTTCTTGGAATGCTAAGAAGCATTAGTAATGTTATCGGAATCTAAACAAATGACAATATGCAGATTGATCCAGAGGCAGGGCCGAAGCGTCCAGGTTTTTGTTTTTTTGTTTCATACTCCTTATGGCCCACATCGCCCGAAGCCTGCATAATCAAACTAACCATGTACTCACCTCTAGCCTGGAAATATGACGCTCGAGCGATATCATCCATGTGCAGCAAGCCTTCCTCCTCCTCTCGCAGGAACGCTTGCTCGTCATCGTACTCTCCAGGTCTTCCTCTATGCAACAGTATGCGTCCCTGCCGAGTGTAAAACAGGAAATAGAGAATGGCAAAGAAAGATGATAAGATGATTATCGATCCGAGCGTGGATATAAGACCAACAAGCAGCGGCATATTAACACCATTCTCTAGGGGAGGCGGTTTTGTTATTGTGCCGTTTCCCCTGCCGGCGTCGGGAAATGGCATTGTTGCGTTCGAGGAGTCGCTCAAGACGTAAAGCGTGAGAATTGTTAGTGGTGGCCACGGCAGGATGTATAACACGATGCGTGTCACGAATCTCGATAGCGCTGGCGAGTGCTGACAGGTCCGTGAGGACATATAAAGAGTCGGGTTGGGTTTAATGGAATCGTCTTATGACTTCGCTTTCCGCTCCAAGCCCGTGAGTGTGTGTGTATATTGCTTGGCTGCTGGTTCTTGACCGCCCGCGACTATCCGAATGAGGCGAACAACGAGTTCTGTTGTTTTGTCGCGATAAGTAGTGCTTCGACAAGGCTCGTTGCAGGCACCGCCGATTGATTGATGTTAAAGGAGAGTGTGGAATTATCGATGGTCTGGTGAAGATGTCCAAGACGACCTGCCTCCCGTTGAAGGCGTGACCAGAGCTACGCTGCGCCATGCCAGTGTGCACGCTATCTCGGGCGATATGCGGGACAAGCCGCTATCGAAACCTGACGTAACCCCGCGAACCGCACACAAGACCCTCGGTTTTCGCTTAAGCGCAGCTACTGCAACAACAAATCTAATTTACAACTCTGAAGTTAGTTAACGAACTATCATAGCTATAACAAAACAATTGAACAATTAACTATCCTATGCAGCAAATTAACTAAACCATATCAACCTAAAATACAAGTCAAATACAAACTGCCAGAATAATTCAGTTTTACCAATCCAATGCCCAAAATATATGAAAATACAAAAATAAGGTCATATGCAAAACCAGATATAAGAAAGTCAGGCGCAAGCAGAACGATGACTATATTTCGAGCTTGCCTTCAAAAGGATACAAAAATTGGCATTCGTCTGGTGGTCTCAAGAACGGGCAAACATGCAAACTCAAGAACGAGGCCCATTTTTCTTGCTTTGTTGTCTCACCATCCAATTTATTAGCAGCCCAGCCGGTCGTATCGATCCAATGCACGTTTTTGTCACCTTGCTGCCGAAGTGCTTGCACAACTTGCAGACTTTCCGTCTCCAGGGATCCGTCGAACGGTCGCAGCACAATAATCGGTACCCGCTTGTGCACCTTCCTGCGAATTTGCCTGATGAAATTCATGTATGCCTCAGAGTAGACTTTGGATGCATCTTGTGGTAGAAGCAGCCTGTACATAACTTTCTTGTCAATCAGTCGTTTCGTGGAGACACCGAGATCCAGGATAATCAAACTCGGCCGGTATTCTTCGAAATACCAGTACTTGGGCATCCCACGAGCAGCTGATAGACTTCCGAGGAAGTAGAACTTATCGAGGGCCCTGATACCGTTGGGACAGTTACTGATGCACATGTCGTTTCCCGATATTAGCACACGGTCGACGTTGAAAGCGTTCGTGAGTAGATACGACCACGAAAGGACGTCTGGATGCGACTAGCACGAGGTGAATAATCAAATCACTAAAGAAGACCCGTGCAACAGAAGAGCTTACGCTATTATATGTATCCTGAAAAACCTCGACAATTTGGGGCTTTTTGGAGGCCCATGCCAACAAGGCTCTGCCTTTGTCTACGTACAGAGCTTCGATGTCGGTCCTTCTGGCACCACTGAACATAACTCGAGCCTCATGTTTTCCGTCAGGAAGACCTCTGACCAGGGAGACAACTTCGCGGCCGTAAGGAAGAATTTCGTAAGTATTACTGTTATCTATGCGAACAGTCATTGTCACGGGATCGTCGAGGTTACCGAGATGAATGCTCAAGGACGTTCCAGTAAATCGCACATCGAAATATGTACCAGGAAAATAGGTCGACACAAGTTGTCCGGTGGCCGAGCCCTGAGCTTTGTTCCGTGACCATCGACCGACATATTTGATGTTCGGATTCGTGGGCGAGATGATGGCATTATTATTATGGATCTCATTCCGTAGAGGGTCAAAGTCCACCTGGGGAGCAGTGCCGCGGAATATTATGACGAACAGGATGACCAGCCAGACGCCGACCAGGGCAGCAGCGAGTTTCTGAGTGAGGGTGACGTTGCGCTTCGGCATCATGATATCAGCATGTAACCGCGAGTAGGCCGATCTTGGCCGCGACCTGGACGGCGAGCCTGGTTCATAATCTTTGTCGTAAAGTGGCGGGGTATGAGGCTGGTTGAACCGAGGAAGCGATGTGGTTGAGTTGGCAGACCAGGATGTCTGGTCTGAAGTGGACGAGGAATACGACGTTGCCGATGATGATTCATTGGCTTTGAATCTTGCGGACCATCTTCCTTTTGCGGACACGGGTAGCCAATCCTTAGCCTCTCTGGCGACAGTGTTGCCGGCAGCACTAAGCGTCCGAGTCAGCGCTTCGGATATGGCCATTTCGGTCGCCGTCGAGACCCTGTTGGCTGTCAGTATAGAAAGTATTTGAGAGACTGCTGCTAGCGAAAACACACCTTTTAGGCCAGAGATGGTGTTGAAGAGAACCAGTTGGGGGTGGGGGAGCTAACCCGCTCCTCCTCGGCACTTCGTTGGGGAGTCCAACTACAAAGAAGCCGCCCTCTCTCGTGGATCGAGACAAGGACTAGCTGATAAATACAGTCTGTCAGCTTTGTAGCAATAGTACAGGAAAGATGTCGGGGCTGAGCTTTGTTACTGAACAGGGCTGCTGCAGAGTAGCACTCGGCCAGACCATGGAGAAAGAAAGCCGTTTTTTTTTTGCAGGGTGGGTGTAGTTGATGGAATTTTTAGTCAACCACATCCGACGAGAGACAATAATAAATCCGGGCAGCCGCATTATACCCTAACCCACACGTCGACCCGGTCTGGCGGGTTTGCACGTGTTCTTTGCACTCATCGACCAGATCCTTGGGTTCCGTGGCCCGGCTGGGCAAAACTCTCAAAGAAGAAGAATGCTCAACAGCCTCCGGAATTTCGTTTGCAATGTTGCAACAATGCTATGACGGAGCCAAAGGAAACAAAATGCCTTCCATAGATCACAAGTGTGACAGAAGCTAAGCAGCTGCCGGGCTTATGTAAGGAAAATGGGACAACCAAACCGCCTTGCATTACCACTAATTTGGAGCAAGTCATACGGTAGCCTATTTGTTGCCAACCCCATCTTTTGCTGCACGTGCTTCCCCAGGACTAGCAGTGCATAGCGCAGCAAGAGTAAAAGCGCTGCAGTTCCTGCATCGATCTGCATGAAGGCTGTTCTTGTTACATACAGAGATCTGCAGCCACCGTAATTGGGGACAAGTTTTTCTGTTTTGCAAATGCGAAGATTGAGTCGCGACTCGCGACAGAGATAGGCCATTAAGCCTGCCTTGCGAGGCATAATGTTGAAGATATTGCAGAGGCAGCGTAGGTAGTAGTCATATTAATAATTTCTGTGCTGATGGCGGAGTGTACGATTTGATTGTCTTAATGAGTGTAGGCACATACTAGATAATTAGAACCGGTTAGCAACTTCAAGTTCACTTTTAATTCGCCGAATTTAGTGTGCTCCTGGATCTGTTGTTCTACCGGGTGCAATTGTTTGCTCCGAGACTGCAACTTTGCGGTGAACAGCCGCGGCAATATTGTCTCCACAAAAGCCAGCCATTAGCTGACCAGCAACCAGAAAACTTGTCCCAATTGGAGGCCTGTACACATTTCTGATAACACTCGTTTAATGACTAGGGTCATGCAAACTCGGAGAACCGAGAAGGAGCGAGCCTCAACGCGTGATAACAGCCGCAGCTCGTCAAGATTTGAGCTTGTGCGACACCCCCTGAATGCGGCGCATTAAGCCTAACCCTAAACTAGCAATCCACCGGGTAACTTTAACTTGGTCAGGGAAGTGAGAAACTTTTACCATCGTTTTTTAAAGGAGATGAGATGTATTGCGAGAACCCATAGGCATGGCAAGACAATCGCGAACCAGCACACTACAATCCTCCTCAGCAGAGGAACCGTCGGTTCGTCGAAGGATCTCCGCGCAAGTTGCATCGGACACCACAGAGAATAGGCAAGCATCGACGCCAATACCTAACGGAAAGATCAACGGCAAACTCACCAACGGGATCGCCAACGGGACTCCCATGTCGGCGTTCAAGACTCCACCAACACAAATGTCTGTGAAAAAGTCTGGTCATATTAAGTTTGATGATGATGGCGAGGAAAACGGAGTGAATGGACTGGCCGATACACCCCGGACTGGGTATGTTACTGCCGAGGAGGAATTAAGCGACTCGTCCAAGGAGCACGACGAACATGATGGTGGTGCGGAGGAGAGTGACGACCCGGATGATGCGCCGGAAGATCTATCGTTTCAAGGCAGTCGACAGGCCGCGATTTTACAACAGCGCGCGAGGACAAGGGAGGGTGAGGTTTTGAGAGACCAGCAGCGTGCCAAGCGAAAGGCAAATGATGCGCGATTGCGTGCGCAGAAAGAGGCGAAAAAGGCAAAAAGTGCTGAAAATATCAAAGACGAATCCGTCACAAAAGAAGAGCTACCACTGTTTTTACCATCGTCCATTTTGAACGAAGTTACCACTACACCCGATGTCGGCATCAGTAGTACCAGTGGCGACCATGCCACAATGAGGCCGAAACGGAAAAAGATAGTCTTTTCGGAACCAGAGGTCCGCGATGTTCCGAATGGGGAGGCAATAGTGCGAGTCCTTAGAACCCAGAAACTAAAGACGATGCCGCCACCGGCCAAGACCAAGCTAATAAAGTCACGAGAAAAATGGCTGAATCGAAAGACCGTTAGGGCTGCCAAAGCAGGGCACAAAATTATTATATAATATTGGATAGCACTTTCAAAATTATGGGATGGAGTTTCTATATGCATTGGTTGGATTGTACGTTTAATTTACTTATAATACAATTGTAAATTCTAGTCAACGGTGACTTCAAAATTACTTAGCTTTACCCCTTTTCACCAGATCTTCGTCCTCGTTTAAGTCGAACTGAACATGCTTGCGCTTGCCTTTGTCTTTAATCGCAAGCTCAGGCTCGACTTCAGCCAGTGGTTCCGGTGCCACGTCCGCTTGCTCGGGAACGTATTCTGGCACTGGAACGCCGCTTAGCAGCCGATAGTAATCCTCCTCCACCGATCTGTAAGCTTCATCGATCTTGTCGATCCGTTCAAACTTATCCAAATCCTTCAGCGCTTCCTACAAAACCAGCAGCAGTCAGGTAAGTCTAGGCAAGCCAAGTAAGTGTAGCAAAAAAAAAAAACCGACCTTGTTGTGTTTGAAAAGTCGTTGTTTGACCTGTAATCGGAATTTCCGGTACTCGTTTCGATCTGACTTGTTCATTCTCCTGAGCAACGCCATTTCCATTAGTCGCTGAAATTGTCTCTACTCCCATGATTAGCCTGACATAAACCGGGGACAAAACAAAGGAGGAAAATAATAATACCGGTATAATCTTTGTCTTGGCCTGTGCGAATCGAATCCACTCCTTGCTAACTGGCGCGTCTGTAAACCCATCGTCATTCCAAATGCCATATTTATCCAACCGCTCCATATCGCATCTATCCCTCATATCGTCAAACGCGACATTGGGATCTTCAACTGTGACTTCCTTAACAAGGGCGTCTTTGTAGAACTCATCCATAAGGGTATTATATAGTTTTGGACCATGCTTCTGTCCTTGAAAAGGTGGCAGAATAACAAACTGTGATATCCGTTTACGCTGATATAAATTGAAAAAATCGTCATTTGACTCGGCGGCAAGCCTTGTGGATGAGTCGTATACCTCTGCGTTCTTATACCACAGATATGAGTACACAGTTGTAAAGCCAGCAAAAGTGTACACGCCGTCCTCAGATTTCTCAAACAGTGTGTATATCCGCCATCTATCGTCCGTGAAGTCAATGTAGGAACCCCCTTCAATAAAAAACAGCACGAATATTTGCATCCGCTCATGCAGCCGTCTCTGCTTCACGTCCGAAATCGGAGCCTTCCAGATTTCAAATGTCGACTTGTTGTGGTTATAGCTTCCTACACGCTCGCCAGGTGGTGTAAACGTTCGGGTCGCGTCTTTCGTGTTTTCGAGCCACTGGCTTTCTTCAGTGAATAGGTCTTTAGGAAGAAACTCGCGTAATTTGGCTTCTGGATTGTCTCCCTCTTGCACTTTGTCGGCATCCTGATCTTCGTCGTCGTTACCATCCAATTTGTTGCCGCCCTCCGACGTCTCGTCATCTTGACGCTTCTGCTTCTCATTATTCTCAATTACATGCGCCAGAACTTCTTTATCCTCTAATTTGTCCGAATATGAAACATTCAAATATGGCACCAAGTCACTTGATCCAAACTTTAGCTATTATCCCAATCACTTATTAGCGCTCTCTACACCAACTCAAATCAGCTACACGCGAGACACACCTCGATGGCCAGATCTTTAAAACCGTAAATGACTTCGGCGTCTCCAAATATCGGGTACGTGAATTGTGGATGAAATGCAGATCCGACCGTTGTGCCATCAGGCCGAACTGTCATGTCATTAGCAATTAAGCCGCGGCGACACCAAAAAAAAATTAAACTGCAATGACCGCATACCTAGTGAGATAGTGACGGCTCTGTTAGAGTCTGCAGTCCATTCTTCAGGACGAATGGTGGAAGTTGACATGGCTGAGAGAGGTTAATAATAATTACTGCTGTCAGACGCGAAACCAAATTGAAGACGCGTTCGCCAAGGCGTGGCTTAAATTCAAGAAAGGCGCTGGCCACAGCAAAACGTACGTGGCTTGGGAAGTTAAATTGCTGCAGACACATCCAAGCAGCAAAGCTGCAAGCAATTATTGAATGCCACTATATATCATGTCTCCTCAACACCAGTAGACTGACTTGCTGCAATAATATTATCACGTTTATATCTTTGGAACTGGACCTTGGGAATTTGCAGTTTTGACATTTGAAATTGTGCTCTCGGCTCGTCAAGATGAACTTGGTAAATGGATTCATTACCTTAATAATATTATCGACTCTAATGGGTGCCGCGTAAGTTTCTCTATATATTGTCATACAGAAACTTTTAGGAGCGAATGTTCCAACATTGCATCGTTTGCAAGGAGGAGTTCCTACTGGGGCGTTGCTAATTCCTTATAGCTCGTTCGGCTCCGGTGTGCTGCCACTGGTTGTGTCACTATCTTCGGATCACTTACGGCTTGTCTCCACCATGGGAGCTGGCGTTTTAATGGGCACGTCATTGATAGTTATTATTCCGGAGGGCGTGGAGACCTTGTACTCAACACCCATTCCTCGGCACGCGAGACCGAGACCGATTTTTAAGCCACAGCCTCCGATTGACCTGGATCCGCCCAACGCGAATGATGGTACGTGGATATCTGATATGATACTTACATGAGGAAGATGTCTAACAAAGGTCTACAGATCTTACCGGTGGTGGTAAGGTGAAACGAACTTTGGAGCATATCCAGCGACGGGTTGCCGGTGTCCTCCCAAGAGACGACGGCACTTCTAACAAACGCCAAACACCAGTACAAAACAAGAACCAGATACCGACTCACAAATATATTGGTGTTGCGCTGATCGGCGGGTTCATTCTGATGTATCTAATCGAGAAAATACCGGCCTACTTCGCGAGTAATAGTGGCACATTTCACAATGCTGTCGACGTCTCGGAACTGCGGACGTATTCCGTCTCGTCAGGTTCCAGTCCAACATCAATCTCACCAACAGAAAACCACAACAGTCATTCTTGGTCTGCCATGACAACTGGATTTGTTATTCACGCTGCGGCGGACGGCATCTCGTTAGGAGCCAGTGCAGCATCTTCCAGTGTAGCGCTCGAAACCATCGTTTTTATAGCTATTTTACTACATAGAGCCCCAGCAGCATTTGGTATGACCGCAGTTCTCCTCCGGGCGGGCATGCACAAACGGTCGATCAAGCAGTATCTTCTATGCTTCTCACTAGCTGCGCCAATTGGGGCCCTGGCGACCTGGGTTGCAATTATGATCATAGGCGCCAACGTCGGAACGACTGGGATCCAGTGGTGGACCGGCTTTTTGCTGTTATTCAGTGGCGGCACATTTTTGTATGTCGCCATTCACGTCATGAACGAGACAGCGGAGTCCATAAAGTCGGAGTCTGGTGGGTCGTCTAGGCCAGTAGCTTCGATACAGGATACTGCTGCTGCTGTTGTAGGCATGTTGATTCCATTGATAACACTCTTGGTGAACGAGTAAAATGGTATCCCTTTTGTGGCCTGGTCTATCTTGTAACGTTCGTTAGGGTGCTTGAAAATAGTACGTTTCGGGGTTAACGTATATTCCCTCCCCGGAAGTGTCTTCCTGTCTTCAGCTGATACGTAATCATGCACGGATTGATTAATGTCATATTTACATGTACAATATTCTAACATATCTACGATCATATCACTCTAGCCTCCGCTAGCCTCCGTTCTAAGCCAGAATCATAACACCCGGACCGAATGTTGAGCTCAAGATAATCTCGGAAACTAATGGAGCTTGTCTGCTCGAGGAATTTTTGATGGCCTTTCTAAATCCGGCCATGAAAGCGTTAACATTCGTACTAATCTCCGTGGGAGTGAACGATGTCTAAATTCATTAATAACCCTATCAAACTGAAGTCATACGATGCCAAGGCAAAGGACATACCCTTGCGACAACAGCAGTTAAGCTCTTTCCTCGAGTTCGAAAATCAAGAGCGCCATGTGACGTCTCCAACAGGCCGACGACGTCCTCGGCGACAGTGCCACGGCGCTCGCTTGGCATAAGTCCCTTTGGTCCAAGTATTCGCTGCACGCCACGCAGTAGTGAAAGAGCGCCGGGCGTTGCAAACGCCTTTTCAAATGTGATATCCCCGTTCTTGACTTTGTTGACCAGCTCGTCACCGCCGGCAAATGTCGCTCCAGCTTCCAGCGCTGCCTCTGCAATCTCTGGGCTTTCGGTGAAAACTGCAACTCGTTCAGCTTGCGGGAGCTTTGGTAACCGTACCGTACCCCGCAATGACTGGAAATGCAGTGGCAGCGCAAGCTTTAATGTAATCGTAATAGTCGTTGTCTTCTCTGGTCTCCCAACCTCGGCAGCCTTCAGATATCTAGCCGCGGTTTCGATATCCATTAAAACAGGTGTGACCTTTGTATGCCGCGCTTCGGCACGTTCCTTGTCAGTCTGCCGCTTTAACTCCCGCCTTCGGTCTTCACGTTCTTGTTGCTTCACGCGGGCGTGCTGCGCGTGAATATCGCTCTGCCGTGATGCAGCACTCGAAGGTGCATCTTTCTTTTTCTTCTTGTCACCTCTAAATCGTCGTTGTGCGAGTTGAATCGTGGCAAGTTGTGGCCTATATTGAGTTGGTGAAGCATGCGTGAGCGAAACAGTGAACCGGGATGCTGCCTGAGATAATTGTCGTCGGATGATCATCTTATGCCGTTAGCCAATCGAACCGCAATACTGATTATCGAATTGTTACAGTCGCAATTGATTGAAGGGACTACCGTGTTGATATTGGCCTAATTTCTGGCCGAATTTTTTTCGCCATGTGGGCAATGCCTTGGTCCGGGTAACAGGACTAAACGAGTCGATCAGCTAGAATTGAGTCCAGCACATCTCATAAAATCAACAATAGACAACGTAAGATTCTATTGTGCTCTACAAAACTTTTCTAACAATAATGGTGACCTGCAGCACATAACTAACACCGTGACCAAACTACAATGTACAAAGTGATAGTGTAGCCCTTCCATCTCAGTTGCCTGCAGCTGTCTAATCTTCGGTCTCATCATTCAACGCAGGAACATCCTCCTTCACGCCATTGGTCTCACCAGTCGTGTTCTCCACCGTTCCAGCATTTGTACCAAGCAACTCCTTCAACTTTTCGATCTCCTGCTCCAAAATCCCGATACGGGTGTCACGAGCATCAAGTTCCTTAGCGTTGAAAGCGATCATCTCAGCAAATCGCTGCTCGTAACTATCAAGCGTCGTCTTGACGTCGGTGAAGTGATTATGCAACGCCTCCAATTTTCTGGCGACAAGCGCTCCAGCACCAGTTGGCTTTGGTGCAACCTCAGCCGCAGGTTCTGCAACAGGCTCGTGAGCAGTATCAGTCGGTGGTGTAGGTTTGGGAGCAGCCTCAGGAATAGTCTGCTTGAGTTCTGGCTTGAGAGGCTCTGCCACGGGCTTGTCCGTACCCTCGGCGTCCCATGAACTTTCCTCCTTGGCGAGAGGAGCAGGAACTGGTACGTCGTCAGCTTCACTCGCTTTGGCAAGCATATCGTCCACCTTTGGCGTAGAAAGAATCTTATCAAGATCCTTTTCTGGAGCTTTGTATGTGGCGGCGGCGGTGGAAGAAGGAGCAGGCTTAGGTTCCTCCTTGACCGGTTCTGTTGCGGCGGGAACACTGGGTTGTACGACTTCGGGTACCGGAGCTGATACGGGAATGGTACCTTCAACAACTATCAGTTCGACACCATCGTAGACAGATTCAAGGTTTATGAGCTTGGGAGCGGCGTCCTTGCCATCGAACCACTCAGCTGCTGTGATAGCGGGTTCGCCACTTGGACAGTCGGGGTAAATATCCGCTTGGAAGTTCTCCGCCTACGAGAAAAATTAGCAACCACATCTTCCTTCCAATGAACAGTGTTACACACTCGTCGGGGCACAATGAACTGGATAGGTTCAATCAGAGAGTCATAAACAGTCTTGTACGCGCGAACGACTTCGTTGTCGTGAACAGAGATACCTCGCTTTGGCATGAACGCGAGACCGCGCTGTGGCTCAGCAGATTTATACTCTGACAACGGATATAGTTCGTCATTGTCATACTCAAAATACCTGATATTACCATCACCTTTACCGGCCAGATACAAACACTTTGTGCCTGCATCATAAAACGGCATGCAAATACCGGCAGACGAATCTAACATGTAAAAGTCTCCGATAGGGCCTTTCTTGATGTCAGCAGTATCCCAGAGAGCAACCTGACGGTCACTCATTTTGCTGAATCCTGTAGTCGCAATACGGTCATGTTCACCCAACCAGACGACGCGCTGGTTCTTCGCTCCAGCGTGCCCTGGTCCTTCTACAACGACCTTCTCCGATCGAGGATCCCAGATACGGATCTTCTTATCACGAGACGTAGTGGCAAGTAGAGATCCGATATAGTTGAAGGACATACTAACGACCATGTCGTTGTGTTTCAACGTAGTCTTGGGTTTGCCGGCTTCGATATCCCAGAACTTTACAGTGTAGTCACCGGAAGATGAGGCAAGGACGTTGTTCGCAACCGGATGAAATTGAACATGACCAACCTTTCTGGTATGGCCTGAAAGCTTGGTAACAGGCTGCACATCTGTGATTGAATCGCCTTGTTCCGTAATAACAGAATAATTTTCCGGCACTTTCCAGATGCCGACCTGTCAAGGGCGTAAGCTTTATATCGCATGACCGACTGATTGCTACAAATGACTCACTTTGCCGTCCTCAGAACCAGATGCAATGACATGGTCATCAAAAGGATTCCAGTCCGTGTCCAAAACAGCCGCAGTATGTCCTCTGAACAATGGGATCTGATCTGGGATCTTTCCACGCTCAGTTAGGGGGATAACGGCGAAGGCACCACCCCCCGATGCATTCCAATTTACCGATAAGTAAAGAGTATTAACCTGAAAGGATCCGTTAACAAGAAATTGCTAAGCACGTTAAGCAATTGTCGTCACCTTGATCAAATTGGAATCCCAAGCATTATTGCTATAACATCTCTTGTCAGAACCGGTGCTCGGCGAACACGTTCAGAACAGCATACCTAACGCGAACATTCTCATAGCAGAGTTCCTTCTTAGTTGGCTGGCCGAACACGTGCCTGTACTTGGATGCTCTCACGAAGCGGCCACTGGTTTTAGCCAAGTCAGCAATTGCGCTCGCTCCCAAGGAGCCACAAAGAGCCCGAAGAAAGAATCAATAGGCAAATTGGATTTCGCAAACCATACCTCATTCTAAGAGTCTATAAGGAGACGGCAGTAGGTTGAATGTGGTGTTTGTTGGTGGTGATGGATGATACGCCGCAGCTGCCTCGGAGATGTACTTCGGAAGCAACGAAGGGCAGGGCGCTGCAACTTAACTTTAACCTTCCGGTTGCAACCATTAATAGACGCAATGCCCTCGGATATTACACTAACTTGACAGTAATGTGTGAAAGAAAGCGACAGTCGGCAAGTCGAAGCGTATCGTCTATAATTGATACAAATGATGATGCTTCCGCTATAAATTTACATTGAAGTTGGATTGAAAAGTTGGTTATTACGAGGTGCAATCCCATTCAAACAATCTTCACCTGCTCCTTAGACTATCATACACGAGACATGCTCCTCTCCTAAGAGCTAAGTTATATTGTACATTTGTTCTGCGTTTCACAAATATCGACCTTTCGAAAATTTCGAGTCCATGGACGACGCGCGCTTGACAAAATCCTGGATTGTGGACGAGCCCATAGTCCGTCCACCAGACGCGATGTCTTTCTCGTAATCGAATGCTCGTTTACTAGGATCATCTGGTTTCTTGCCTTTATCGCCAGAGTCACGTCGTATAGAATCTTGATGCTGCTCCATTAATGATTTTCCGCGATTGCGTTCCTAGACCAAAGTTAGTCAAGTGTCCATGGATGAAAGATGAAAAATCATCATCACAGATACCGTACGTTATACTCTTGTACCTGCCGCGCGAGCTCCTCATCTCGTTCTGTCGGTCGCGATGGTCCGTAAGCTGGTAGGTCATCTTGCTTACTTCTAAGACCCATCATTTCCTCCGCTACCCTTTTCTTTCTTTCTGCTTCGGTTTCCATCCAGGACTTGTCAGCGCCTTGACCAGCTCGCAGCGCAGACGATCCAGTCATAAACTTTCTCGCTCGAAGTTGCAGCGGATCATTTTGCTTGGCAGCCCAGTCGCTCTTCGTAGGCGGCAGCGTCATCCATTCATCTCGCACCGATACTCCGGGTTTGGCAGTTTCTTCGGGTGCCGTGCTGCCCACTCGCCTGAGGTCGTCGAGTCGCTTCATGAGTTAGATGTATGCCTTTGCAATATTCGACAGTTTACAGTTACCTTTAGGTGGCCGGGTTGTTCCGACTCATCATGCCTACCAGGACCTTCGCGACTGCCAGACTCAGGAGATTGGTCGAATGGTCCCATGGCAGGTCCGATTGTCTTGGCCCTCTTCACTGGCGCCTCAGCATGACGACCTTCGGAATTATCGTCTGCTAAGGGACCGGTCTTGTTCTCTATATGATCTGCGGATGATGTCACGTTTGGAGCTGGAATTGTCTCGTCCTTCCTTCCCTGAACATTGCCCGCATTTCTTGCGGTGGTAGATTCTGCCAGCCGCTTGCGCTTCGCTTCCCTGGCGGCGAGAATATGCGGGGGCAGTTCGGGGCCAACTTTTGACGACTGACTGCCGCTGTCGGACTGTACCATGACGCTTTGCGCGGACAAAACCGGCGCCGTCGACTACACGGCTGTGTTCTCGGGAAGTTCGGGAAACCGTTGATGTAATCAAGGGTTGTTGAAAAGCAGGATCAAACCTTTTACGACAGTTGGTCTTGTAGAAACTATGGAGATACCCGAAAATCAGGAAGGCCGAATGATGTTGTCATAATTTGGTGCTAAATGAACTTGCAGCTGTTTCAGTTATGCTGTCTAAGAATCTGTATATTTGTCTCCAAAACAGCTCAAATTCAGGAGAAAGCTTCTCTGGCTCGAGCCCGCAGCTCACCGACAGGAAGAATGCTAGGACCACGACCAGGACCAAGATTTGCTCGCCATGGTCATCGCGGCCGAAGAAATTCCTACTCGCATTCTCTGTTCAACACGTTATTCTACTCATCTGTAGGCTGGAACAGCAATTATGTCTTCATCTTCAGATTTGCTACTTGCTTCGCCGCCCCTTCGGCCGTTCGACCTGCGCTTTCATTCAAGGCTCGAGTCTCCGGCATATTCACTGCGTTCTACCTCACCATCACCGTCACTAGCACAGTCCCGAATATCGTCAATATCCATACCATTCGACGACGCTCTCGACAATCTGCCCCGTGACGACAAGCTGCCGTGGGAAGTGGTGAGATGGACGAAACTGCGAAAGCTGTCCAGCCAGGTGTATTCTGAGGCCGGAAAGCACCAATTTGGCGCCCCGACTTGCTTTGCCGTTGGCACAACTATTGCCGTTGGTACTGCAAAGGGGTTGATTCTGATATTCGACTATAACCAGAATCTGTTGACTGCCATCGGTTCAAACATAAACCGTAGGTCTAAACAATCTTTTTATGGATATCAATAAAATACTGACGAGATCTACAGTCACTGAAGCCGGTGCTGTCACCGCCGTTGCATATTCACACGATCACACATACATCGCGAGTGGCCACGAGCGGGGACACATTTACATCTGGCATATCAAAAGACCTCTGGCTCCGCGAGTACATATTGCACCTTTCGACCCACTACGACCAGATCACCACCGTCACGACGGTCACGTCGCCGGTTCAAAGATTCTTCACATCGGCTTTATTGCGAAGCGGCATAGCGTGATTACCAGCGCCGATGACAGAGGCATGGCGTTTTATCATATCAGTCTACAGAATCTCATGGGCAAGCAAGTCACCTCGACTAGACTCGTCGGCCGCTATCCATCTCCGGGAATGCGGAGCGACACACAAACACAGACACAGACACAGACAAGACAGCGCAAGGCGACGTCTGTCTTCGCATTTGCACCGATGCCACTCGGTAATTCGCCGCATCCCGTCGAAACAAGAGGATTGGTCGCACTCATGACACCACATATTCTGGTCATAATTTCAACGAGTCCGACGGCTCAGACGCAGTATAAAACTGGTCGGCCGAAATCGATATCAGATACTATGGGTCTGAGCGGTTGTTTGGATTGGTTCCCTGCTATATCAGTGAAGCCTGTAAAGGGAGCGCTGAACGGGACCACAAACGGAATACACAACTCTAACCCACGGCTTGCGTATTGTTGGTCTAATATGGTCATGATCCTCGACGTCGCTGTTGGCAATCATGCACCGGAGGGAGGCAAGGACGGTGGGGCAAACAGTCCAAATCCGCCTGGAATGCACCATCTCGACTTCACACAAGTAAAGAAATTTGCTGCGGACGAAGCTATTGTGTCATTGCGGTGGCTTAATTCTCAGGTTCGTTGTCGGATATAGTAACTATCGGGTTGATGACTAAACAGACATAGATTATTGTTCTCGTCACCATAACCCAACGACTGCTTATCCTTAATGAACACACAATGCGCGCGACAGACGCTGTTGATCTCGTGCCTCGACAGATCATGCATCACGACTACTTCTCACAGCAACTAAACGAATTGGTTATCAATGGTGGTTCAGGCGGGGAACACTACGCGACAGTCCCAGATGCGTTTTTCAATAGCTTCCGCACATTCAAGGGACGGATATTTTTGTTGGTATGTAATTTCTCGGTTTGGGTTCTGTAGGATGGGTTCGATCGTGGGTGCTAATGGACTAGGGCTCTTACGAGTTTGTTGTCGGACACCTCTCTAGCTGGGCAGAGCGTTTGATGTCGTTGATGGAGACGGAAAAATTTGCCGATGCGATCCGGCTCGCGACAAAGTATTACACAGGCGAGACTGATCAAATAACGATAGGCCTGCCAGAGGACGAGCAGGCCCGACATGATGCAGTATACGACAAGTTGATTGATACAGTCCTGACCGCTCTACGGTATGAGTTAAGCGATAGCGGAAGTAGTACGCCGACGACGCCGACGACCGCAATCGCCGAGAACGACGAACAGCAAGAAGTTGACGCGGACGCACAATATCATCAGATTGCCGAGCTCGCCGACGCCAGCTTCGAGGCGCTATATGTCGCAGACGCACTCGATGTGTTATTCGACTCTGTATACGAGTATTTTGAGAACGCGAATATGCGTGGGATTTATTTCGAGACGCTCGAACCATATATCGTTTCTGAGAAAATTTTGTCGGTTCCGCCAGCGATTGTAAAAGAACTTATAAACATCTACGCCTCACTCGCTCTCAACGACCGGCTGGAGGAAATGATTTGCCACTTGGACACTTCGACTTTGGATATTGACCAAGTGACGACGCTGTGTCGCAATTATGGACTATACGATGCGTTAGTATACGTGTGGAATCAGGCTCTAGGCGATTATATTTCTCCCATGGCGGATTTCATGAAGTTAATCAGCAGATACTTGAAACTGACTTCGTCGGTCTCCTCGACGGCGTCGAATGCTGATGTGGTCAGCACTGACGATAAGGAGAATGCTATTGAGAAGATGCGACTAGATATCTCGAAAGTCTATTCGTATCTGTCATACATCTTCACTAGTCGCGTATATCCCACGGGCCAATATCTCGATGATGATAGCGCGGCGGCTTCCAAGGCGTCACTGTATTACTTTTTGTTCCTGGGCACGACAGTTACTTGGCCGCGTGAATTCGGCACAGAGATCCTTGTTGATGCCGAAGGCGACGAGAAAACTACTCGGCAATCATTCCCGTATCTACGTCTGCTACTCAAATACGATGCGCCGGCGTTGGTGGCAGCCATGAACGAAGCGTTTGAAGACACGTTCTTGAATGGTGCACAAGACGACACGGAATCGGATGAAGACGACGCGTATGACGAGATGAAATCGAAACGGCATGAGCTTCCGGATGACGTGATTTTTGGACGTGCAATGTCGAGGCAGTACATTGTGAACATTTTGCTGGAAATCCTGTCCGGCGCGGAGTTTAGTGCGAAAGAGACAATTTATTTAGACATGTTTATCGCCCGCAACGCCGCCAAGTATCCTCAGTTTATTTCGCTGTCAGACTACCTACTTCGCCAAGTCATGCTTCGTCTGTGTGCGCCACCGTCGTCTGAGATTGCGGACGATTGCCAGTTGAGTGTTGAGTACCTGCTGTCCGCATACAAGCCGGAGGTGCTGCTGGATGATCTGGTGAATACATTTGTGCAGGTTCGATACTTTCGGGTGCTCAAGTGGATATTCAGGACACAAAAGCAGTATGCGCGCTTGATATCTGTGTATTTTGAAGGCATGGACGCCGATACTGGTACGAGTGCGGCTACGACGTATGGGTCCCGCGACGAGGTGTTCAACACGATTGAAGAATGCCTTGCAAGCAAGTCGGAGTTATCGCCGGAGCAACGAACACAAGTCCGGGCAGCCGTAGCGGAGAATTTCCGGAACTTGGTGATCATGGATCCCGGGCGGGCGGCTGAGGTGGTCGAGAAGCACATGCCTGAGTTGCACGGGGGCATTTACGACAAGCTGTCTGATCGCCGGGATTTGCAGTACAACTATCTACAATCATTATTCAAGCGAGAGCTCCATAGGGAAGGGATGACGGTGTTACCTCGCAAACAGCGGGCAAAATGGAATACACAACAGGCGCGGGAAACGTACATCACGCTGCTATGCGAATTTGACCAAGGCAAGGTGATTAATTTCTTGCGATACCTACAAAAAGGAGATGTCCGGCTGAGCAAAGTTCTGTCTGCACTCGAAAGTGCAGGCGTAATTGATGGCGAGATCTTCTTGCTGCGGTCGGAAGGGCAGTATGCCGAGTCAATCCGGCGGTTAATATCTCATCTCGGGTATTTGAAGGAGAATCTGCTCAAACTATATCCAGATTCTGTCTCGCGCGGCCGAACACGAAATCGAGGACGGTGGGTGCAAGTTGATGAGCGGAAACTAGTTGACGCCGAGCGTACGTTGCAGCATTATGTTATCCTTGGCGCGCGGTTGTGCACTGAGCGGTCGAAAAAGACGACGACTGCAACGGCGACAGCGACGACGCCAGCGACGACGACGACGACGACGAGTGGGCCAACGGCGTCTGGCGCTGTCGAGACGGTCGGAACGAAATTGTCGGAGCCGGAGATGATATGGCTGGATTTGATCGATTCGATTGTGGCGTTAACTCGGGATGTTTCCAGTACGTTATTCCCAGATATTACAGTATTTGAAAAGATGAGCCATTCGTCGTCGTACGACTCTCCGACAAAGACGATCTTGTTCCTCCGGCGATTAGTGCAGGACGTGTTTTCGGCCCTGCTAGCGGCGACGACGACGACCAAAGTGGGCAGCGCGCAAAATATCACTACGAGTGCGGTTGCAGGTGCGCCAGCTGGCACGACAACACCGTTCTTGCGGATTCTGGAAGCATTTTTGGCCCGCACAGCTGCGGCGTCGCCATCGGTTGTGGATCTACGGAACGTGCTGGCGAACATTTTCGAGGCGTACATTTACGAACGGCAGTTGCTGACACTGACGAACCGATTGTTGAATAAGGATTTGATGGTTCATGTTAGTAAAGTGTACGAGATGCGGCAAGAAGGGTGGCGTGTTGGTGGGCAGAGCTGCGAGGTTTGCGGCCGAAAGGTATGTGGACCAAACGCGCCGGTTGAGATTCTGGACGCATGGGAGCGGAAGCTGTTTGATGATGAGCGACGACGGCATGTTAGGTTTCAGGCGCGTGCCAAGACTGTTGCTGATCCTGATGTTGTGGTCCAGGCAGATGTTGAAGAGGAGGTGGAGGAAGATGAGGACGACGAGCGCCGAGGTAGAACTGGACGGACAGGAGACACAGTGATAACGAGTGCCGGGCAGCGGCGAAGTCGGCAGCGGCAACAGCATGGAAGGATAAGCGGATCTGGACTCGAAGAGGGCCGGCATGAAGATGACAGTGAGTCTCCCGCGACAACTGATGAACCGGAACGGCAACGGACAGTGTTTGTTCGACCGGGCGATGATATGGGCGATACGCCAGCCAATGCGCTTGCCAATGGTCCAGCAGGCGGCGCGATTGAGATAGGTGGTGGTGTCGGTACTGGAGCAGGGCCGTCGAGCGAGCTGGTGTCACTGGTGATGTTCAAATGCCGACACATTTACCACCGGCATTGCTTGGAAAAGATCTTGGATTCAGGGCGAGGGGAAACGACATCGTTAGTAAAGGATCGTGGGATCGGGGAAGGGTATAAATGCATTTTGTGCCAGTAAGTTGGGAGGGAGTTTGTGGGATTACTATATGTATTCGGTTTCCAGTAGTTGTAGTGTATTATTTGTACAAGAGTATGGGCGCGCATTTATATTCGTTTATCTGAGAAATTCAACCCAGTCACATAACGCAAATCACCGATTTTGTGTCGTTTTATAAAGCCAATTTCAGTGGGTGTTGTTTATCTAAATTTCTATTCTTAGTTCTTGCGACCGAAAAGCCCCCTCTTTTTGGGCTTGGCACTGATTGGAGCCAGCGGTTCGGATTCGTACGCGGACTCGGCTGAGTTTCCAAGCAGGATGGTTTGGCGGGGAGCAGGTGATGCGGGTGGCGGCGGAGTGTAGTGCTGGGGCCCGACATTTTCGTAGGAGTCGTCGTCGTAAGCGGATGTGTAAGGTGGCTGATACCGCCTGCCTTCCCAGGGTAGCCGTTCACGGAATATTTGGTCTCTGACTGGATATGACGGTTAGTTGGAGAGATGCCAATCAGTGGTATTAACGATCAGATGTTACTTACGATGCCTGTCGCCAGTCGCGGCATACTCGAAGCTTCGAATCGTGTCGAGCGGACGTTCACTCCGGCTCCTTGTGGGATTTGATCTATCGGGCTCTTCGATGACGTTGCCAAACATGTCGCGCATTCGCATTTCGGGAGAGACCGATGAGTGCTCGCCAAGATGCGATGCCGAGACTTCGTAAGGTTGTTCTTCGCTCATCGCGGTCAGGATCGGGTCCGCGATATTGCCAGTCCGTTGTTTCATTCTGACGCGATCCTCGGCCGTGATTTTTGTCGAGCCGGAATTGAGACGCGACCGCCTGTTTTCCTGGGTTTCAGGTGAGGTAGGGGTACCGGTGGCGGGATCGGAGGCCCGAGAGCCGTTGGTTGAAGAGCGCCGCAGGAAAGATGGCATTATTGGTTATATAACGAACGCAATTGAGGATAAAACACGCGAGAGAAGGAATATTGTGGACGTAGTAGTGGTAGTCGTCGTAGTTGTGTGCAAGGAGGAGGCAGGTTATAAGAGGATTGTTCGGAATGTGGGATGGGGAATGTAATCGGCCCCATCGCGATGAGCGAAAAAAACCACTTGAACATCCAGATTGGGGCAAGTACCATGACACACTAGTCTGAATAAGGTATAGGCCAAACGCTATTTATTATGTGGAGCAACAGGATGGTTCCGCATACTCCGATTTGGTCAATGCAACGCGTGTAATTATATATATATATTATATACATATATACAATAATCAATGATATATATCCACCCAATAATAATATACCATTGAACCGAAAACGGTCACACCCGCGGTCGCTCTGTCCCGATTGCTAATTGTGAGCAGCTGCTGTTGTATTTTTAGCAAAGGCCAAAGCCCTGCGCATGCGGCAGATTAAACCCTAAGCCACTTTTCAGGGGTAAGGGCCCCGCTCATTTGCTCCGGACCGGACTCCGCAGCTTTGGGCTAACCAGAAGCGGGCTGTCGAGGCGATTATGTGTTGAGCTAAGCAGTCCGGCAACTTCACACCAGAAATGATAGCAGCATGGTAAAAGAAGAGTAGCCACGAAGAGGCAGGCGATACCGTGTGCCCTTCGGATCGTCTCGAGTTCCTCGAAACCAAGTTCGCTCGGCCCCTCACGTGGCTGTGGACTAGAACACTGTCTGAGGACTATGCCATAATTGTGTAGTGATAAGACGATTGCAACGTAAGTGTGGCGGAAATGAGGGTACTCGAAGGGAGGCACGAGCCGCATACGAAACATCGAAAAACCCGCCACCAGCAAAATTCGACTCGGACGAGGACTCGGTGTACAGCGTACGATGGCCCATTTGGCAAGCGCGGCCACTTATTCTTGTTCTCTCATCCTTGTCCTCGCGTACGGAAAGGCGTACGTTCTCCTAGCCAGTTCATCGTGCGTTTTGTTATTAAATTCTTTTCTTAGCCTCGAAAATTGGTGCCGCTACTCTTTTTGATCTATCTCTGCCAGAGAGAGCAGACGGGCTCCCTCCCTGAAGCAATAGTTTCCTGGTCCGCACAATCTTCGCGAAAATGTCACAACCGCTTCCAGACTCAAGCCAGGGGATCGGCCCTCTGCCAGACCACCAATTTTCACTCATTAACGACACTTCGCCGCCCGAACGCGAGCCTAGGCCGTCCACATCTACCGGCCGTCCAGGTCTCTTACAGCGAACATCTTCCCGAACAATGGCCGCGGCCACATCACTCGAGCCTCCTCGCAGTAGACGGAGAGGATTTAGTTTGCGAACACAATTGTTCAACAGACAACTCGAACAGGCTGCCCCGTCCCCGATCGAGATGACGGACAATCCTTCTCCGTCATATAATCACATCGCCGCCCCAAGTTACTACAGCAGTCCAAACGCGAGCGCGATCGATGTCGTCGAAGCTGACGGTATTGACCAAGTCGACGGTCAAAAGCTCTATCTTCCCTATGTGAGCCAAGTCCCCAAACGACCGCAACAACAGAAGCGCTACAGCAGTTGGCTCCCAGACTACTCGTCTCGACTAATGTTCCGACCTCCCCGATTCCGGGGAAGAATTTACAACTGGTACAAAAGATCGCGCGATTTTGTCCTCCGCACTAACCAGATGCCACCTTCAAAAGACGGCCGTCGCATTCCTCTCGATCTCAAGCGAAACATCATTGCTGGCTTGATCGACGACCGGACCGACAAACCATATATGCCCAACAGGATCGAGTCGGCAATTTATAACCGGTACAACGCCATCCCTTTGCTGCTTATTGCCCAGTTTTCCAAATTGGCAAACATGTATGTCCTGATCGTAAAAATTGGCGCGTCGTTTCTCATGTTCTTTAGCTACTTTTTGGTCGTTTCCTCTCTACAAATGGTGCCAAATTTCTCAACAACGGGTACCTACAACTCCTTCATCACATTCATGATCTTCACAGCAATATCAATGGCGCGAGAAGGTTTCGACGACTGGCAGCGTCACCGTCAGGATGCTACCGAAAACAACAAGGAGGCATTCGTGGCCGAAGTTGACACCGACATGGATTACCAACATTCACTTCATTGGCGCTCCAGGGCTTGGAAGAACATCAAGGTCGGCGACGTCGTCAAGCTGTCCCGCAACGATTGGATCCCGTGTGATCTGATCCTTCTACACGCTGATGGCATGGGTGATCTTGCCTACGTCGAGACCGCGGCCCTCGATGGCGAGACAAATTTGAAGAGCAAGATTGCGCTGCCGTCATTGGCTGACATGTGTCGCACTGACGACCTTTTGATCGCGGACGAGACGGCCGCAGATTTTCTTATTGAAGATCCAAACACAGATCTCTACAATTTCGAAGGAAACGTCACCATCAATGGAACAAAATACTCGTTATCGAATGACAACGTACTTTACCGCGGCTCGATCTTGCGCAACACTCCCCGTGCGATCGGACTGGTCATTTTTACGGGCCAAGAAACAAAGATTCGCATGAATGCGACAGTGTCACCCCGGGTTAAGGCGCCAAGATTGCAAACTAGAATCAACAACATTATCGTGTTTATGGTCCTGTTTGTAGTATTCATTTCAGCATTCTGCACCGCCATGGAGCGTCTCTGGATTGACGACAAGGCCGACATGCCTTGGTACTTGCCAATCGCGAACATCCCGCTGATTCAGCTCATCATGAGCTTTGTGATCATGTTCAACACCCTCATTCCCCTCTCACTCTACGTCTCTATGGAGATCGTCAAGATCGCCCAGCGAGTCATATTGACTTGGGATGTTGACATGTACCATGAGCCAACAAACACTCCATGCGAGGCCCACACGTCCTCGATCAACGAGGAGTTGGGCCAGGTTTCGTACATGTTTTCTGACAAAACCGGCACACTTACCGATAATGTCATGTTGTTCCGCAAGATCTCGGTCGCCGGCCACGCATGGCTGCACGACCTCGACGTGCAACAAGAATTTTTCTGTAACCAGCTCAACAAATTGCGACAAGGTGGTTCAAAGAAGACTGACCGCACCGATGAACGCGGCCAATTGCCCACACGACCGTTAAGCGCTGTTGTCCGCACTTCGAACGTCACACTCGAGAGCATGACATCGGACCCTGACGGCCATCATATCCGAAAGACAAAAAGTCTACACAGTGCATCCCCGTCCGTGTCAATGCCGCAAGCGTTCAAGCGTGCTGCCACATTGGAAGTAGCGTATCAGACAAGCTCTCTGACACACCAGCGCAGCATGTCAAGTATCTCGACAGGAAACAGTAATGGACCGCGCTGGCACTCGAGCGCCTATGGGCCACAGCCTGTCAACCCAACTACAGCCGAAAGTGGCGACACGATCCAGGTCACGAGATCCACCGTGGAGCTTTTGCAGTATCTCCAGCTCAAGCCCGACACACCGTTTTCGATTCGCGCAAAGTTCTTCCTCCTTGCAATGGCGCTCTGTCATACGTGTATTCCTGAAAGGCAAGAAGGCAATTCTGACGCTGGTTCTGTCCCAGCTGGCGATGTCGAGGACGAAGATGATAATAATGACGACGATGACAGCAAAATCAATTATCAAGCCGCCTCACCCGACGAACTCGCACTCGTGCGTGCAGCCCGGGATCTCGGCTATGTCGTTATCGACCGACAGTTCAAAAGTGTCAAAGTTAGGACTTATCCAAATGGGTTTGACTCGGACGCGACGATCGAGACATACGATATTCTCGAGACTATCGACTTCTCGTCCGCGCGAAAAAGAATGTCGATCGTGGTCCGGTTTCCTGACGGCCGTATATGTTTGCTCTGCAAAGGTGCCGACTCTGTCATTTTCCAGCGACTGCAGTCCGGAAAGTTAGCCCAGTCCAAGAAAGCTGAGGTCCAGCGTCGCGTAACTATGCGCAAGAACTTGGAAGCATCCCGTGCGATTGCGGTCCGAGATAGCATGTCGATCGAGCGTACAGGGTCAAACCATCATCACAGCGGGCCGTCGAACGCCGTGGCCGACGTGGCCCGCCAGAGTTTCTCGGTCGCGCGTACGAGTTTGAACCTGCCACGTCCGAGCGTGAACTTGCGCAAGAAGGAAACGTTGGAACACTTGGATGATTTCTTAAAGTCGGCCCAAGCACGAGAGGCCGGTGCGGATGTGACACAGACACCTAGGGCGTCAGTCGATGTTGAGATCGCGACTTCTCCAACCGTCGGCCGGGCGTCTTTTGCATTTGGTGAGAATTCTGTGGCGGCAAGTTTTCGCAATAATCCTACGCTTGCAGTCTTGGAGAGCATGGTGGACGAGACAGTGCCGATGGATACAGGGACCGTGTTTGAACGGACTATAAGCCATATTGATGAATTCGCTACTGAAGGCCTACGGACACTGGTATATGCACATAGGTTCATGTCAGAGGAGGAGTACAAACGTTGGGCAAAGGTATACCATGACGCGGTTACCAGTCTTGAGGATCGGACGGCGAAGATCGAAGCCGCTGGTGAGCTTGTCGAGACTGATCTAGAGCTGACGGGGGCGACAGCGATTGAGGACAAGCTCCAGAACGGTGTACCGGAAGCGATCGATAAGTTGCGTCGGGCCGGTATAAAGCTGTGGATGCTTACTGGCGACAAGCGCGAGACTGCGATTTCGATCGGACATTCGTGCCGATTGATTCATGATTTCTCGACTGTCTGGATCCTGCGCGAGGATGATCCGGAAAAAATGAGGAACAAGATGGAAGCTGCCATAATCGAACTAGATGAAGGGTTAGTTGCGCACTGTGTCGTCGTTGTCGATGGAGCCACTTTGGCATATATCGAGAAGGACATGACCATGATGTCGTTATTCATCGAATTGGGTGTCAAGGCCAACTCAGTCATTTGCTGCCGCGCTAGTCCTTCACAGAAAGCACTGCTTGTTACGTCTGTCAGATCCAGAGTCAAGAACGCGGTGACATTGGCAATCGGCGATGGTGCGAACGACATCGCCATGATTCAGGCTGCCGATGTCGGTATCGGTATTGCGGGCAAGGAGGGCCTTCAAGCATCTCGGTCATCGGATTTCTCAATTGCGCAGTTCAGATTCTTGCTCAAGTTGCTGCTTGTGCATGGAAGATGGAATTATGTGGTATGTTGTATCTTTGGTTGTTTTGGTGTTCGTTGCCATTGCGCGCCTAAGTCAGTCGCTAATTTTATTTTTGCAGCGCCTGAGTAAATACGTCCTAGGCACATTCTATAAGGAGTTCTTTTTCTATCTCACGCAGGCTATCTTCCAGCATTTCACTATGTATTCAGGCACAAGTTTGTACGAACCGGTCTCGTTGACAATGTACAACACGCTGTTCACGTCGCTGCCAGTGCTGTGTCTCGGCATCTTTCTGCAGGATCTGAGTCCCGAGACGTTGATCGCCGTTCCGGAGCTGTACTCGACCAGCCGTCTAAACAAGCACTTCAGCGTGCGTATCTTTCTGGGTTGGATGTGTGTCGCGAGTGGGCAGGCCGTCCTCGTCACGTTGACCATGAGTTATGTTTACGGCATCATGTACCCCCGTGACAACGGTCTCTATCCTATGGGGACCCTCAATTTCGCCGCAATCATCGCCGCTATCGCTGCTAAGCTTGTTTTTGTTGAAATGCACAATCGGACTTGTCTTAGTTTCGGTGCACTTATCATTAGTGTTTGCGGATGGTTCTTGTGGTGCATGTTCTTGTCGTCGATTTACTCGAAATACGCGACGCTGTACTTCGTGAGGCATTCGTTGTACGACACATTCGGCCGAGACCCGACGTGGTGGATGACGTTCTTTTTGTGCTGTGGTGTGCCGGTCGTGTTTGATCTTATCCTGGTGTCGATCCGTGCCGGCCTGTTCCCTTCAGATACAGACGTATTCCAGCAAATCGAACAGGATCCAGAACTCCGGGCACGGCTTGAGAAGGACGCAGAGATGGAACTGGAAAACAGCTGGGCAAATGACAAACGTCGACAGAAACGTGCTGAGCTAGATGGTGGGCTGCTAAACACAAAAGCTTCTGAGGCGGACGAACAAGAAGTTCGCGACCTACTACTTAGTCGGGGATTTTCGAAATAATCTGTCTTTTCACCTGAAGGACAGAGCGCTTTATTGCTTGAGTCGAGCGGGGAATCCAAGTGATTGAATTGTATTTATTGAGACATTATATTTTTGGCGGTGTAAGGATTAGCATCGAAACAGGTTTTTTTTGTTGTTTTATTTATTGCTACATGATAAGTGGCGGGATTTGGCTTATATGATATGTGTTATGACAATAGCATTATATTGGTACAAAACATGATCATGTGTTTGTCATGTTTTTTTCTGGGCAGGCAGAGCAGTATGGTTTTGGCATGTGAGATAGTAGGAGATAGATTAAACAATAGATAAATGTCGAATTTACTTTTTGGCATATGTATCATGAAGATGTGCAAGCAGTTGTTTGCCTTAATACGTGCCGCGGCCGCTGTGGAAGTTAATGGAGTTGCCTTGTAGAGAAGGATTTGATATGAGAAGACGATAGAGCAGTTCTTGTTAGAGAATGGTTTTCTCTTGACTTGGTGCCGACACTTTACACAGGGTAGTTAGATCGGAATATATTTCTGTATTTTTTGCAATAATTTGTAGCATAACACCTTCCTAGTTAGGAATCGGCACGGATAATATCCAGGCCAAATTTTCCATATCCATATCCGTATCCGTATCCAGAAAATATATCCATATCCGTATCCGTATCCGTATCCGTATCCAGATGTATTGGCTTTATCCATATCCATATCCGTATCCATGACGGATATCCACGGATATATCCGTTATCCGTCTATCCGTGCCGATCCCTAAATCCTAGTGCGCTTCCAACACTTTCGCTGCAATTGTAAGAAGCCTTGCCAAAAATGAAATCGTGTAGGTTGCCCTGCCCATACGGCGAATAAAATAAAAAACCCAAAAGCGTTAAGCTTTGTGATAAGGCATCAAGGTTAGGGACAGAAACTTATTATGAGTGGGAGAAGTAACGGTTTGTTATGTAATGGCCAGGGGCCTAGGGCATACGTTCGCTCGAGCCAGACCTCGAGGGGGGTGCCTGCGCGAATTTCGAATAATCTTCCCGCGAAATTTGAAGCAATCCGTTTGATCCAGACATACTTCTGGATCTTGCAAAAGGCACAATGCGTCTCGACAAGAGGCAGTGGTGGTGAGCATGCTTGGGATACGTTTATGTAATTGAAATATCTCCGGTTCGACAACTAACTATTTGTTTTTAGGTACGGTGGTACCACCGGGTGGCAGGTCAAATGGGGGTAATAATCAGTTGTGTTCTGAATGACAAGCTGAGCAATACTTACCAATTGAGCATAGAGTGTTTGGCGGCATTATTCTCGGTTCGATGCTGCTTTGCTTGCTAGCATATATTCACGCCCGACACCGGTTAGCAAAGGGATTGCAGCCGTTGCGATACCATGCTGTACGTGTAACTTCCAATTACAGCTGGGAAACTTTTCGGTCGATATATTAACTCGTTTAAACAAAGTGGCTTGTTCAGCACCGGGTCGAACTCAGGGAACGCCAGCGACATGCGTTCGACGGTGACCAGTCTTATCGAGAACAGTATTACCCTGCATACCCAATGAATACATTCTATACGAATAATACGGATCTGCCTCCTCCGGTATGTGCTTCAATTCAACTAAGCCACCCGTTATGAATTGTACACTGCTAACCAAACGCTCGCAGCCACCAGCTTACGATCCTAGATATCCCCAGCCTCCTCAATACATTCCACCGACAGACACAAAGACAGACACCGCGCCGCCTGTGTCAGAGTTAGAGGATGCAGCATCAAGCAGTAGTTCGCCTGTCGGTCATCAGACCGAGAGCCCCTACCGATCTGCAACCAGCCAACAAAATTCTACGCCGACTGCGAATGCGTCGGCGGGTACTGCATATCGGTACGAATAACAGAATGCAAATAATCCCGAATTAAGCATTGCGTTAGAGATCGTTGATGTGATGAAAACAAAGTTGTAATGTATAACACTATTATCGGAGAAGGCATGGCATTGTGGTTGTTTTTTATTTGCTTTTGTAAATCTTCGTTGGAAGGTGTTCCTGGTTGACAATAGATTTTGGTGTACAATATTGATGTCTCGACCAATTATACAGACGCCGGAGAAAATTATGGTAGTTAAACATTAATCCAGATCCATGACGTCCGCTTCATCCTCGCGATGGCTGAGGTCTGCGTTATGTTCTCTCTTGTGGCCGCCCCAGTTATCGTCGCAGATCATGCTATCATAAACCTCCTGGTCATGGACACTCGTCTTGCCCAGACTTGACCTACCATTCCCATCGTGTCGTGCAATCGCCTCTGCAATAATTTGTTCCTTCGATTTGTATAACACCATACCCCTCTCTTGCTCGCGAAGCGAAACCGTAATAGGAATAGATGCATGCGCAGCCTCTTCGCGACGACGAAGTAAAGTGTAAGGCAAGTCCATGATCTTACGTTCCAAATCACGAACAAACACTATCTTATCCTGAGACTCCATGTCTTCCTCTTCTTCATCAGATGAAGTATCGAGCGACGAAATAAAGATCGTGTGCGCATTGCTAGTGTCCATACGTCTGTCAACTTCATCATCATTATCCACTGCACAAGCAGGCTTTGACCGGTCCCAGTAGTCGTAATGCAAAATCTCGTCGTTCTTCTTTCTTGGCACCGGCGACGACGCAGAGTCACTTCCAGACTCTAATTGTCCGTCAGCATTTACCTTCGTCTACCAAGTCATAGACACACTCACCAAGCGACAGCTTCGTAAACGAGTCAATCAGCCGCCTCTTTGCTCGAGTCTTGGTTGCGCCATCAGAATCATGTGCAGGCCGAGATCTTTTCAAATGAGGTGACTGCATCCTGGAGCCGAGGTCGCTCGGCTCACCTGCAGACCCTGCCCTATCGCAATTATAGTAGGTCGAATATTGTGTCTGGTACGATATTGCTGCTGTCGACATATGTCCGATTTTGGCGTGAAATTATCATTCTTCTAACTATTTGCACAGAAACACCCCCTCACTACTAATTGTGAGAACTTAAGTCCCAGTCCCGGTAGTTAGCAATATAAATGGGCCCACAGTTTCATTGTCGGGGGTCAGAGAATCGTGTAGAACACGCGAGTCGAAACAAAAGCAAATATACCCTAACCCTCGAGGCAGTTGCCGAAAATGCCAACGATCCCCCTGAAATTCTCCAGCAGCAGATTTCTTGGTTGGGAATGGGGTAAACAAACACAAAAGAAGCAACCATAACTTGCATGCATATTTCGCTAGCCTGTGCTCGACCAAGTTCTACCGCACGCACGATTTTGCTCTTTCCGAAGAATTGTAAGCTTTTTGCAGCATATCCATTTCGGTTGCGCGTACTTAACCACTCTAGTATAACGCCGCTGTTAGTTCGTCGGTTGAACTGCCATGAATTTCTCAACAAGGCAGCAGCAGCAGCAGCAGAAGCAGACGTATGGTCGTCACAAGCACAGGTCCCGCCATTGGCAGGGACTGGCCGACACAGAATTGTGGACTCGGACTAGTCCTGTGAAGAAGATTAGCAATATAATTCCCGTATTTTCCCCAAAGTCGCGAAATTCTCCAGAAGATGCTACAGGGCAAATTGGTGGGCGCCGGTTCAGCACCGCCAGCCACGGTACGGCACATCTCACCGAGCAGACGCTTATTCAGGAAGACAAAGAAAACGATATACAAATCCCACGGCGGTCGTCGTTGTCGAAAATGAAGACTGCGTTGTCTGCCAAGGTCCAGTTGTCTCCCCGTCGGCCACTAGTCGGCCAGAGTGTGAACCACTCAACTCCGAATAGAAACTCTTCTCTGGAACCAGAACCATACAGTACTAAGAGGGAGCTTCTGGTGCTTGAGCTACCCGAGACAATAAGTGACTTTTCAGATTTATCTGCCAGCCTGGATGTGATATTGAACACAGATATTGTTAAACCAATTCCGTCACCGTCGTCTCCTCCTGCTCAGGTCGCTCTCGCCGAACGATTCGACAGCCTTCCAATAACACCTCCGCCAGAGATGCCGTCGTCTTCTACCCCAAGTTCTCCAGATTCGCGAAACGACAATGTCCAGCTCAACCCAACATCGAGAACACCATCCCCTATAGCTCTTCCAAAACGGAAAAGCTCATTAACCCATTTCGACTCAAATTTATCTTTTCCAGTAACGAAGGAGGCAGAATATTCTAGAAATAGTCTCTCCTCTCCTCAGAAAAGTGTTAAGAAGCCCCCAAGGAAGCTGCCTTCTCCACTCTCGTCGCCAAACAATATTTCTACTATACATAAAGGCGCTTCACTACCGTCGTCACCGCTGCGCAACGTCACAAACATATCAGATTTGGATGCAGTAAATGATACATCAATATCTGATCTAGATGATCTGCTTAATTGCTGCACGAATAGAGAGATCCAGACTTTCTCAGAGTTTATTGCATCATTTAAAGATTCGTGGACTTTACGCAAACTTGGTGAAGCATCCTACAGTGAGGTCTACTCAGCTGTTCATAAACAGTCTGGAGTATCCCACGTCTTGAAAATTATGCCGTTCGGCAAGCCAGACGCTGAGATTGAGCAAGCGTCAGTGGGTGATATTGCAAACGAGCTAAAGATATCCAAAGCACTAATGGAGTATGATGGATTTGTCAAACTAATTAGCGCACATGCTGTCAAGGGCAAGTACTCAGATATTCTCCTACTATTGTGGGATGAATTTGACACAGTAAAGGGATCTGAGAATTTGCGTCCAGGTAACACGGCTTTATATAGAGCGGCCTCATAAACTGCATTCAATACTAACGAAAATTTAGACATCTATGACGACGACCAGTACTATTGCATCATCATTCTCAACAATGCCGGCATTGATCTGGAACACTTCCAGGTAAGGTCTTGGAGAGAAGCAGCTGTGATTTTCTGGACCGTTGCAAGGTCGATAGCGAACGCCGAGAAGTACGTCGAGTTTGAGCACCGCGATCTGCACTGGGGAAATATCGTTCTACACCGGCCAGAAACGGTCACCGATATGATGGCAAATTTATCTTTAGGCGATGAAGACAGCGACATTAACGTTAAGGCCACCATTATCGATTACACGCTTTCCAGGGCAAAATGCAGTGACGAACTGGTCTACACCAGACTGGACGATCCCGCCTTATATACCGGTAAAGGTAAGAATGACTCTAATAAATGTGCACCCCAAGGCTACCGCTAATGGACGTAGGCGATTACCAATTTGACATCTACCGCTTCACTAGAAAGTTGTTCAGCCCTTCAGGTGACGCTGTATGTAATGATTCCCTAGTCGAAGCACTAGACGGCATAAAACCACGACGACGCTCAATTAAATCCGCTTCTCAGGCGACAGCAACGTACAACTGGGCTGAATATTGTCCAAAGACAAACGTTTTATGGCTTCACTACCTTGCGGAACGATTGATGCATCACAAACAGCTGATTGCCCCACGACTGGGCCGTCAAAGCGGCCGCAATGCATCCCCACGCGAAGCAATATCTCAGTCAGAAATTGATGCGTATCAGTCAGTGGAGGCAGTCTTCAAACTGATTGACCCGCGGAAGAAGCGGTACACAAGCAAGAATGAACGCCCTCCCAAGGATATACTATGTGCGCAGGACTTGATGACTTGGAGTCGCGATGAGGGTTACATGTTTATAGATGATTGTGAAGTTGATTAACGATAATCGCACGCGCGACTCCGCGTATAGTTGTACTATATTTTTGCATATCTTGGCGAAAGGAAGGAGTAGCAGGCACTGTCATGCACCAGAATAATTTGCTATGTTCAATATTTAATCTTTTATCTTCCTGCGACTCCACTCGCAGTTGTACAATTCGTTGAAAAGTAATTCTAGGACTGACAATCTATTTTGTCACGCACGTAGCCGTTTCATTTTCGGCCGTGGCTTCTTACCGCCAACCTGTTTAACCATACGGGCCATGGTACGTTGCTGCGAAAGCACTTCCTCTACTTCCCGCACCGAAGTACCGCTGCCTTTGGCAACCCGCGTCATTCGAGTTGGCTCTGACACAAATATCTTTCCATCGCTATCAAGCTCTGCGCAACGCATTAGCTTCGTTTCGATACTAGACAATAATAATAACACAAAAACCAGCCCCTTACCTTTTTCCGTCATGGAATCCATAATGTACATCATTCTCTTCAACCGCTTGCCACTCTCTTCTTCACCGACTTCACCCATCAATTGACTCATGCCCGGAATCATACCAGCCATCTTCGACAACGGTCCCATTTTCATAATATTGCTCATCTGATCTCTCAAATCTCGGATCGTAAAGATGCCCTGCTCAATATGTTTCATTGTCTCTTTCTGATCAAGATTCATGTGCTTAACATGGTCCACGAGCCCTTTTATGTCTCCCATACCCAATAACTTCGAAATAAACTGCGTTGGAGTGAAAGGCTCCAAATCATGAATATGTTCACCCGTGCCAATGAATACGATTGGAGTTCTCGTCGCCGCAACTGCGGATATAGCGCCACCACCTTTTGCGTGGCCGTCCATCTTTGTCAGTATTATGGCACCAAAATCGGACGATTCTTTAAACGCTTTACTCTGCGACTCTGCGGCCTGACCGATTGTGGCATCCAAAACCATGATGGTTTGATCCGGCTTCACTGCCTTGGATATTTGCACCATCTCCGCAAATAGCTCTTCCTCCTGTCGATGCCGGCCGGATGTATCGACAATAATAATGTCAAATTTCTCAGACTTGAATCGCGCAACACCAGCCGCGGCAACCGCAACAGGATCAGTTTCTGTATATGAACCATAATACGGCACTTTGGCTTTCGTAGCATTCTGCTTTAACTGGTCAAACGCACCAGCACGAAACGTATCCGCACAAACCAATCCGACTTTGAAACCTCGGCGCTGGTACCAAAGTGCAAGTTTAGTACACGAGGTTGTTTTGCCTGCGCCTTGCAGACCGACAAACATGATGACACTGCTTCGACCCTTCTTTGGCTTGAAAGCTGAAGCAGAATCTCCATCTTCCGACTGGCAGTCGACTAATGCGCACAGTTCATCAAAAACTGTCTTTTGAACTAATCGCCGTCTGTTGACACCTGGTGCCTGGTCTTTTAGGTTGATTTTCTTCTTTATGTTGGCACGAAGCGTTGACACAAGCTTCACATTAACATCTGACTCTAGAAGCGCCATGCATATTTCTTTTAACATGGAGTCGAGAACCTGGCATTGTTATAAATACCCTTGGTCTACCCTGTAGGTGCACAAACAAAATCACTTACCTTTTCATCCACGACATTCGAGCGGGTCAAGTCCGCCATGGCGGCGTTGATACGCCGACCAAGGTCTGCTAAAACCATTGTGATCTGTCGTTTCCAAATATACCAAATAAAGTATTCTTATGCGTTGAAAATAAAAGAATAGTATTTGGTGCTAGAACATACAGGTTTCCTCCTCGAAGCGGGTCAATTCACTAATCTTCTCGAATAGTGAGAGACAAAATTCCACTTGGAGAGCATTGTAACCCTAACCGTAATCATGCATTGTGGCTTATGGTAACGGACATTGAGAGTAAATCACACACTACGGTGGTTCGTGTACAAGTAGTGTTAGGTTAATAGATTCTCTAGTAAATATTTGGTATATGTACGGTGGACTTAGTTTTTATGTAGGCAATGGTTTGGATCCATAAACATTGGTGATGAGGACCCGTACCTGAACTCTGGAAGCCCTTATGCAAGTCATCTCCCCGAGATGACACCTTCGCTCCGGATGCTCTACTAATCAGCTCTAGTCGGCGACAGCGCACAGTCTGTATGTGACCAATTGAGCGATTCTGGTCAGCTTTATAGACGATATATTTAATAATGTTTACACTGCGGTCGTTGGCAACAAGTTCACCGCTGTTGCGGGGGATATTATTGACGAATGCAAGAGGCAATTGGGAGCCACTCTTGAAATCACCCACAAGAGCGAACCTGCTTATCAGTCGCAAATATGCATCGCAGGAGCAAATAGATCGATATACGAGAAGGACGGGTAGTATGCGTTCCAGGTTGAGGCGCTCCGGATTACAATCCTATCGAGAAATCATTGGACCTGAGGGCGAGGTAGCACGAGTGATCGAAAATCCGAAAGGGATAGTGCAAAGGTCCGACCTTATCGCTCCTATATTAGAGAACCCAGAGATAATGATTAGAAGAGAAATTGAGATCATTGGACTGGCTGTCGTAAGTACACAAAGTTAAGGCACGATCAGTATAGCTAACGCCAAATCCAAAAGGGTTATGAACAAGCAAACAGATATGTGAGCTAGGCCATTGATTCAAAGGCAGAATCCAAGTAACATTTTATGACTCCAGACTCTTATGAGTCGTGGTAGGGTACTTCTAGGAAATATGGAGGAGGTCGATCGCGGTTAGCATGTCCTTGTATGTTTCCGGCAGGAGCTTTACTTATGAGTATACTCTAGGTTTCTTGACATTTATCACCCGGCAATTGTATAGGCTCCATCGACCATTTACTGTGAGAGCTTATGACGTATATGGAAACCATATTTTGACAGTAAGGCAACGCGCTTTTATTTTGCTGTTTGTATACTAATCCGGATCTTATTCAGTTACGGCGGAAATTTTCTTGGATCAATTCAAGGCTACAAGTATTCCTTCCACCAAACGAGAATGGTGTGGAGGTACTTGTCGGTGAATCGCATCAAAGATGGCATCTGTGGCGCCGTCAATATAACTTATTTCTCAGGTCAGTTGCGCAGCACACTTCAGGTTTGATGAGCGATTCTAACGTTGGACTAATAGGGACGGGTAAATCTCCGCTTTCACATTGAATTTACTCTCGCAGTATTGAGTCATATGATTGTGCAGTGCTAATGTTGTACGACAGGGAAGAGTCGTTCAACCAGTTTGCTATAATTGACGCGCCGTTCCTTGCTTATAGGTTTGACCTATTAGACGAACAAAAAAGACTGATGGGGGTAGTACAGCGCCAGTGGATGGGAATAGGGACGGAAGTGTTTACGGATGTTGGTGAATATGTTCTGTCTATGGACTCTGCGTCTACTGCGGAGTCAGTTGCAGATGAAAAGGTTCAAGGAATGACACTGGACGAGAGAGCTGTTATGCTTGCAACATCTATAAGCATCGACTTTGATTATTTCTCAAGACATAGTGGACGGTATGATAGCACTTCTATCTGCGATTTGTTGGCGTAAATGTCATACTAATTTATGCTTTTTTAGGGGCGGAATCATTGAACCATAAGATTAACAGCTACGACAATAGGACAAGATACAAGACGCACAATCACTCACACATACTAATACACGTATATGTCGCCACGAGTATTTAGCACACCTCTAGTCTATCATTTTCTAGTGATATATGTACAATAGATCTAGCAAATGTCTATCAATGCCGCTCCCGTATAATACTTCAACTATGAGCGTATGCCAGTGGATTGCGTTGTTCGTTCATTAGAGCGACAACTCCGCCAAGTACGTCTCCAGCGATAAATGACACTCTCAGGTCGCTTTTCATCAGAAGCTCATGCTCTCCTCTTACTGGCCCAACATTGATTATTCCTATTCGCTTGCCATTCTCCTTATTCTCTTTTATCAGCCGGAACGCAGAGTAGGTCGCCAGCGAGGAACCCACGACCAATATCTTGTCGGCCATCTTCAACTTTTGCTCAGCAGCTTTCTTAACATGGTCCTCGACGGACTCACCGAAGAAGACCACATTCGGCTTAAGCACGCCGACGTCTTTGACATTTCTCTTAGAATGTGGAACTACAACATTTATGTTCTCCTCTGACCATGCTCCATTAGAGTTAGATTTTGCTGTTCCGTTGGATGCGCAATTCGGACACGTAGGATAATTGAACTGGTCATAACTGATGCTTGCTGGCAGCTCAAGATCGCCGTCTGGGTTCAGCCGGAAGGCCTTTATTGGATTTGCTATCCGTTGCTCTGATAGACGATGCAGTTCTTGTTCTAGTAAATCTGCCCAACCTGGATTCAGTCTCGCTAGTTCCATTTGCAACTTTGATCGGTCATAGTGAGTGCCACAAGTAAGACAAACAGCTGAGGACAGCGTGCCATGGATCTCTGTAACGTCTTTAACGTAAGCCGAATGTAGTGAATCAACGTCTACAGAAATGATTAGAAGTCTGACAATCTCGACTTAATGCTTGAAACCAACTTTGCGTAACTAAACTACTTAGCCACCTTCCATCGATCAAATCGCCAACATATTTATGCACCCGATTCGGTTTGGCCTGTCGGACAGCCTCCCATCCTAGGAAACTCCGAGCCCAATATCTCTTCCTAATTGTATGGTGATCGACGAATTCAGTGTAGAATATAGGGCGGTGATTCCGGTTGAGAGTGTACGTCCCCGAGGGACCACGATAGTCTGGAATCCCTGATTCGACAGAGACACCTGCGCCGGTGAGAAGAGCAGTCGTACCTGTGGCCGGGTCGAGAAAGCTCGCGGCTGCCGATATTGCCGCACTCAGAGTGGTAGCTATGGGAGGCAGCACAACCGTCGCCGCTGCCAGCTTCAGGTTATACGGTACCCGTAGCATGTTCGCCAGTATGTTCTCGCTTCCTTACTAGTTGAGCCCTTTATATGCCAGTCATTTTTGGCATTCGAGCGAAGGCGTCCTGGGCCACTGGCGACTGGAAGTGAGGCTAATTCGGATACCCAGTTCCGTTGGGACGTTAAGGTCTGGCTCCAAGCAGGCACCATAGAGTAAATAGCTCCCCAGTTTAGATTCTCTAACATTTGGCGGACTGAAAGATAACTCAATCCTACCTACAATTCACAATAACTATGTCGCTGCCAACGATGAACATAAATGCAGTGAATGACGCCATACATAAGGTAACATATCGTACATCCCAAAAAGTGTATACAACAATAATTTACACAATTACTCTACAGAAACCTCTCTCTGTATCTGTTAAGTTGCTATTACTTCCTGCTTCTCTCTATTGCCGCTTCTTCTGGTAACCAAAAAGTCTATGCACCAATGTCAGTCTCCCAATTGAATGCGCATAGAATAACTCAATAGTTCTTACCAGTTCTCGGTCAGCAGATGCTAGCATTAAACTTCGCGGATTGAAGGCAAGGTTTGTCACCGGTGTCTTGGATTCTAGTGCCGTGACTGGGCGTTGAGCGCCATCTCTAACAGGCGACTGAATATCCCATATGTAAACCTTCTTATCATCAGAGCCTAAACTAGTCAGATATGCTGGGTTAAATGCTTAGGGCAACATTGCGCACTTACCAGAAAGTACAAATCTCCCATCAGGAGAGAAACAGACGTCACCGGACGACATGTATTGCCGTTCGTCAGTCGCAGCTTGGTAGGTGTGACCCATGAACCTCATAAGAACTTCACCAGAAAATGCATCAAGGAGATAATGAGCTGGACCTCGCGTACCAACAAACATATTTTTTCCATCATTAGAGAACTCCATCTTCGTCCATTGCACTGGCGGATTCGACCCTCGCAGTGCATCAACCTTGAACACTGCGAACGGTTCACTATCATAATTCCGTAGATCGTAAAGTAAAATCTCCGCAGTCTGCTCGCAACCGACTCCAAACACTACGCCAGCTGGATCGAAAGCCACAAAGGCGGGTGCTGGCACAGTGAGCAGTCCCTGGGCATTTGCAGATCGAAGGTCCCACAGTCTGACAGTGTTGTCAAGAGAAGACGAAATAAATTGGTCATCACTTGGCGACATTTCTAATCCTATGACTTTCTTTTTATGTCCTTTGAAATAGCGGATGTAATGATTATCATGCAGTGACAGGTACCGTATAGTGTCTGATCCGGAGTCAATAAGTTCCTAACATATCAGCAATGTCAAACAATAGCTTACCATTATCTTTAGTTGACGCATACACACAATCTGTTGAATTATGGGTGAAGCGCGCTAGATGGGCACCATACTTCTTACTGTATAGTGTTTTGCTGTGTCTATATCAAGAACATTCATTAACACAGGAAACGTGAGAGTATAGAAAATCGTTCATCTACATACTTGCCTGACTTCGCGTCATATAGCTGTAAGCTCTCGTCTTCACCGCAGGTAAGTACTAGCGCGCCCGCATCGTCGAAATCAATGGACGTTATTCTCGTGCCCTCCTTATGATTTCGGAATGTCTTGGAAGGCTGAAAACTGCACACAATCTCCCTCGAAGGTACTACTGCAGCCATATTCAAATCTTGCTTACGAATGAAAATTGTACATACACTGGCGTGAGTACTCTAATTTTCTGCCTCTAATTTCAGATGTCTAGTAAGATCCTCACTCTCTAACTTCAAGCGCAATGGATTACGCGGAGACGGTTATGCAGGGGCTTCACGTGACCAAGATTTAGTACCTAGTTCTGGACTCACCAAAATCGGCAACGACAAAGTATTATTTAAAATATTATTTATCAATTATCATTAAGTTAATTATCTATAACTATTTAAGATGACAAGCATACAGTCGCTTAGGTTTAGTCAGCAATAAGTAGGTTATGTGAATTTGGTCCCGATACCGGCGGCGCCGCCGCGGCAAATCGTCGTGCGAATCTCCGAAGCCGCGTCCTCGGGGGACGTGCCGGAAAAAAATTGAATTTTTGCCCACTACATATTTGACGACCAGGCAATTATCACAGACACTGCGTCGACCCCCCTCTTTATACAAGGTACGGAACAAATTGCGGAAAGACTGTCTCTGACAGAACCGTTAATTTGGCATTAGCCGTTCACGGAAAGGCATCTGCAGAGGTAGAGGTATTATCACACGGGCGGTGAATACATTGACCGAAAAGAGCATTCCTAAGCAATATGGCAACGAATGAGAAGAAACAACTGAGTAGTCTCGGTGGCTTTACAGCAGGTGCAATTGCGGCCTGTGGGGCCGTTACTGTCACCAATCCAATCGAAATAGTAAAGACCCGGTAAGAATCACAATTGACAGGTACTATAAATAATTTTTGTAACCACTTACTGATGAGTATGTACAGAATGCAGCTACAAGGAGAACTGCACGCTCGAGGTGAAATTAAGAAGGTCTACACTGGTTTATTTCAAGCACTTAGAGTCATTTTAAAAAACGAAGGAATTCGAGGTTGGCAACGAGGGTTGGGTTCTGCAGTGAGTTCTCCTTCATGAATGCTCTCAGGCCGCAAGTCGCTTACCGGGTTTATAGTATGTATATCAGGTTGGTTTGAATGGATGCAGACTGGGTTTTTACGAGCCCATCCGGAGAAGCATGGCCAGTATTTTCTTGGCAGATCCTGAGAAGTCCACTCTCAGCATAAACATGTTCTCCGGTGCTGTCAGTGGCATTATGGGTGGTAAGTATGTTTGTACGAAGTGCGCACTTGCAAATTAACATGAAGTTGCAACAGCCATTGCCGGATCGCCATTTTTCCTGGTTAAGACCAGAATGCAGTCGTATTCTCCGGTTTTCCAGGTTGGCACTCAAACCCATTACCGAAGTCTTTTGCATGGTTTAAGTTCCATCTACAGTTCAGAAGGTTTTGCAGGTCTGTACCGGGGTTGCGGCTCCGCAGTTGTGCGGACTGGATTCGGATCCAGTGTTCAGCTACCAATTTATAACTATTGTAAGAGCGTGCTTGAGAAATACAACGTCGCTCAAGGAACAGCCCAACATCTCATGTCTAGTGCTGTTAGTGGTCTTGGCGTTTGCTTTGTTATGAATCCATGGGACGTTATTATGACGAGAATGTACAACCAGCGGGGCAACTTGTACTCTGGATTACTCGACTGCTTGGTCAAGACAGTCACTATAGAGGGACCGCTCGCTCTGTATAAAGGATTCTTTGCTCATTTGATGCGTATTGGACCACACACAATCTTGACTCTCACATTTATGGAGCAGACAAGAAAACTAATGATGTGGGTCGAGGGTGTTGAACCCTAAATGCATTCGATATTGTGGAGAGAAAAAAGCTAATTGGCACATTCGGGTGTTCATTGTACAATGCATATAGAGAGGCTTTATGAATTTGCGCGTCTATGTTTTTAATGGTTAATTGGGAATAGACAAAATTGGAGGATTTTTATAGTAATCTTACATTAGCGTAGTGTTACATTAGCGTAGTGTAGCTGTAAAGGTCCATATCCTATCAATCCTGGACACATACAGAACATGTCGAATGAGACCCACTATTGTATTGGACGTCTTTCTGCGGTCAACAATCTAGTCCACGGAAAGTATCGCACGGCTGCTCGCGATAATGGAGCTGACATCCGGACTTGTGGTGGTTGGACACCCCCTGAATGAGATCCTCATTCAAGTACCACTGGTCTGAGGCAACGGATAGCTATTGGTTGTTGGACTTCAGTAGCTATCGCCTACCGGATACACCCGCCATCCGATCCAAAGCGGCCGACCCGCCTTCAATGGCAATTATATCCGAATAGACATTGGTTCTTTTCAACTTCTCCAAAAGTTCACTGTCATGAGCATACTGCATTTTTACTGCGTCTCGCTCGTTCAAGAACTCCTCCAATTCCTGTGAAAATTTGTTCCTTGTAGCCCAAAAGTATTCTTCCTCTTTAGATAGCTGCTTCGACTGTTTCTCAAGCTCTTCGATTTCGGCCTCAACTTTTTTCCTTTCCTCTTCAGTCTTGCGTAATTCAGCAATGACTTCCTCTTGTTGCTTTGATATTTCACCAAGTTCCTTTTCAGCAGCGGCCTGGTCTTCGGATGAAGGAATCTCACTCTGAACTTGTTTCAGAAATTCTGCGTACGCGTCCCGATCACGTATAATCTCAATGTATTGCTGCTTTAAACCTTCAACCAGCAACTCGAGGCATTCAGAACAAATAGGCTGGTCTAGATCTGTCGTCGATGTCACTATGTCAAATATACGATCAGAGGTTCTGAATCTGTTCGATAAGGGATATATCTCGTCATCAACGCCGTTGCGTTTTCGTGCGTCAGAATCGGCACCAACGTCATCTTTGCCTTTGTTCGACGCATCTTGCATCATTGCTTCGTAAGCACCAATCTTCTCGTGCTTGTCATGATTACCCTGTGGCTGCGCATTAACCACTTGGGACTCGGTCAGCAGAACGAAAGATTCTGTAGGAATTGTGCTACTTCGGGAAAGGTATCCTGACGCACGATGGTTGGATGGGCGCTGCGGACGGATCATTAAGTTTGGGTCCCCATTGCCGTTTGTTGCATTCACACTACTTATTGCTTGATAATGATCAAGCTGAAGTGACGGATACCCTTGCTTTATATCTGCTTTCAATTTCGGTTCGTCTCCTCCAACTGGTGCTGAACCTGTGACAAGTTAACAACATTAGTGCCACGACTTCTCACTCTATACACACTCTATGCATACTTGACAGCATTTGATCCAATGATTTCCCGTCCAAGTCAATCATCGGCTCGTGAAGGCGAAGGGGCAGACGACATCGCTGACATACTTGAGCTGGAGGCGTAGATGTGCCACTACTGCTCACAACGTTGGATCCAGCACTAGCGTATGCAGATGACACGCTAATCATTGTATAGCCTTCTATCGTTCGTTACAATGAATCAAGTTGAGAGGGAACTCTAGGATAATTTGTCGGGGATAAATGCTCGTTAGCTTTACTCAATCGTTCCTGATCAGAGTACATAACGCTCTGATAATCAACAAGTGGGAGTTTAAAGTTTCGTAAGTAAGCTCTAATGTTACATTTATGGCGTAAATGTGACATTGACAGATCATGCCCTTCTGGCGAGTTTTGTGGGAGAAAAAACCAGAGAATAATGCAAGGCAATCCGCGGCTCCCTCCAAGAAAAGGGCCGTTCATACTAAGGTGTGAGTGGGTTTACCTTGAATTTGTGTAGGTCCTCTGTTCTCATGCATTTCAATAATTTATTCACCAACGCAAGTTGAGTTAAAGAGCTTGACTTAGTCAAACTGCGCCGGATGTGCTGTACTTAATTGCTAGCAGCCCAGCCGCCGAGTGTAAGAACAAAAACAAAGTAGGAATCTTCCAGCTTAAAAACTAATGGAATAAATCAGCTGAATGGACACGGCGAGTTGAAGGATAAGACAATATCTCACAGTTGATCATGCGCCATGAGGTGAAAAATGCACCCAAAAAGATACGAACCAACATCTGCTCATAAGATCTATCTATATATATTACACTAAGTACCTATTGTACTTTCATAATTCGTCCTTGCCAGCCTGCATGCGCAAATATCTATCGTACTCTTGTTTTTCGATATACGCATCTCTACCGACAAATTTTGTCCACTGCTTGTCCGCGTAATACAAAAAGAGCCGCCATATGTTCTTTGGAAAATCGACGTAGCTCTTTAATATGAACTTAAGAGCCTCCCATGCATTATACCATTCATCGTCCCATACACGCTGGTGCGACTTATTGTTACGGCCCTGCTTGCCCTCAGATTCCGGTTCCGAAATTGTAGGTTCAACTGTTGCGATACCATCTGGATGTGCTGCCATCTCGAGGAACATATTTATGCTCGACACAGACCTAGACAAACGATCAAATGTGTTGATCAGTGCAACCATCTCCATACGCTGTAGTTGAATATTTTCACTCGTATTCTCATCAGGAAGCTCAAATAGGATCTTCAGTGCCGTCGCGTAGCCCGTCACCTGCAACTTTCCCCATAATCTACATTTATCACAACCAGTGCAGTCTATTATCCGTGACACGTTCACAAACCTGCTCCGAAATTCTTCCTTCAGTTGTGGCTGATCTTTAAACATTCGCTTGGCATCCAAGAGGGTAGGCACCGATCGGGAAGCTTCGACGGCTATCCTTAACATCTTGCGCCTAGTATCCGCGTCATATCCTTGTGCATTAGTGCAAAATGTGAAGTCCTCAAGATAGTGCCTCAATTTGGCGACCGCCTTCGCGACCAGCGCGTAGTCGAAATAAACGTTGGCAATTCTGTCAGGAAAGTTCCCAACCTTTGCCATAAAAAGCTCCAGATTAGGACCCCACTCGCCGGTTTCGATGTCGAGAAATTCGATGCAAAGGTGAGTCGACACACTTGCATGCATACCTGAAACAAGTTTGTAAAACACACGCTTCTCTATGCATGTGTTCTCGGAATTAAGGGCTTGTCGCCCGCTCTCACCACCTTCCCGGATGCGCTGTTTGTTTCCCTCCATCAAAGCCTGACCAAGCGGTCGACCAACTGCGGATGAGAGCTGCGGGAGTGGCTGCGACATATACGACGACTGCGAGTTATCCGGAAAGCAGTTTTCTGTGTAAATAGCTTCCCAGACTTTGTTCGCGTAAGGACCCGAATAGCCGGTGTATCGCTCTGGATTGTCCACCAATGAAACATACACTCCGGGCCCATCTGAAGTAACATCTTCCGGGGAACAATAATCGATCGGTCGGGACTGCGGTAAGACCGGTGCATTGACATCATTGTCTTTGACGCAACTTTTCTCAGCTCCGTCGCCTAGTGCATGGTCTAAATCGTCCGACTCGATAGTCGAACCGACCGATAACCGGCCAAGGTATTTTGATCGCCAGATTTCCGGCAGGTGATCTTCGTCATCTATGGTATCCACCGCACATGCTCGATTACCGCACATTCCCTCGTCTGACCAAAATGGACATGGCCGGCCATAAAGATCAAGTCGATAATATTTGAAGAAGTCTGTGTTGGTAACTATATCTTCGAGTAATGGTCCCAATTTTTGATTAGCAATATCAATGGCCGATATATCATATGACGACTCAGAAATTTCTTCAACACGCTAGACCAACCGTCGTTAGCACATCTGTATCACCCGAGAAGTATTGTTGTTGATATCCGGAAAGGAAATGGTCTATTGGACACCGTGGCTTGATCCGGATGATCTAAGCACCTCCCATGTAACTTACATTTACAGCACAAGAAAACGAAGCCAGAAGCGCAATTGCGCTTAGGCATGAAACATGTAGTCCACGCATTATTATGGGATCTTCCTATGGACTCAAGAAGACTCCTAGATTGTGGATGGAGCGGATTGTCATGTAGTCAGCAAGGGCCGGATGATATATATGTGTGTGTCAGGCTACTCGGGAACGTCAGTGGCGTTGGGAGTTCACGGAAGCAACCCTCGAGGCAAACCCTAGGTATCTTCCAATCTATGCTCTCCGCCAGATAAATCGGCATAGTTTCACCGACTGTTTTACCGTGCATGAATTATTTTAGCTTATACTTTATGCCAAACGGCGTCGTCATCAGTGGAATCGAATCTACGGGACGACGGCAGAGCGAACGAAGTAGGCAGACAAATGTCCGGAAGATCATTATTCAGGGGGTAAAGCTAAAACTTTCTGCATTTATGTTTTAAATGCGGCAAACGTTCACGTTTATGCGAAGTAAAATTACGATGGTAAGATGGCAGCTTATAAATCATTTTAGCCTTAAGTTAGGTTACTACAGTCATTTATGTTGTCTGTAGTCTGTACCCACTCGATTATTATTAAACGTTGCCGGAAATGGACACTTTGAGTCGATGGACTGCTTCGCTGTGTTATGAGCCAGGGCTACCTTATATAGTCATTGAGCGGGCAAGTACGGCTGCGACATTGCCAGTTCCACACGTCAGAAAACTCAGTCACGAGTCATGGCTTGAGGTCTGTCATCTTCCCTGACTTATAGTAGATGCTGCAGAACGAGTTGGAAGCACAGAATCCCTCGATAGTAGAGCGTCGCGTGGGGTGACGTGGTCGCCTCAAAACGGTGCATCATCATGTAGGGTACAAATCCGAGATAGGCCAAACCTGACAGGATTACACAAAACTCGGCACGGCTGAAAAATATCAAGCAAACTTAGATCTAGGCAGTCTCTTAGGTCTTAGCACAGAAGCATCTATATAACTCGGGGCTGGAGCAGGAGGTGTTAACCGAAACCAGCTATTCGGCTTTTGTTAGTACTTCAGCCGTGCGTCGAGCCTTCTCCACGACATTGTTATTAGACTGCTTCATTGTCATCACTAACTTCCCGCTCAGCTACGCTCAACGGTTATTGTTCGCATCTCCATTGCCAAACATGGCCGACATACCTGATGATGATCTAGTCGGCGCTGTAGAGCCCGTACCAGATTCTATCGTCACCTTTTCTAGACAGCGGTCCACTTCTCCTCCATTCGATAATGACCTTCGGAAGCGACCGCGCACATTTCCGTACGCCAAGTTGCTTCCGTTTGAAACCGAGACTGAAGGTGATCGCTTAGTGCATTTGGATCACATTGTTGAGAATATCTATATTGCGAGTGCCGCCGAGTCGCTGTCAGTTGGTAGCTTTCTCCACTGGACACGCGAGCTCCGATCATGGCTCCAGCTCAAGTTCGACATGCCGGTCAGCACTCGCACACGACTTGCTGCCATCTATTATGAACTTGCTCTTGCGCAGGGCATGACGCTCCCAGCTTCAGAAAAGTTTGCAACGATGTTTGTCCACCTGGCTCAGAAGCGCGCATTTGTTGATCGATCTCAGCTGACTCTTGACTGGCGTCTTCTATTTCGCGAGCTGAAGAGGATTGCATTCCCGAACCACTGGTCCTCAGCTATCAGGCATCATGAGAAAGATTTCGAAAGTCTTACGAAAATGGGCTTTATCGCTCGCCGGTTCTTCACGCCTGAATCGACACTAGAAATACTAGAAGAAGTCCTGCCGTTGTACAACGCGTCCCGGCATAATACGGCTCACCAGGTGGTCGCTCTGCTGGATGCTCTTCTACCGACTGATGTTGCTCCTGAAGGGTACCATAATGTGTATCCGCAGAAGTGGTTGCCTTGTAAGTGACTTTTTTAATTCCAATTGCAGTATGATTAGATATTAATTCTTTATATCAGCACTTTTCCACCTCTGGGACCTATACACCCGATCTCAGCAGTACGATCTTATAATGATGGATATCATGTCTCGTCTGGCACAAGGATCAATCCATGTCGCGCATATTCCCTTTTCATCTACTGGCATATTCACCAAAGAACAGACGGCTGTAATGTTTACTTGTGCCCTACGATTACTTGAAGTTCCAGTTGGAAGGGCTGGTTCTCCGTATCTAAGCACTTTTGATGCTCATCTTGGTGTTTCCAAGTCAGATCAAAAGCGAAGCCGCAGCGCGCGGCCAATCGCCCGCTGGATTATATCGTCATTATCTCCAGAGAGCGTAACTGATCCAGAGAGCACACTACGTGGATTGCAAGGGTTAATCCAATGTGTCGAAACGTTCTTTCATCCATCGAATTCTGGAAGCTGGACAAAGCAGTTGACGCAATTGATTCAGAGTTTAACCGATTTCTTCGTATTACGGTGGAACAGAGAACAATCTGGAGAGTTAGATGTACCACCTGAACGCAGACTAACTCCTGACGTCAAGAGAGAATTTGTTCTTACACTGAAGGATGCTGTTTTTACAGGAATTCATTCTAAAAGTAACACAGCGGCGATGAATTCACAAGTTGCGCTTCAATGCTTGGCTATTTTAGAACCCGACCTTATCCTACCTACTGCGCTCGCTCAAAGTTATCCGTCATTACAAGGTCTCGTCGAGACGCATCGAACCATTACTTCATTGAAGACACTCACATTGCTTTCGCAGACGCTCGTCAAGCACAGACCGTCGCGCATGCATGTCACTGCTCTGTTAGGATTAGCACTCCCTGGTATCGATGCAAATGATCTAACAAAGACCGTTCAATCACTTGCATTTATTCAAAGTATCGCATCTTATGTTCCGTTTGCGGATTTCAGTGAAGGAGGCGGACCTGGTCTTGCGATGGAATATATTACAAATGCTATTGACGTACTTGAGAATGAAGACGAAAATGCACTTTATGAGCTGTCCGACGAAGATGGACTTGCCGTGTTGAAGTCTTCTACTGCAACATTTGGAGAGTTCATAACCTCATTCATGGGTCGCATATTCTCACTGCTTGAGAATCTCCCTGATGCAGTCAATTCTCGGTCTCGCGCTGCACCAGAGCAGAACGCCGTGAACATGTTACCGGCTGCGTTTTCTGTAGTCCTTGGCGCACTTTCTGATGACCTGTTCGACCTTGTGTTGGACAAATTTACCGATTTTATTACGGACCACGTCATCCCGCATGCCTCAGATGCAATGGCGAACCTCATGTCGTGCCTCGCTAAGGCACAACCGGAGCGAACATTTGTCAGACTTTTCAAGGTACTGGAAGGAAATATTCGAGAAGAGATCGAGGAGAATCACGCTGGTACTGCGAAGTCATTTGAGACGGTCCCCAAGGACCGCGCATTAGTCTGGTATTTGTCAATGTTCCGTAAGGCCGTTTGGACGGCTGGCGATGTGTTGCTGAAATATCGGTCTGAGATTATTAATTTGATCCAGTATCTGCGGGAGCGCTGCCGTGGTGCCGCAAGTGTCCACACGTCTAATCTGATGCATCATACTATTTATGCGCTTATAAATGTTTACACTTCTGACGGAAGACTACTCAATGAATCCGAGCTTAAAAATCGCGGATACAATATTTCAGACTGGGGTCGGCAAATTGATCCGACTGAAGAGCTGGAAGTTAAATGGCATGTTCCTGATCGGGAGCAGGTTGAGTTTGCTGTCGAAGTGTTTGACAGAAATGTGGAATTGTGTATACAAGAACTGCAAAAGCTGATGAGCGAAAGTGCTAGCTCCCACAAAGACTGGTCGGAAGAAGTCACACGGCAACTGAATTACTTGCGACTCCTAATTTCCGCTGCGGCAGGTTTGTATGATCCAAAAATGGTTGCCACCGCAAAGCCTCCGGCTACGTACAAAGAAGCAAATGGCGATATAGAGATGAAAGATGCTGCGGCTGAAGACAGTGGGAGGATGGTGGTCAGTTCAGAAGATTCTGTCAATACTCTTGCGACTGATGACGACATGGAGAGTGACGAGGACGATATTGATGGTGAAGATGGAAACGCTGATGGTGACGGTGATGGTGATGAAGAGAGCAATCCCGTCAAGAAGCTTTTTACATATCCGGTGGGATATTTTTTCAACGATACAACGGATCCTTTGTACATTAAAGTTCACGATCTGCATGAGCGTATTGGGTGGGCACTTCATGAAGTGCACGACTACCTTTACACTCACCAAGAGGACAATGTTCATTCGTTAAAAACTCTTGCGTCGGTTTATCGCGTATGGTTTATTGACGTCGGATCCGAACGCAGTTTGAAACTTCTTGACACGTATATCAGGTCATATTTGGTGGATGCTCGGATATACAAGATTTCAGGTCTCCGCAAATGTTATCCTCGGTATCTTCTTACTAAGCGGGCATTTATATACCATCTTCAACGCATTAAGCATAACAACGGAATCCGCAACATGTCGCCGCTCGACCGCATATTGTTGCAGGACCTCATGTACGATTCATTGTCGAGATATGCAGAAACTCGACGACAGGCGCAGCACTCTCTTGACTCTGCCCTCCGTGTTATTTCGGGAGCAAGGGTCCTCGTTGTGCCGAGGTTATTCAACGAACTCGACAAGGCAGTTGAAACACAGGAGTATGACCGAGCAAAAGGGGCTATGTACACTTTGAACTTGCGAGGACTATACCGATTCGCAGCCAGGGATCCCAGATTTTTTGTCAAGTTTGCCTTTGCTTTACTGAAGGCTACAAAAGCGGATAAGCCATCTATTCACGAACTGGCGCGTACATTACTGGTCTCATTTGTTGTAATACCGCGCGCTTCTCCTAAACAGGTTTATTATAGTGATCACTTTGCAAGCTATCTGGCTCAAATTAAGCCCGAAGTGGACTTTTCAGAGAACCAGCAGGCGTTCAACAGGAAGACTCTCAAGAGATGGGAGGACACTCTAAAGAGCGTACAATCCTTAGAGCAGGAGCTCATTCAGCAATACAAGGAAGAGCAACATTGGCGAATTACGTTTTTAATTACTACACTCTTAATCGGAGGCATGACGATCTTAAATCCGGTTATCCCACCAGAACTTGGTGAACTATTCGTCAAGGGCGCCATTAATTCACATCCACATTTACGTTTTTTGCTTGTACAGGGTGTCTTGCGATTGGTAAACATTATTTATTGCAGAGGTCTCTGTGGAAACGATCTCAAAAAGTTGGTTCAAGAGGATTTTAAAGACGTTGACACTATTGATATCTCGGTTAACCAGGGCGATCCTGAGTTCTCGGAAAAGTTTATGCAGACTCTAAACGACGTGAATGCTCCATATTACCGTGTGGACAAAGATCTTCCGGGATGGCTTGTCTGGGGCAAGACCTTCCAGGCTGAACGTCATCCTAGCGACAGACTCGTGCCTGATCTTGCGGAAGAAGATAAGATCCAATTGTTACGAGCGGGCTCCATGATTGATGCTGAGTGGTTCTCAACCTTCTGCGAACTATTAACACAGGAACCTCGATCTGATCAGGACAGTTTCCGGATCATCTACGCCATGCTTAGTATGATGGTGTTCATGATGATCCACGAAGGATATACTGTCATCAAATGGGACGAAGCCTTGGCAAAAGTTGTTGAAGTCTACGGTGATGGTGAAGATAAGAATCACCATCGCGCGACCGCAGAGTTATTAGGAGGCATGCTAGCAAACACGAAATCTGTAGACTACAGCATGAAGGCGAATGCGTTCGCCATCAAAATTTTTGAGAACGTGGTAGATGAATCGTTGACTCCAGAGAATTTGTCATATTGGACTAGATTTGTTTCATTTCTGACGGTAAGGACGGAACTGCATTTTTTTTTGTTAATGTTTGAATCTGTTCTGATATGTAGCCATATAGCCCATGACGGATCCGAGGTCAAATCTACTTATTACGCAGAAGATTCTGAGTGTGCGCATTGACGTTCATACGAATGCCGCGTTCAAGGAGAGTTCTCGCATATCTTTGCTACGCCACCTTTTGTCTCAGTTAACTTGGAGGTTGGATGGTGATCAACCAATAGTAGACGATTTTCTGTCACATTTGGATCACAGTTATAAAGGTAACGAGAGAGTTGGGGGTGGCCGCGAGACAAAATGCTTACTGACGATTATGTAGGCGTGAGAGAAGAAATAGGACGTACCTTAGGTCTAATTCCGCGTAACAGCTACCACGAGTCATTCAGAGACGTTCCTACGTTTCTTGAGCATAATTATAAAGCCGGATCGCTAGGTGTCATTCCCTATCAGCCCACGCAAGAACAGACGGTAGTAGTTGAGAATATTTTCAATCAACTAGCACTCTGGAGGAAAGAACGGCAACCGTTACAGGAGACTTCTTCTTACACTAAAGGTAGTAAAACAATGATGTTATGGTTCTCGTCATGGTTGCAACAGCCGTGCTGCGCTCAGTTGCTGCCATACTTTCCCAAAATAATCCTGCCGGAGTTGCTAAATTTGTTGGACATTAAGGAGGATACGGAAGTGACCCAGCTTGCGGTTGCGATGTTCAAGCATTTCGGAAATGTACCGTGTCCGCCTCATTTGCTGGAAGACATAATTGCGGGTATTGTGGAGATTGCTACAACGTCCAACACATGGCACCAGCGCCTCCGGGTTCTTGCGGCTGTTCAAGTGTTCTACTTCCGCCAGTTATTTTTGCTGTCTACCAAGAGCAGAAGAGTTTTATTCGATTGCGTATCGCAGCTGCTGTCAGATCCGCAGCTGGAAGTTCGTGATACGGCTGCGACCACGTTATCGGGAATGATACGTTGCTCACCGGCTGCGTTCCGAAATAATACTATCAAGAAGCTTCAGAACCAGTTCACAAAGATGTTGCACGATAATCCAATGCCTGGCCGTCCGCTTCGGGGTGGCAGCAGTGGGCAGCCGTCATCATCCGCGTCTCCATCGGGCATATCAACGCCGAATGGGAATAGCGAGTATAATGCTGCCATTGTATTGCGGCATGCTGCGGTGTTAGGTCTGAGTGCCCTGGTGCAAGCGTTCCCTTACCAATCACCACCACCAAAATGGATTCCTGGAGTTTTAACAACACTTGCTAATGAGGCGGCCAATGATCCAGGCATGGTGGGCCGAAGCGTTAAGACAGCGTTGGGTGAATTCAAGAAGACGAGACAAGACACATGGCATGTCGATGTGAAAGCATTTGAAAAGGATCAGTTGGAAGATCTGGAGGGCGTACTATGGAGAAGTTACTTTGCATAAGGTCTGCATGCATAGGATCGTAGGCATAGTTTGAAGGTCAGTTCAAGTATGGTTTGTTCATTTGGGCATCACTGCATTATTGTACATATTGTATGTTACAGGATTGTAGCGAACAGTGTTAGTTTTGTACATAATAATTCAATTATACTGACTCTATTGCACTCTGGAAAAATGTTTATATCAAGGGGATAGATAACAAGGAGCACTTTTGAGTCGTGTCGTCGTAGCACGTGCCCTGATTTGGTCATTGCACGTGCTTGCTTTAGATTGCAAGTCTATGGCATAATTCACAATCGTTGCGTCATTTTCAAAGTTCGAGAAAACAAGGAAGGGTTAACATAACAAAAAGGCCCGTTGACAGCGATACTGCTGCCCGAGTTGGCCAACTTTGAACTCAATTGAGAATAAGTGCATTGACTATAATTGCGTCGGATCTCAAATACAGTGGAAAAAACAAATTTAATCCGAGGAATCGTATAAAAAATGGCCGATGACAGTGCTGATTCACTGGTGCTTTCACACGACCCGAATCATCCAGCGAATTTGATCTGCGAGTTGTGTAAACTATTTTACAATAATGGATGGGTCACAGGGACTGGCGGTGGTATCAGTATTCGAGAAGGGTAAGTGAATTAATTGGAACCATTTTAAACGGTGGTTGATGGGGTATGGAAGCTGGAGGCTAATAGAAAATGTAATTATAGGGATAAAATATTCATTGCTCCTTCTGGAGTTCAGAAGGAGGTGAATTATTCTACGTACATATCTATATATTGCAGCGAATATTCCGTTAACCATAATCTTAGCGAATGGTTCCGGACAACATGTTTGTCATGAATCTACCGACGAAGGAGTATCTCCGTGTCCCAAAATCTCTGAAACCGTCTGCTTGTACGCCGTTGTTCCTTGCTGCTTACACCAATCGGAATGCTGGAGCGTGCATTCACACTCATTCACAAGTATGTTAGACAGTGCAGTACTTATAGAGGTATTGGTTGGACTAACTTATGCTAACTTATGCATAGAATGCCGTGATTGTTTCGCTGCTCTATGACAAGGTGTTTACGATCGCCAATATCGAGCAAATCAAAGCTCTACCGAAAATTACCGAGCCAGGCTACTTTGGCTTCTTCGACACCCTGACTATCCCTATCATTGAGAATACCGCGCACGAAGAGGACCTGAAAGATTCGCTCGAGCAAGCCATTCTTAATTATCCCACCTCGACCGCCGTCCTTGTCCGTCGACATGGTATCTACGTGTGGGGAGAGACGGTATGGAAGGCAAAGGTATACAATGAGGCAATTGATTATTTGCTGGAATTGGCTGTCAAGATGCGACAATTGGGAATACCCCCGGATGGCGCAATTGGATCTGAGAAAAACACGAGACTCGTGTAAATAATTACCTGAACGGAGACCCAACCCAATAAATAAATAATTTATTTAATCTGATTGGTAGTTCAGTGAATATGTGAATATTAATTTAGTCTAATGGTCGCAGAGCGTAGTATTTTGCTGTGTCCATACCCATAAGGTTAGCAAAAGGCCAGATTGATACAACTGCAAAATGAATAAGCGCGGCGCGGCGCTGCAGATTCGCTGCAAGTGCGATTAAGACAGTGGAGATAGCGCATATGGCTCATGGGGCTAAGAAGAAGTTGCCAGGTGTCAACTTTCCACGCTTATGACCTAATAATAAGGCTGCAACTTGGCCTTGGTTCTGCGTGCTTCTCCTTTACGACCGAGCATAACACCACATCTTCTCATCTGCCTCCACCACTGATCCAACATCCACAATGCGCGGACTTGTCAACTATTCGTTTTATGTCTTCTGCCTATGCCTAGCGGTTAACGGCGCCCGTGCTCAGGAGCCCGAGATCGTGATTGAGGACGTTCTAGACACCCCTGACGTTGCACCAGAGGAGCCGGAGACCGTCATTGTTCACCCTGATTTCGAGGTAAGCTTTTATTCACACTTGTGGTTTTTGATGCATCCAGATGTAGCGCATATTACGGCGGAGAATTGAGCAATTTTGACGTGATTTTGCTCATTCGATCGTTGGTGATTTCTTCAGCGATGGCAGCTCGTTTGTTATGTTATGATCTAGTGTCGAGGGCAATGTCTTGTTTAGTCGTGGTCCTAGGTAGGAGTCTAAGGGGCTAACTTTACTGATAGCCGTATCTGTCGTCCAACGCCGTCTTTTGGGAACAATTCACTGAGGGATGGCGCGAGCGATGGAAGGCCTCTAACGCTAAGAAGAGCGGCACCGAGGACTTCTCGTACATTGGTCGATGGGCAGTCGAGGAAGCTACCGTCTTCCCTGGCCTGAAGGGTGACAAGGGCCTTGTCGTCAAAGACAAAGCTGCTCACCATGCGATCTCGGCCAAGTTTCCTGAGCCGCTCGACAATACTGACAGTCCGCTTGTCGTTCAATATGAAGTTAAACTTCAGAATGGTCTCGAGTGCGGTGGCGCTTACTTGAAGCTTCTTACTGAGGACGAAACCCTTCATGCTGAGGAGTTCTCGGATAAGACTTCCTACCAGATCATGTTTGGCCCGGACAAATGCGGGGCTACAAACAAGGTGCGTGTCTGTCTTTGATTCAATATGATATGTACTTTATAATGTTAATGATCGCGCTTAGGTCCATCTCATTATTCGCAAGAAGAGCCCTGTCACCGGCAACTATGAGGAGAAGCATCTCATTGGTGGTCCTCGGGCGGCTATCAGCAAGCTCTCTAATCTTTATACTCTCATCGTTAACCCTGACCAGACATTTGAGATTCGCATTAACGGTGCAACTGCTATTGCAGGCTCTCTCTTGGACGACACCACTTTCAATCCCGCATTCAACCCTCCCAAAGAAATTGAGGATCCTGAGGACACAAAGCCGGAGGACTGGATTGATGACGAAACCATGCCCGATCCAAGCCAAGCTACCAAGCCAGATGACTGGGATGAGGATGAGCCATATCAGATTGCCGATCCTGAGGCATTTAAGCCTGAGGACTGGGATGAAAACGCGGAGGACTTCGTTCCAGACCCTGAGGCTGAGAAGCCCGATGACTGGGATGACGAGGAGGATGGCGAGTGGGTCCCTCCTCTTGTTCCAAACCCGGAGTGTGAGGAGCATGGATGCGGCATTTGGACTGCTCCTTCTATCCCTAATCCCAAGTTCAAGGGTAAATGGGTGCAGCCTAGAATTCCCAATCCTGAGTACAAGGGCCCTTGGAAGCCACGCGAGATTCCAAACCCTGACTACTATGAGGACGAGAAGCCAGCTACTCTTGAGCCTATTGGTGCGATTGGTTTCGAATTGTGGACTATGCAGAATGACATTCTGTTTGATAACATCTACGTTGGACACTCTTTGGAGGAAGCCGAGAAGATCGGTAATGCCACCTATGTTGTTAAGATCGACATTGAGCAGGCAGAAGAAAAAGCTTCTCGTCCTAAGGTGGAGGAGCCTAAGGCTCCTCTCACTACATGGGAGCAGTTCATGCAGGATCCTGTCGCATTCTCTATTCAGCAAACTAAAATGTTTTACACTTTCTTCCAGCGAGATCCTATTTTCGCTATCCGTACCTACCCTGAGACAGCTGCTGCGCTCGGTATCGCTATTGTGACTGTCTTGTCTCTTGTCTTGAGCTCCATCGTGACCTTGTTTTCCAGCAAGCCCGCGCCGGTACCTGCCAGGGCCCCGACCAAGCCTGATAGCAAAGCTGAGACCGTGGCTGAGGCTGAGACTGAGCCCGTCGCCGAGAGTGCGGATGCCACACCCACGGAGACCACAGCAAAGAGACGAACGAAGAAGAACTAGATCGGTGTATTATGATGACTGATGTGGCCTGTGACTTAGCACAAAAAACAAAATGATCGTGCCGAGAAATAAAATTCAGAAGGGAGTCATAAAATATGTAAGAAATATGAATTTGCAGTGTAACAGTTTGTTCAATTGTAAGTAGTACAACAGAAGAAAAAAAGTTATCAAAGTTGTTCATTCCCGTTAACAGCGCGAAAAATCGGCCCCTGGCAGACGTGGCGCAGCAATTCTTCAGGAGTAGGAAGGTGGCTTGGTTTTTTCAGGGGATTCTTCCGGGTTGAGCCGCATGGGGCTCCTGCTTTATTGGGTGGCTAAACCCATTTTGAGACTCGCACCCTGCCATCTTATCGAGAACATTGTGGCCTTTAAATTCCATGGGGCCCCCGGCATTATGATATATCAATTGATCTATATCGACCCTTGCCGGCCCGGACTACGGAATCACGTTGAGCCATGATCCAGTCATATGCTGTCCGTGCTATGGTCGTCGTCGCTCTGGCTGTTGCCATCGGGCCTGTATTTGCGATGGCAGTTTCCTTCCCATTGACACGACGTCTAAAAACGCACATTGATCACCCGCACGTGGTAGTCCCTGAGCAAATTAGGTGCCACCGTCATCAGCAGCTTTCAAACCAGGTGGCACTCGTCGAGCAAGTCAATGAAGATGGCTCGCGACCGGGACTGGGACCCAATTCAGTTCCCATCTCTCACAATTCTGCAGTTTACACAGTCTCTATCGGCGTCGGTACGCCGCCACAAATGCAGTCGTTGCTAGTCGACACTGGCAGTGCCGATGTGATGGTATTTGGGTTGGCCAGCCAACAATGCCGCGAATCGTCTTGGGGCTGTGGTGGAGGATATAACCCGGTTGCATCGTCGACTTACGAAAACTTGGATACGTCATTTGCCTTTGGATTTTCGAATGAGTCTGACACAGCACGAGGATCGTTTGTGAGAGATGATATTCGACTGGGAGATTATCTAGTGCGAGGGCAACAATTTGCGCTTGTGGAAGACTCGATTTTAGATTTTGACATTGAAGGGTACGGCGTCCTTTATTCGGTTGTTTGGTTGGGCATACTGATTCCTTCCCACAGGGTCCTCGGTCTCGGATACAAATCAATGCAACAGGCCGAAGTAAAGTACGATGCCATTGCATCGAAGCTCTATCCCCCAAACAGGTTGAATTCCAGACCTCTATATTCTCTGTATCTCGACTCTCGGCACAGGCAAGAGCCACCTCGTCCAAACCCAGAACGGTCACTCGACTTTTCTTCATATAGGTCGAATTCGCATGTTATACCGACGGCTTCGTTAGATCTGGGATTCGTTGATGCGTGGAAGCATGTAGGCGACGAGATGGCATTCGTCCCCTGCACCAGCATGCATGAGTTTTCCGTAGCATTGACTGATATCACGACAATTCCCAGATCCAGTGTTGCACAACACATCTTGCAATCAGTCTCTTTGATGGACAAAAACACTCGCGGAGACCTCAATGTCCTACTCGATTCGGGCACGATTGGCATACATATGCCCGATACTATCGCTGATGGCATGGCGAGCCGAATTTCCCCACTTGCCGTGTATGACGATTGGTTGCCCGGCTACAGATTACCATGCGCATTGATTCCTGATTCAGCTAGTGATTATTTCGAATTTACGTTCGACACCGACCTTAAGTCATTCGCCAAGAACAAAACTGTCAAAGTCGCATTCGCCGAACTATACAGAGAATTGAACACTACGTCGTCTGGTGGTCATAATACTCTAGGCGACAAGATGTGCATGCTCGATATTGTTCGCGAATCAACATACGGTATTGGAGCTATATTGGGAACGGCGTTTTTGTCATCAGTGTATGCCGTCTTCGACGTAGACGCACATCGGGTGGGCATCGCCCAGGCCGCTTATTACAACATGTGAACTGTTCACAATTTATTAATCGGCGTTGGTGGACTCTTCTGGTGCATTATGATTTGGTGTTAGTTATTCAGCATGACAATTGTATATAGGATATGTCAATTAGAAGTATATATAACAATCGGATAATATCAATCGGACAAGGGGGCAAGCATACTAAATACCGCAGCCACATGACAAAAATATAAAACAGGTACAACATAGAAATACAAAATCAAGATAAATACGTCAAAGATGAATGTAAAAAGTAAATACAACGTACAAGAAGCAAAATGATGTCAAAAATATTAAAAAATAAAAAAATAGAACAATGTGCTACATACAAAATATTGAAGGACGTACAACAAAAACACACATCGCGCATACAAAAAAGAAATAACTTCTTAAACAACGTAGACAATGACTTCCCGTATTATATATGACGTAACTTTTCCTTCCCAAATTTTGTGTATCCCTGTAGTCATCAAACTGGCCTGTCACTACCCTTTGCATGAATGAATGGCGAACATAATACAAAAAGTCAAAATGAAACACTTAAAGCAAGAGACAAAAGCCGGTGATATTGCGGTCGATACAGAACTAATGTACTCTTTGTACATACGTCCATCATCCATCTCATTAAGGGTTAGTCATTAACCCCGTATGTTGTAAGGTCCAGGCCCTAGTCAAAAGACCTATCAAGGTTGTTGCTACAAATTGTGCCCTTTCGCTTACTGCTTACCAGCTGCAGCTGCAGCTGCACCGGACCTCTTACCACTGTTAGCGTTACGGTTCCGATTTCTGTTCTCAGCTTGGCCATTGGTATTGTTCACACTAGCCGTTTTTCGGCGATCGCCGTCCGCACGACCACTTTGGGCATTGCGAGCTTGTCGGTCGCCATTCGCCTTGTGACCACTAACGTTTCCACCGCCCCGACGACGCTCTTCGATGTAAATATTCTGATCGCCAACAATGACAATATGAGCTTCGAGAGCAGTTTTCAAGGTTGCAGCATCAGCGTAATCGATAAACGCGCAACTCTTCTGGCGGTTGACTTCGAAGTGCTTGAGAGGACCGAATTGAGACAAAGCTTCCCTGAGAGCCTTGTCGTTGACCTTGTCATTAATACCCTTGATATACGCAGAATGATATTCTAATCATTGTTAATCCTCGCTGACTCCTCATGACAATGACGTTGACTGTGGATTACTTACCTGGCTTTTTCTTCTCATCAGCGGGTTTAGCTGCAGGAGCTGCCGGAGCAGCAGCCGCCGCCTTCGCTGGTTCCGGAGCAGCGGCGACAGGAGCTACTGTCGGAGCGACGGCAGGAGCAGCGGCAACTCCAGCACTGCGCTTAGCGAGTGCAGCCCATGAGACAGGTCCCGTAGGAGCAGCAGGGGTTTCTGGCTCCACTTGGTGTTCAGGTTCAGGAAGAGGAGCAAGTGCAACTGGGGGGACCTCGTCAACCTGAGACTGCGGAGGAGGAACTTCCACAGCGGGCTCACGTTCCTCATCGATGATAACATCAGGTGTTTCGGAGTCGCCGCTGTGGGTTGCAAAGCTCTCTTGAATAGTGGCCTCATCCTGTTCGACAGATTCTGGTCCTGGAGTATCACTGGTAGGAACAGGCAATGACTCGTGAACCTGAGAAGTATGAGCCGAAGGAATGCTTTCGACGTAGCCATCAGCGGTGGCAGGAGGAAGAGGCTCCTCAATTGGGAGCTCCTCCTCGTCATATTCGCTCCCGATGTCCTCCTTCAGGAAACGGAATATGTCGTTCAAGACAAAATAGCCGGACTTCTGCTCCGCCAAGAAAAAAGTTTGGACGAACTTTTGTGAAGGCACCCCACGATTGGACATCTCACCCAAGACTTGAATAACGAGACCACCATTGGTTGAAGGTTGAGAATCTACATTGGAAACAAGAACCTTGCAATCCTGGAAACCTAGTTCCATGATCTTCTTATTGATTTGCTGCACCACGACATTAGTATCGACGGCGGACCTGCTACTGTGCTCAAACAAAATTACATACCTGCTGGCCTACCAAAGCAGGAACTCTCTCGCCTTCGTTTCCATGGACCATGATGGATTTTCTCGTATAGAATTGCTGCAGACAAAACTTTGTTAGGTCATAAGAGCTGTACAAATGTGATGGGTCACCTTACATGCAAACGGTGAGGCTCCTTGTTCATATATGTATAGTACGACTGAACAAACAGCCAACCGACCTCTTCCTGAGATATCGCGTCTGGCTCCTTCTCGGTAGCCTCAGGCACGGTGGCGCCGTTTGTCTCCATATTGTCGACAGTAGATCCACTCATTATGGCTTAGCTGTTGGACGAAAAAGTATTTAAAAATGAAGCGCAAGTGGTAACTGCGATTGAAAGAATCGCTGACTGATAATTATGTCGAAATTGCTAGTAAAAATTTGACTCTTGGCCAGTCACTAGGGTCTTTGCAATTGGAGGTTAGACAAACGACTGCAGTTTCTTTTCTTTTGAACTGCTAGAGTCTTGTTGATTATGATTATATATGTCAATACTCGATTCGCAGAGTCGCTAGTTCGTGTGTGATCTGCTGCGTGAATGCTTGATTATGGCGGTCGAGACTTCCCTTGAATAATGGTCAGAAGTTAGCTAGCTGCTAGTTTGTTCATCATTTATCTACCGCCATTGGTGCACCATTCAGGACCAGACAATTGCCAATAGGCGCCACATCCGGTAAAAAAAACACTCACTATTTATTGCAGGAAGCGCTGTCAGTCGAGGATAGTAAACGTGGAGGAACGAAAAATGGACCGAAATTAATTACAAGTTGGATAAAACCGGTTGCGGAACACACGCTTGGGCTGGGGCTTTTTGCAGTGGTCCGCGTGTTGGTCTTATTAGAACCGCGTAGAATTGGGACTGTTCAAAGCCGGGTAACCACTGACCCTTCATGGCAAACAAAAATAAAACAACTTATATCTCGGCAATTTTTATTCATTAACGTCTGTATATCTAACACATATATCGACAATCTAACAGAAACCGCTCCCATAAATATTAACACGTGACGAGAACTTAAATGCTGAGCTTCTCCTTGAAATACTGCTCAACAGCAGCAATGGCTTCATCTACCTTATCTGGATTACTTCCAACTCCTTGTACCACGTTGCCTTTACCACCTGCTTTTCCGCCGACAACGTCGCTGACAATCGCCGCCACGTCCTGCGCTGAGAAGCCAGCATTACTGGTAATATTAGCGGCTACGTAGCCCCCGTGCACTACCTTCTTATCCTCGCCTTCAGATTCGCGAGCAAAGAGATAGACAATCTTGTCAGAAAGCTTGGACTTCGCGTAGTTCACGGCTTCAGAGATGGCCTTTGCATTCGCGGAGATGGGAACTTTGGCGACAAGGTAAGGAAACTCCGCTGCCTTCTCACTAGAGAAGTAGTCTGTGACAAGATCTACCGCCGTCTTGCCCTCAGCCTTCTGCCTTGCTTTGCTATCATCAACGATCTCTTTCTGAACCTTGGCAAAAATTGCCTTCAATTCAGCCTTCTTAACAACCGAAATGGACAACTGGTTGAGCGCATATCCTACAGCTTTGGCTTCTGCTTCCTTCGCAACACCACCCGCCATGCGTTCCAAATTGTCAAGTTTCACGTACCAATCGGCAGCAATTCGCTGGACCTCATGGGCCTCGTTACCAGTGACGGCAACAATACGACGGATACCTTTGGCGATGCCACTTTCCTCGACAATAATGAGCTCCTTGATATCACCAGTTGACTTAACATGGGTACCACCGCAAAACTCGATACTAAATCCTTGCCATTTCGTGCTCTTTACGTCCTTCAAGAGCTCGTCGACGGGAATTCCAACAGAGACAACGCGAACAGGATCAGGGTATGTCTCTCCAAAAACAGCACGAACACCTGCGATCTCGCGGGCGATAGATAGTGGCACGTCCTTTGCAAAGACTGGTTGATTTTTACGAATTTCTGCCGTGGAAATATCCTCGACCTTAGCAAGATCCTCTAGATTGAGACCATTCTGTGTACGCATTAGCGGCATGTAAAGCAATGTATAGTAGTATAACCATAACCCGTACCTTGTATGAGAAATCAAACCGCAATCTGTCTGGAGCAACAAGGGAACCCTTCTGCTCAACACTATCACCAAGCACTGCACGAAGAGCGAAGTTAAGAACGTGGGTTCCTGTATGGTTATTTCGGATAGGCCAGCGCCGCAGCTCATCATACTCCGCGACAACAGCGTCGCCAACAGTTAATGCACCATACTTCAAGTAACCCGTGTGCAAGACATACCCACCGTACTGCTGCACATTTTCAACCTCGAATTCGGCCTTGCCATCGATGACTATCTTGCCAGTATCATATTCCTGACCACCCTGTTCAGCATAGAAATTGGTCTTATCCAAGATAAGACCAATCTGCTGATCGTCCTTTGCAACCTCAGTAGTCTCTACAAATTGCCCATCTATATAAATAGCCTTGATATTAGATTCAATGTCACCAAGACCATATTTGTATTTGTCGTCGGTTTTGACAAGGTTATCCTTCTCCAGATATCCTAGGTCATGCACACCAAGTTTGAGCAGCAATTCTCCATTGGCAGAATTTTTCTTTCCGCCTTTACTGGCTTCCTTAGACCACGCCTGCGCGTCATTGAATCCTTTCTCATCAATCTCAAGGCCATTTTCTTCAGCCATCAGGCGAGTCAAATCGACGGGGAACCCGTAGGTGTCGTACAGTCTCCAGACATCCCTACCATTTAGAACCTTGATTCCGCCGGCACGAGCCTTATCAGCATAGTCCTGGAAAAGCTTTTCGCCACGATCTAATGTTCGTGAGAAAGACTCTTCTTCCTCATTTAAGATCTCGAAAACTTCATCGGTGCGCTTGGACAGTTCGGGAAAAATATCCTTCATTTGCTCAATAACCGTCGGGGCGAGACGAGAAAAAAAATTGCCAATGGGAACATCAAATTTCTTGCGGACGTAGCGAGCTCCTCGTCGAAGAATACGCCGTAGAACATATCCTCGACCTTCATTGTTTGGGACACCGCCGTCACTGAGTGCAAACGTGAGAGTACGGACGTGATCAGCGATAATGCGATAAGCCGTATCCAAACCATCGACGTCTTCTTCTCCGAACTTCCCAGCATATGGTCGCGCACCCGTTAACTCCTGAATCTTAGCAAACAACGGTGTAAAGCAATCGGTGTCGTAGTTTGAGAGCTTGTCCTGCAGAACTGAGACTAGGCGCTCGAATCCCATACCAGTGTCTACGTGCTTTGCAGGCAAACTTCGAAGAGATCCGTCAGACTCGCGATTAAATTGAATAAAGACATTGTTCCAGATTTCTAGAACGTTAGGATCATCCATATTGACCAGATGTGCAGCATTTCGTCCGCCAATTCGGTCATAATGCACCTCGCTGCAAGGACCGCAAGGACCCTGATCGCCCATCTCCCAAAAGTTGTCCTTCAAGCTACCCGGAAGAATATGGTCGTCCGGGAGCCCAATACTCCGCCATAATTCCTTGGTTTCCAAATCGGGTTCAAGACCGGACTTTTCGTCGCCACCAAAATAAGTCGCGTATAGGCGATTCGGATCAAGGCCGTAGACTTCAACAAGGAGCTCCCACGACCAAGCAACAGCCTCCTTCTTGAAATAATCACCAAAAGACCAATTACCTAGAAACAGTTGAGACACGATGTCGTCAATGAACATATATTAAGACCTACCAAGCATCTCGAAGAAAGTGTGATGGTAACTCTGCGTAAAACGTTAGGGGAATCTTCCACATGCTAGACACCACGACGACAGAATAATTGACGTACGTCTTTACCAACATCCTCGAGATCTAGTACATATATTAGCCACAGCCAGTAACTCGTCGCGTTTGCAACTGATTGAAGTTGCACGTCGCAGATCGTAACAACTCACCATTGTGTTTGCCACCAGCACGAATACACTATGTCGCATTGTCGTTAGCACTCAATTCGCCTATTGTGCACAAGAACACTTGTAACTAACTTTCTGAGAGTTGGTAGCACGCTTGAGCTTGGCAAAATCGCTCGCAGGATCAACTTTGCCCAAGAAGATTGCTTTGTACTGGTTCATACGTAGAGACAAAGTCAGTACAAATGGCTCTAAATATGAAATCAGGGAGTACATATCTGCATTGGCGAAAAGAAGTGTAGGATCATCGTAAGGAATAACGGACGAACTCGGGACGAACGTATGATCTCTCTTCTTGACGAAGTAGTCTAAGAAGGTACTCCGCACCTGTGAGGGACCACTCATTAGAACAGGTAAATTAATAATTTGAGACACTGCTCACCTTGCCCGCGGGCCAGTCTCCAGGATTAACCATATTCGCAGGATTAGAGTGTTCCAAGGTTGATAGATAGGCAGTAGGGAACGAATGAAATCTGGAGCACTTAAAGCGGCTTAAAAAGGCACAATAATTGCGGCGGCGAACTGTGGCGGGAACTATGACTCTTGACAGAATTATCAGTCATTTGAGATTCCCAGGAAAAATACCTCACCAGCGCAATCGCACAGTCGAAACAACTTACCTCCAGGAATTGAAAGATGTCAAAACTGTTGCGGTTGAGAACCGTGCAAGATTGCAAATGCTCATTCAGGAATCACAACCTGTATCGAAAGAAATTTACATCGTCTGTGCCGTTACTACGCGAAAACCCTGATGGATGCCCTAACCCTTGCTCATCGATGGCGGCAATCTGCCACGCGATACATGCGCTTTGAGGTGAAGTAACTCAAGTATTATTCCAAAATGTTATTTACATTGACTTCGAATCTCAGCTAATTCTTAAGTCCGTCTATCATGCATCTAGTTGCCTCTAATATGTCTTCTTCCGTGTACTGGTCTCCATTAATTACCTTACCAAATATGGAAAAGTCGGCGTCAGAGTCATCTATTTCTAGTGTACCTAGCAATCCCGCTTGCACTAGCTCTTCTCTGCTTGTGGCAAATCGTCCCGTGTCTTCCAGATACTGCGCAAATGCAACCTTCAAACTTCCAATATCTCTTCGAAGAGTACGTTCTAATTTTGTCCATTTTCGCGGGAATACACCAAGATCTCCGGGAATTAACTTGCATAGGGCAAGAATATACTCGCAGAAATCAGCGTCCTCCGGGAATTTGAGGTCATGGATCATCCTTGTGTCCTTGACTTCCTGTAAACGCTTCCATATATAATACTCCATTATGGCCCTTGGAGGGAGCTTCAAGCGACCTGACCATACACGTGCTATATAGCAAGCCTTATCGGTATGAGTCACGGTACTCTGTAGGGATTATGATGGCAAACATACCTGAGCCTGAGAAACTCTGAAAGGCAGCACAAACCTTGGAGTTCCAAGCACAGCTAGAGTCGGATCCTCAATGTATACGAAATGCAAATATAAATCTCTGACGTAGGAACCGTCAGTAATAAGAGGATGACTGCCCTCATTAATCTGTGACAAAAACGGAAGACTTCTCAAATATCCCCTGAAGCACAGTCAGACCGATAGTAAAGCGCAGGAGCATGAGCACTTACGTCGCGTAAATCACAACGTCAACATCATTCAGGATATCTCCATTTTTTAGGTGAATGCTTTTATCTTCCGGATCAAAGAAATCTATTTCTGTGACCTCCTTTACGGATGGATCCGGTCTGCCAGGAGCAGTTGACTCACTTCTCACTGACTTGTATACTCTCTTTGCGGTTGCTGCCAGTTGATTCGAGATATCGATACCGCTAGCGGCGTTTCCGACAACTAAAACTGTCTGCACTTTATAATTAGCAAGACAAGTCCAAACAATTGAGAAGGAATAGTGTACCTTGTCTTTATAGGGTTCGGGCGTCCGATAGCTCTTGGAATGTAGGACACTTTCCGCGTACTTCTCGGCATATTCTGCGATGCCCTTAACATCTGGTATATACGGTAGATTAAAATAACCAGTAGCAACCACAACTGCATCAAATGTTTCTTTCCGTGGTGAGCTACCAGCTTCTCCGATCTGGTATGTTACAACCCAGACACCGTCCTCCTTCCGAACATCTGATACATTGGAGTTGTACGAAATGAGGTGTTCGAACTCTTTGGCGTAATGCTGGAGAAAATCGGCTATGGCACTTCTATGCGCAAAATACGTGAATTCTTTCCCATAAGTTGGATTGTCGAAAAGCATAATCGGCGACGGTACATTTGTAATCTATAGAAACTTTTAGATCGAACCGCGGACGACTGCAGTTGAGTAACACCATACCAGATTATCGTACGCAGCTCCTGCCCAAGCATTTAATTGCGACGCCTCACCCACAAGCGGTTCCATTGAAATAAATGGGTCGGTGGATGGTACTGGGATGCTCGTGTCCAAGTAATCTGTGTAATTCCAGAGTCCGCCTGCTATTGCATTCCGTTCAAAAACTTTTATTGTTTGGAAAGCATTTTCCTCTAGAAGAGCCTTAGTGGCTACTAGGCCGCTCGCCCCGGCGCCTGCAATGTGTATGTTAGCGGAAGTTGAAATTGGCTAGTATATATATCCTCGGTTGGATTCTAGTTGGACAAAAGAGCCCTCAATTAGCTAGCATACCTAACACGGCGACACGTTGTATCGAACCGACAGTCATGATACTTAGTACAAAGACAAGGTTGGAGGCAGGCCTTGGAATATATTATCCTAAAGCAACGACCATCAACTGTACTGGGTCCGTGTGAACGTACTCCTGCCTGTCGCTATCGGCGATAACAATGGCGTTATGGCGGCGTCGAAAAAAACAATATTATGGAGCCCTCTTCAGAGATTTTATAATGCAAAAACTTGAGACAGCTCCCTATACCTGGGTTTACTCACATCTACTCGCTATACAAAATCAATTAATATCTAATCGTTGCAATTGGCAATTGGACCAGTAATTTTTCTGATAGGGGTTAGATAATCGAACAGCAAAAGTCAATTTGATTTTTCACACATCTCTCCCCATATAAACTTCAGCTTAAGGTTTAGATGTCGTTTTCGGGAATCGTCGTGGAAACTTAAGCCAGCGATAATCTGTTTGTACCTTTGGTTCTGCTGGACCAGTTGAAAGTGTCAAATTTCAAACCATTCAATACTCCGAAGTACGTCATTCAATAATGATGGATCTAACTAATTGTACGTCAGATTGCCGCGTTATAAATGCGCGATCGTACAAACTGTACAAGACCCAGGACAGTCTATAACTCTATGGAGTAGCTACACTAGTGACTTAAAACAAAGAGACAAACCAGAACGTCAATTACGCTTAGTTCGTTCTATATAGTTGCATAGTATGATATAAAGATATAAAAAAAATTATGATTGGAGCTGGTCTTACGCGGGATCGAACCGCGGATCCTCGCGTTATTAGCACGATGCCTTAACCAACTGGGCCATAAGACCAATCACAAAATTTGCTACTCCAAATTTCCTACTTGATTGGAAAACGCAAATTTTCTTTTCTATCTTTTGCGTCTCGTTAGTGTTCGTGGTTTTCGGGATTGTATTATGTAAAGTGGTATTTTGGACTTTTACCCTAAAATTAAAGTGGAACTGAAATGGGACCTCTATTAGAAGGAAATGGCCCCACCCCTTAATGGAGCTTCCATTTAAAAAGGTAAAGGTAAATCTGGTATTTCAACATGGCTATGCGGGTTAGGGCAGTTACGCGAAATACACGCGACTGGGTTAACAGGCGTTTATTCGTAATCTGCTGGCTGCCGTACAGTAATTGAACATCGATTGGGTTCGGACTGCAATAGATTTGAGTAGGTTCCCAATCGTGGTCCTTTCTTGCGCGGCTTTAAATGCAGTTGATATGAGCGCAGAAGAGCTACTGGCTTAGGATCAGTCGAAATTTGGGCTCCTTCCCGTACTAACCATTAAGCAAGAATTCCAAGCTACTGTATCGGAGTTGAATGTGAGACGTTGATCTAGCATTAGGATTCGAATTGTCCACGGTCTTTACTGCGATTCTCACTCTTACTAGTCACCATGCCGTCGTCGGAATCATCAGGCAATGACGCTTTAAGTTCATTTGATAAACTCCAGGAACTTCCGATTGCTTCGCTCTCCCCAACAAGCGCCACGGACTCGCATTTTCTTAGCGGTGAGATCTCGCTGATCTGGCCGTACTCATCCGTGACACACCAGTTTTCGGTCAAGCTATGCGACTCCGATATATCTAAACGAATCAGCAAAGGCCAGATTAAGTTAATCTTTGGAGGCAAGGCGCTTGGAAGGGCTGCAGATGAACTGATAAACAGTGGAGATAAACTGCGCATTGCGCTGAAAGGAAGTCAAATTATTGTGTCCGACCCTAGTGCAACATCCGAGTTCGATGCAGACTGGACTTGCGTTTGGGACAATGGAGCACTTGTTCAGGTTAGCGTAATCATTTTTAGATGAATTATCCAGCTAATGCTGTAAAGATTAACGACTCCGCGCCGGTACAGATAGTTCCGGATGACATCATGAACAAAAATGAGATTCAGTTAGGATCATCTGATGTCACAGATGACGAATGGCTTGCTGCAATTTCATCCCCAGCGACGCCTTCGGCGCAAATAATCTCAGGCAACGTATCTATTGCGCCGTCATCCTCGATGGGAACTTCGAGCTTGTGGTTCACGCCTCCGGATATACTTCGGCGACGTCCGCGGCCATCATCAGATGACACATTCTCGTCCGGTGCATTCCTTGAACTTGATGACCAGATGGCTGGGCCACTAAGAAAGCGTTCAAAGCACAGTCGTAGCTCGTCAGAATGGGTCTATGACGATGGCACCCTGCAAACCTCTAGAATTCTTGAGGGCCCTCTTGCACCGACGACGTTGGCTGCCAAAGACAGTTCAGAATCTAGCCCGGTTCAATTATTGTCGCCCGCTGCTCCCGTGCCTGGTATCCCCGACGAAGCTCTTTCTGCTCGTGTAGAACTTTCAAGCCGTTTAAATGTGTCTGACGGTACGGATGCGTCGAGACTCGGACCAGTGGAATCTACTGAATTGCTTCACGATGAATTATATAGGGATATCCTGAGGCAGAAGGCTGTCGATGAGAGCCCTCCAAGTGAGCATCAAGGAGAGCACTCTGTGATGGATGACAGCACCTTTGTAGCACAAGCGGGAAGCGTAGTTGACCATGAATCGATTACGCAGGAAGACCAAGACACTCGATCCGAGAATTTGCAGAAAGCTCAATCGAAGGTGTATTATGAGATACTGCAGTCGAAGTTGCAAAACCCTCGTTCAAACGCCGGGATCACTAGCTCTGCAGCTACAGCTTTCGACGGATTCACCGCAAGTGTGGATGGAAGTGACGGGGCCAGATCTGTTGACGACAATTCTATCAAGTCAGCTGCTGAGCCGACACACGTGCAACATCACCAGGTTGTGTTGGAGAGTGCGCCAGAATCAGACCGGGAAGATATTATTCCGCCATATCCTGGAATTGGACGTTCAGCGATAGTGCGAAGTCCTTTACCTGTACCTGGGTTGACTGTAGAATATATCGATTATATACAGCCCGATGAGAACAGGACCTCCCTAGCAACGGATCAATCCGCCTCCGAACTGGACCAAGCCCCAGAGTCTCCGGCAGTTGAGTCAGAGCGAATGGCAACTGCGGACGTGAGCACCACAGCAGAATCGGCCGATGTCAAAGTAGACATGAATACCATTTCGGCCACTGTCTGCGATCTCTCACAATCAGCCCCGAAATCAGTGGCAGATCATGGCATTGTTCATCCTGCCGCTGCAGAGGAAACTGTCGTGGATGTCCCTATCGAACCTGATCAGTCTCAAAGTCTAACCGCAACGGAAGTGATCGATTCCCAGCGAAGTCTCCCAGCAACTATTTCGGGCCACGAGGCTACTCTCGAAGACATTACTGATGTCAGCAACATACCTGACGTGACACTATCCGTATTTCAAACAGATTCAGGTGTTCCTGAAGTCAATTCAAATCCGCTTCAGCCAGAACCGACTCGCACATTGGCACCGCCAATTATTGAAGACCAAGCTGTGCCGAGTCAAGTGGAATTGGACGTGTCGCTATCAAAAAGTCCCCCTCTTGCCCAGACACATCCTGAAATTGCAGACCTTGAGGACGAGATGGTAGACGCGGAGACTATTTACAATACGCCACTGATTGAGACGATCGTTACACCAATGATGAATATTGCTGATTTACCACAAGATATTGAACCGCCACCTTCTAATGCTTTTCCGACCCTAGAAAATGTACCTGATGAAGTGGTCGTTAACCAGAATGATGTCATTGAGGCGTCTTTCATCGAAGTCACAGATGATGCGTTCATGGCTGCAACGACTGGTGGTGTGTTTCGTAACGTTGAAAGAGTCGAGGTTTCCATTGCTAAAGACGAAGTTGTGTATGTGACGGACGATGTGGTCAGGACTGAGGTCAACGTAATCTCGCCGAGTGATGTCCGCGACATTTCCCGCGAGACTACAAGTAGGGATATCACTGCTTTTGACAGTCAGCTCCCTGGTGGCAAGGAGGGAGTAGATGCCGGCATGTACATGCTGGACTTTGAAACACAACCTCCTGCCCCATTATTTGGCGACGACCAGATATCAGTTGAATCTGTTGCAGAGGAAGCGGCCGATGAACTGAGGGCATTAGCTACTCAGGCACTGCTCCAACAAGCAGTATCTGAGCGGCAGGCCGGTGATGGCGATGGGGAAGAGGACGATGAAGCGGAGGAAGATTTTGCTTCACAGGCTGGCGATGCAACATCGTCGAGTTCAGAAAGTGGATCTGATGAGGATACGCTTGCGCCAGAAGAAGAGATTACGGCTGGGCTGGGACCTATACCCTTGAGGTCATTTGGCAATGCGGATACGCCCACTGCGCCAATGGAAGTCATTGACATCGATAGTGATACATCTAAAGGAAGCGGGGAGGTTCAAACACAACAGTCGGCTATTGCCGTTGAGGAGCCAGACACAGAAAGTCACGAACAAGGTGTGGGGGCACAACAGGATAAGGAGCCCAGCCTGCAGAAGGCTGAAGTCGGAAGCATTCGACATGTTGAAAATCAGATCGCGGAAAAGGTACCTTTGGTATCACCTGAGGCATATGTTCTACAGCAATTAGATACATCCATTGAGCAACTGGAATCTCAAGTAGAAAGTTACTTATCGTCCGCCAAAGTGGTCAGCAAAGTATCAGACAATCAGTATGAGCAGCAAAACGATGACGACTCGTACAGCAGAAGCAGCATGTCAGATAACGAGATAGCTGACGAAAATGTCGAAACGATTGGTGTCGAAGAAAGAAGGCTGCGCAAATTGGAAGAAGGTATTGTCGACGATGCTGTGACTCCAAAGAGTAGCTCAGTTCCCAGTGACTCAGATGCGGAGAGCGATAAGACACAATTTTCCACAGTGGGTTATGGTCGGGAAGAGCGCGTGAATGGTGAAGGGCGGATGGTAGCAGGATTGAATACGCCTGTACGTAATGGCATCCTTTATTATATTTCGATGGTATGCTGTGAAGCATTTCTAATATATCCCAGATTTCTGATTATCCGCCTCTTGAGCTAATCAATCTCCAATACCTCGGCGATTTTATTGGAGTTGTAACTTCAGTGACACCGACTGAGTGGGTCAAAGTGGACGAGGATAAGCAGAACGGATCGAGTGGTCGTCAGTATTATGTTTACATCTACATCACTGACCCATCTTATCGTCGTGGAGCGACTTTAAACGTCTATATCAGTCGAATGTTTGAGCAAGCTTTGCCAATAGTTAAGCCTGGAGACGTCATGTTATTTAGGAGATTCTACGTAAGTGTCTTCATTGTGTAATTACTGAACAAACACTAATACTATCACTTGTAAAGGTCACCATGCGGAAGTCAAAATTTGTGGCAGTGTCCACCCTTGAGTCTGCTTGGGCGGTGTGGAAGTTTCGATCAAGTGACGACGTAGAGCCGACTGTTGAGATGAGGGGTCCTCCGGTTGAGTTTGGTGAGCAGGAGTCCGTTTATGCAAAAAAACTAAGACAATGGTATTTGTCCACCGCTTCTGGATCTGAAGACGAGGGTAGTTGTCAGCCTGCGGTTTCTGGTGATAAATGATATTCGGCACGGTCTCTTTTTGATTGAAGCGTGAACCGCCACTCTTTGGTGTCGAGAAGAAAGAGAATTACAAAACGCTTTGCTAGTAATCTTAACGTGCATGGTAAAGTTTGATTGCTAACGAACTATACGTCCGACGGAGAATGCTGAAGTATGGGATATATATGCGTTTGTCCGATAATTTGCTATACAGGTTTGCGATGGAACTAACTAGCGACGGTCGCCCCGGACACGGGCTTACACAATACTGGGCAATTTATGGTAATTTATGTAGATGGCGTACAAGAGAAAATAAAATCATTGCTTTATCAAGCTTGCCTGTGGCTGATTTTAGGGTGGAAATCAATCTATCACAGCAAGACTTCGTGGAAGCCATTGGGTTAGGGAATGAGAGCATGATGTCAGATCGTCGCTTCAGTCTCGTCCTATCCAAGCTTCCACATCTTCATGGTAGTTTAGACACATCCGTCTTCAGTTAATCAGCTCCAATATCAAGACATATTTTGCGATGCGTCCTCCGTCACGTTTTAGTATTTCATCAATTTTGACTCCCACGGCTTTTAAGTCGCTAATTGCGTCGTCGACGTCGCCCGTCATTCCCCTCGATGCAACATGGTACCTCCCTAATTCAGGCCGTAATGGAAAAGAAGAATTTTTGTCGGAACGAATTCCAGGAGCCAGATTTTTCGACATAGATGAGGTTAAAGATACAAGCTCGCCTTACCCGCACATGCTTCCGTCGACTGAGGTATTTAACGAAGCCATGAGTATGTGGACTGCTCCTGGTAGATATTGTAATCTGGCTATTAACTACATGCAGGTAACCTTGGAATTACGCGCGAGGCAAGAAATATATTTGGAACTTCATGTCAGTGTTGCTAATAGAAATTAGGATATTTTGGTTGTCTACGACAAGCAAGGTAATTTCTCTGCTCCTCGCCTATTATGGACCCTAAAAGTTTTCCAGCACCCGTCGATTTTCATTCTGGACAACTATCCACTGTATAAGCAAGAAGGCCATGAGATAGACACCAAGAAATTGTCTGCCGTTGAAGAGGCCGTTCCTGCCGAGACAACTTATGAGTCGCCAGGACTAATTGAAGATCGGGTGGTTTCGTATACGGATTTGCGACAGGTCATTGTTGAACCATTATTCCGAAAGAAATTCAATATAATAGATGCAAGACCTTACGCTCGCTGGACTGGGGATGCACCTGAACCGAGACCCGGTCTGCCGTCGGGCCATATTCCCGACTCAATATCTATTTCGTTCAGTGAGGTTTTGGATGAAAGCAACAAGGAGTTTAAAGATCCTAGCAAATTGCAAGAACTCTTCTTGGCGAAAGGAGTCGACCCGGACAAACCGACTATTGCCATGTGCGGCACCGGCGTCACTGCGTGTGTCCTTGAAACTGCCTTGGGAAGGTCAGGTCTTCTACAGGAAGATAAGCCTGTCATGGTGTATGATGGCAGCTGGACAGAATGGGCGCAGAGGTCTGACGATAAGTTTATTATCAAGGGAAAGAACTAAGAGGGCCTTAAGAGCTCTCCGTATAATCTTTGCAGTCAGGATTGTCTTATATTTATTCAACCAATCAAAACTTGGGCCTCTATTATTCCTGTTCGGGACCTACGTCTCCATCTACCTCTTTATCTGCAAGTTCGAGAATGAACCTCCACTCGCCTTCTTTGACTGGCGAAACTGATAACCGAGATTTTCGCATCAGAGCCATATCACTTAGTGGAGAATTTGTGTTGTGCTTCGCTAAATGCGCCTTCAGCTCATGTAAGCCAATTAGTCGTTTCAGTGGACGGACATATTCCACGTCTACCATAAACCACTTCGGCTTGTCCTTATCGCTTTTAGGATCATAATATGGATGCTTGGGGTCAAATGCGGTATCTAGCTAGATTAACAAACAGCACGCCGTGAAAAGTGAGCAAATACCTACGATCTATATAGGCTTCCTTACAAACTTTGAGTATCCCTGCGTGTTTGTCATTAGTACGGCAACTACATCCGACCGTGCAACCACTTACCAACTATCCCCGGTGCTTTACAGTTCGAATGATAAAAGAAGCCAAGGTCTCCAACTTTCATACGCTGCATACAGTTCCGTGCCTCGTAGTTCCTCACTCCATCCCAGCTCGACTGACCAACCTTACGAAGATCTTCAAAACTGAATCTGACGTCCACTCCGTCCACTATCCGTGATTCTGGCTCAGCCTTGAACAGCCAGTATGCCTTTTCGGAGTCTTCATTTGGGTCGTTTTGCGCATGTTTCATGTCATTCGTGTTATTCGCGTGAGACAACGTTTGTCTCTGTTCGTTTTTGCCCCGCTTGCGAGGCAGGTTTTCTGCAATTGTATTATTATTTGCCGCCGTTGATGCTGCAGACCGCAATGATCGCTTGGCGACCATTGTTAATCTGCTTTTCGGAGAATGTGAGAGAACGTGAGCCGTAGACGCGAGATGTATATGATGCGGGGCAGGGCTACTGAAAGGTAGGCATCTTGGAATCCAGGTACTCTAGAAACACACTTCGAAAATGAAATTTATATATGCCCCAATTAAAACTTCTTGGCGATGAAGCTCAGATAATTATCCTTACGAAGTTCTGGCAAAAGAAGGCAAAGAAGCGCTTCATGTTGGTTTATCTCTTTGGCAATCCCCTGATTATCTCGTATTCGGAAACACGGCCTTGTGCAAACCCTCGAGGCAATTAACCGCCATCCAAAAACTCGCCGCGCATAGAAGCCCATCGACATCAGCAATTAGTCTTTGCGGGGACACCCAGGCAGCACATAATTCAATATGAGCGGTCTACGGTGTCGTATTAGTCGTACCGGTCTGTGCCGACCTGTTGTCCGACAAGCCACTGCGTCGAAAATAGTTACTCAACTCACGGCGGTGCGTTATGTTTACAGCGAAATCGACCCGTCAAAGCCAGAGGAAGAAGAGGTTACCACCAAAATACGAACTGGTTTGTTTGCGCCATTCATATATCACGCGGAATATCTTGATACGAGTAAATATTCGCTATCACGGGCTCCAATATACCAGGCACCTTCTTCGTTCCATGTGTCAGCAACTAAACGAGTCGTATGGACTATTGCCCTAATTGGAGGTTATTTCTCGTCGGCAATGTTAACAATGGATGGCATTCCGACAGCGTTGGCACTGCTAGTTGGGATACCCTCCGTATTACCTCTACCGATAGTAACCTGGCTGACCACGCCGTATGTACATAGAATATTTCGCATATATTCCAACGCTGAAGGCGAACGGGTCGAGCTTGAGAAGCTCAAGGAGGACGAGGAGTTCATATTTGAATGTATCTCTGTGTTTGGAAGGAGCTTATACAATTGCAGGGTAAAATTATCAGATCTTCGAGTGGCCAGCAAAAGATTTGGTTGGGTGAACTTAGAGGTTGTCGGTGACCGGATAAAAGAGATATATCCTAAGCAAAATATTGTTGAAAAGGCACTAGATGGCACTAGAACTCGGAGATATTTCTATGTTGCGGATGATGTTGGTGGGCACAAGATGGAACGAATTTGGTCTATTATTGACCGACAAAGCGGGATCGACAATGGAAGAGATTAAAAAAAAGACTGGCAGTAGGCCCAATATTATATATCGTTGTACATATTTTATCCTATTGTAAATACATGTTTGGACTTTTACAATTCGTCTTTCATGGCATTTCCAGTCTCGGGCTCCACGTCTGAATCCACAGGAAGAATACTTACAACCTGCTCCTCTGTTTCGATTGCCTCGGGTTCAGGCGTAGGTGCAATATCCTCGCTTGTAGTCTCAGGAGTAGCCTCACTACTTGTTTCATCCAGTATGTCGATTTGCGCTTCTTCGGTAGCGGCTGGTGCTACACTGGAGCTAGGAGTGCTTTGATCTTCGGGAGTGTATCCTCCAATCGACACAAGCTCTGCGTCAAAAACCAACGTGGATCCAGCCGGGATCATGCCAGCGGCTCTATCACCTATGTATATTCAGTTGGCCATTTAATTCATTAATTCTCAAGTGCAACAGCATCCTAACCATATGCTAGATGGGGTGGGATTGTGAGCTTGCGCTTCTCGCCGACACACATGCTACGTTCATGTTAGCACAGACGACTCTCTCGCAATCATTGGCAGGGCAGCAAACCCAAGAATACCCCTCTCCCATCCGGCAATCACTTGACCCTGTCCAAGAGTGAATCGGAAGGGAGAATCCCTCCCAATCGAAGAATCGAATACCGTGCCATCTTTAAGACGGCCAGTGTAATGAATATTAACTAGATCCCCTTTGCGGGATTTGCGCCCACACTGCTCCTTCGGAACTTTCTTCATAATACCTAGTATGCTTATTAGCCCGATTTACTTATTGTAACGAGACGAGTACATACCAATTTGAAGGTCGCCAGCCTTATTCGCCTGTGCCTCCGTCAAATCGACTAGCGCCAGCAAGGCGACCACCAAAGCGACAAGAAAAAGTAAAATTGACCGCATATCGTATGAACCGATGGATTTTAGTGAGACGCAGATATTACCTACTCTGTAGAGAGAATGAGTCCTTGGCCCGGAATTGGGAATGGAGTATGTATGGATGGCAATGATTTTGACACGTATCGATTAGATTGTGCGGCTGCAACTCGGGGAGAAAACTAGTAACTCTTGGTTATAACCGCTCAGGCCGCCTAACAACTATTCAAGAGACCTGTCAGGCCGACTGATGGCGACATTTAAGTAACACTAGATGACTAGAAGTTGCCTACCATTGCTACTATACACTAAATCGCCGTGGTTTTACTCATACACTACGTTTTCCACGTCCGCTGTTCGGCAGCTCGTATCGGGGTTTCGGTAGCTATTTTCAAACAAATGTCCCCACAAACGATGATATACAGTTTCCAGACACGAAGCGCTATTCTTGATGACGGCAGTAACTTAGGCAATAGGATGATTACCGCATGGAAGTAGCGTTGGCTCTCAACTCATCGACTTACCCAAATGCCCTAACCCGATGATGGTTGCGGCGGGGTAAATAATTCTGCTGAAGATAATTGAGCGGGCTGTAGACGCATGCTTTGCAATGCTCAACTATTCATGCATATAATATCCAAGCAGACGAAATTACGGCACCGGATTATGCAAATATCTTGCCTCAACAAACGAACTTCACCATCCATGCCAAACCTTCTTGAATCTTAGCACGCCATATGCTGCCAACCCCATAATGCCAAGTCCAACGCCAAAAAATGCCCCTCTGAACAATTTTCCTTGTCTAATGCTCCGCTCGAGTGCAATATGGTATGGCACACTTGAAAAACTGACCATATTGTACAGCGTCCTGATGCCAAGGCCAGGGAAATGTTTATATAAAAATTCTTCGGTATGTTTCCTGGCGAGGTACATCTTTGATGTGACCGATGATCGCATCTCGACGTAATTGGCCATGGCCAAGTCCGAAATAGCGAAGAGATCTTTGCGTCTCGCTACTGTATATTTCTCAAGAGCAGAAGCCACAGCGTTGTTTGCTTTCAAATGCATAAACAGCTGTTGAACGTCTTCAAATCCACAATTCATGCCCTGACCATAGAATGGCACCATCTACTGCAGTTAGCCAAAAGGTCCGGTCAGTACAATGCCAGAATACATACAGCGTGAGCAGCGTCGCCGATCAAGATACACCTGTCACGGTAATGATAGGGTGCGCACTGACGTCATGTTAATATGTGTATCTAAGATATAAGATCACATCGTTACCTTGATGGACACGAGGCTGCCCTTAGGATTGTTGAAAAACTGTTTGACAAGGTATTCTTCGCCAATGAGAGGAATAACGTCTGGGAAATAAGTCTTGAAAAAGTCGAGTACGTCTTGTGGATACGTGATATCATCAAAATCGCTTTGCGGCATAAACAACGTCCCTGTGAACGATTTATCATCGCCAATGTTCGCCAAGCACATCAGCATGAATGTTTTCCGGGGCCAGATATGAAGATGGTTTGGATCAAGAGGGTATTCCTCCTTACCGTCCTCTGTTACTATCGGTGGTATGGAGATCTCACACCACAGTGTATCAATATACTTCTGTTCAAAATCGACCCTTTGCCCAAAGTCAGCACGGAATCGGAGGCGTTTTAAAGGGGTCTTCATATACTGTACCTAGCAAATTTCATCAATTGGTTCCTCACGGCTGAGTGAGCACCATCCGCGCCTACGACCAAGTCCACGTTGACGTCAACTTCTCCATCTCTAAATTCTTGTTAAGGCTGTCTTCCGAACCCCCCTACAGGTGACGTACTCTGTAACAAACTTGACGATTCTTGCATCAAAATCGCACTGTATAAGCCGATGACTGAACTTCAATGCCACGTTCGGCCTCGCTTCCGCTTCATCTAACAAAACCGAATTTAACCAGCCTCTATCGACAGCATTAATATGCTGTCCGTGTACGTCATATGCCTGCGACTCTTGCCGCCCTTTCTTGTCGTGAATCATGCGGCCATAAACTGGGACGACATTACTAGTTATCATGTCTCCCAATTTCTTACTGGCTCCCTTCAGGCCCTCAATACCTCTATGCGACAACGCAAGGTTGATTGACTTTCCTGTAGACGAAGTGCTCGCTGTTGCCCTCTGCAACCTTGGATCTACACTTGCCTGTTAATTTGATAGACCGAAAATGCAGAAAGCTGAGGACATCATCCTTACCGGCTCGTAAGTCATAAAGCGTTACATTCCAGCCTTCATTTGCAAAATATAGTGCTGCTAGTGAACCAACAGGGCCCGCTCCGATAATGGCCACCTTCTTTGCATTTGGCATTTTCTCTGCTCAATTATATCTAGTTAAACGTACAAAGAGGTTTAATCAGCGCTGGCTTCATCGGAGGTCGACAGGTTCTAAACCCTATTCCGCACAACTTCTACGATTGATAACTTGAGTCCCACTATGACTCACTCTATGCTCTGGCAAATCGACTAGTTCATAGCAATGAACCCGCAGAAAGCCCGGAATCCGATGAAAGACGATTCACCGTTAGTACCGCCTTTATATTTTACCATAATCCAAGATACGACGACCGACGTAGCGACCGAAATCGCAATCGTCAACGCCGCCTCCCAACAACACAAGCTACCATCGCGCTCGCGCACCTATCATCCTCGGGTACACTACGTCTTCAGTGATGATGCCGACAATCCAGATTATCCATCGCCATTTGCAACTGCTACTGGTGGTTCCGACGGAAAGGCCCGGAAGGCAGGGAACGAACGAGCAATTATAGTTGATTTCGCGCATGATGCACGAACTGTATTACGAGCAACATCGCTCTCGCCTGACTGGCAAGTTACTAACGCAGAGACTTCGTCCCTGGCGATGCGCAGTGGTGCGACGGGTGGTGGTATTGACATTGGTAAAATGCTCACAATTGAGGGTATCGGTTCAGGTAGCGCCAACCATAAGCTGGTCGCCGCCATGACGCGACGGTCAAAACAAGATAGTAGTAGAAGCAGCAGTAGGAGTGGCAGTCGGCAAACCGATGAGTCGCAAGGGGAGACTGAACTGGAGGCAGCGTTTACATATGCGCAGCTATTCACCCAAACGTGAGTTTGCTCATTGGCATTAGTGAACAACGCTGATGGATGTTAGAAATCTGAAACTAAACCGGCTAATCGAGCAATCACCTCCAGACGAGTACCTTAAGATTGTCGAACAACTGAAGACGGTCAATCTGCGAACACCATCACCCTCACGACCGGAAGACAATTTAGCTGCCAATGTCGACGGTGTGGACGGCAACCAGTATCAGGAACCAGGTTTTAGCACCGATGACTTGCACAGGAACACAATGCAATCAAGTGCTGAGCCCGGAGCATCGTTGCCTAGATCAGTGGTTACAGATTTGAAAGGCGACGAGGAGCCGCCTGCATTTACATCTGGGGTAGTGGCAACAACAATTCCAGAGCAAGCCACATTCAAATACAACGAAACGTCCGATGACACCACAGATCTTGATAAGACGATTGTCAAGTCCGACAATGAGACTCAAACGACCGACGCAGTATCGGAGGTGTCGGCGATACCTCCTGAGATGGATACGCATCAATCAACGCATGAACTGCCGGCTACGGATCCGCCAGCCGCGTCATCGGCGGACTCAAAGCAAGATTCTTTCTCATCTCCATGGGCGTCTTAGCGGCTTACTGTATATAAGTTTGGCATATTGTGAGGTTTTCACGGCGTTTGTAGGATTTACGGACAATTGCATTGCTGTTCCGGGCGCGAAGGCTATTTCAAACTCAATATATATCCATTTGCAGTAATCGCAGTGACGTGGAACGCATGAAACGCATGTTATTACACAACACAAAAAAAATAATATTAGCCCGAATAATGGTATTGGCCCCCACTAAACAATCTAATGACCCCGAATCTAACTAACTATGCCATTCGTTATCTAGTTATTGAAGTTATAACTTCGTTGCGGGTAACGGTTTTCGGTAAGTATTTCGGCACATGGTATGTCTTGCCCTTTTTCGGAGTTTGGTCCGATGGCACGTATTCGCTCAATTTTACGTTCAGAATCGCCTCTTTCAGTGCAATGAACTCCTTCAAGCTGGCATTGCTGTGCAATCCGGCGTCGCTCTTCGCTGAGTCTATCAAAGACTTTGCTTCTTCGGCATAAACGTGTAATTCTCGGCCAGAGTTTGCGATATTCTTGTTGGCCTCAGCCAGGCCCTCCTGCACCCCGCTTTCGATGCTCTTGATAGCCGTGTCGTACGCGGCATAGTGTGCCTCATTTTCGGCACGCGCACGAGTGACAAATTCATCAAGAGATTCCATCTGTGTAGCGAGACTCTCCTTCTGTGAACTAACAATTTTGATGGCCTCGGAGTGAATTGCCCGAGTACTCTCCTGGAGAGCCTCACCCTGCTGTTCGGTAGCGCGATAGGACTCAACGATAGTCTGCTTGATGCGTTCTTTATTCTGCATCATTGATCGCTGGAATTCTCCCTGGTTATGTAACCAGTGCGACACACCTATGACGAACTCGTGACCGGCGCTGTCGAGGTTCGCCTTTGAGGCCGTCATGTCTTTTTGAATGCCTTGGATCCGCGTAGCCATACGTTTGTTTTGCGCGTCGACCATAGTAGATATAAGACTAGTCATTTGGGCAATGAGCTCCTGTCGCTCCTCGTTGGCTATTTTCTTCTCAGCCTCTACCGAGTCGGACATTACCTTTGCCCGGACTTCGATCTCGTTGGATGCAGTGGCGGCCGCATTGATAAGTTTGGCATGCAGTTTTTCGATTTCAGAGTTCTGAGCATTCATATGGCGTTGCAGTTCATCAAATAGGCCTTTCAAATCACGCCCAAGCTGGTTATATGAAGTGGAAGTCTAAACTGGTTAGCTCCAGCGGTACCCCGCTAAAAAGATGCGAACGTACATGACTTTGGAACACCTCAATCTGGTTCACTAGTTCCTGCGAAATCTTTTCAGTAGCGTTATTCAATCCGTTCAACCCTTGGCCAACTTTGTCCTTAATGTCCTCTCTCAAAACTTTGATATCCTCCAAAACTTGATTCATATCTGTTTTTGAATTGCCCATCAATTCTTTTAATGATGACTCCTGTTGGAAAAATTGCGCCAGTCGTTCGTCGATCACGTTGTATATGCCACTCAATTTCGATGATTCATTAACAAGCATTACGCGCAACCGTTCCGAGGCAGTCTCAAAGTACTTGTTCTGTGACAAAGCATATGCTGTGGCTCTCTTCTGAAACTGCTGGCTAGCGTCAGAAACTGTAAATTGAGATTTTTCAAAAATAGAACGGTTTTCTAAATCAACAGCTGTCTTGCGTTCAACTGTGTTATTGAGACGATTGACATCAGAATTCGCTTCCTGAACCGACTGCATCAGGTTCTCTGCTGTCCGACTGAGCTCCTGTTCCGTAGCAGCGTAGGCATGACGCAGTATCGTCTCTTCGTTTAGATTCCTCTTGGTATTCGCGAGATCTATTTGAGCTAAGTCTAGCGACGTCTGCGTATCGGCAAGCTCTTTCTATACGAAACGTCAGTGCTTGTTGTGGCAGACCAGACAGTTACGAAACAGATATACCGATGTAAATTCCAATTCCTTTTTGGTGTCTAGCATCGATTTCATACTCAATTCGTACTGCTCGCGAGCCGTTTTGAGCTGTGTCTCCATGACCTCAATTTTTCGTTTTTGCTCCTCGACCTGGATTCTTCGACTCTCACTCTCAGCTGTAATGTCCTGATATGACTCTGGAGTAATGTAGACACCGTTCCTTTGTCGGCAAGCAGATAAATCTGCCTTCAACCGCTCGATTTCAACTATATACTCCTTAATCAATGTCTTCTTTGACATAACCTGATTTAACTGCGGCTTGTTGCGGATATTCTTTGCCCGGCTGGCATAATCGAGAGTACTAATGGTTTCCTCCAAATTCATTTTTGCCGGACTTATTGTGGCAATAATGCAAGTCTTCGTGCGACCACCGAGAGAGTCCTGCAGCAGTCGAGTAAGCTTGGATTCTCTGTACGGAATGTGCGAAGACCTGTCAACCAAGGCATTGATAACTCTTCCAAGGGTCAGTAAGCTCTGGTTAATCATTCCAGCCTCGCGGGCACGTTTGTTCTCTGCTCCTGATCGGCTAATATTCTCGGAGCCAGCCAAGTCCACAAGGTTGAGTTTGCCAATACGAAGGTACTCCTCTCCTTCGCTTGAAATCTCCTTGACATGAATTGTGATTGTGAAGACAGTGTGTGATCTAGACGAGAGGTCGTTGCATTTTGTAGCCGCAACTTGTCGCTTATGAGAGCCATCCTGTAGAATCTTGAGACCCTCGCCTGGATGCTTTATGTATGATTCCTCCATTCCCTGGATGATAATACCTTTTTTGTTTGTATCCTCGTAAATCTTAACTTTGCGATCCTCATCTTTTGAAATTAAGTCACGCAATTCTTCATTATATAGCTCAATGAAAGAGCATTTGACGGAATACTCTGACTGCTCAGCTTCCAACGCATGAAACAGCCTGTACAGAGCACGAGGGATGATACCGGCATCATTTGCAAACGTGCCGTAATTGTCAGATACATTGCCGGACATTGTATAGGTCTTGCCGGTACCTGTCTGTCCATATGCAAATACTGTACAATTATACCCTGCCAGAGCCTCTTCAAGGATCGGCGAGACGACGTCCTCGTACACCATCGCCTGATCAGCTTCGGGGCCAAACACTCGGTCGAAAGAGTACGTTTTATTGCTGAGTGCCAGTGGGCCTGTCTGAACAGTGATATCCTTATGACCAGTGGCCGAAATCACAACTCCACTGGACTCCTTGATCTCGCGTTCGTTTCGACCACGGCAGCGCACGACGACATGGATATTCGTTTCTTTGTTAGCAGCAGCGCCATTGTTATCCATGTGCTGGGTCGATGGCCGAGCTGAGTCACCACGATTTGAGGAGCGCGACGACGGTCGAGACGACGGTCGAGACGAGTTATTTGCTGAAGTAGTCTGAGGTGGGGCGATGAGAGGTTGCTCTTTGCGATTCACGGGTGGCTGATTCTCGTTACTCCGTCGCGACTTTAAGGAAGGTCCAAATGCCGGGGCCGATGTTTGGGGTAGGGACGGGTTTATTTCTGATGTGCGATTAAGTCTCGATGACGAGGTTGAGGAGAGAGGAATTGTCGATGGTGGACGCATACTATTTGACCTTCTGGACGGGACAGACAACAGCGAGCCGGATTGTTTTGAAGACATTATAGTATAAAATACCTGAGACCAAAAATCAAAACTTCATGTGTGATCGCTAGATCCGGAATATCGGCGTAAGCTGGGTTGCTGGGACGAAGAGGCGCTGGATGTGAGGCGCTGGAAAATGCAATATAACGCCAAAGCCTCGCCAACAAGACATTGTTTACTTTGGAGCCCGGGTAAACATCGACTGTTGGCACAGCAACAAAGTTTGCAGTTGTCGTTGATAAGCCCTAATCAAGTTTGTGCTGTGAGCGTTAATGTTGTATCCAACAGTTTTGCATTACGGATATGCATTGGGAACTCCAGCGCGTTCACAGCAATAGTTTGCCGATATTAATCTCCCCGGGTCCACTGCGAGGTAACATACGTAATGGTACGCAGGGTCATGTTGCTTTTATCAAAACATAGTTTAACTGAGGAGGTTACAGGTGTCTCCAGTAAAGCCACGAATAACCTACGACGACGCGAAGACGCGGCCGATTGAGGACAATCGCTCAGCTAAAGCTCGGGTTCCGTCCGGTGCGTTCACTCAAATGAGCCAGTCGCAGATAAACCAGATCAAGGAAACGTTCACAATGCTCGACAATGATCGCGACGGCATTGTTAGCGCGGGCGATTTGGAGCAGATGCTAACATATCTCGGTATATTCTCTGTGCCTAAGTGCATTCTTTGGAGTTTGGAGTGAACTGACTCCCTAGCATAGGACAGTATCCGAGTTCAGACACGATTAATGACATGATGGCACGTATGCCCTCGCCACTGCAGTTTCCGTCTTACTTGACGGCAATGTCATCCATTCTGTGCCAATTTTCCAGTAAGGAGGAGTTGGTGACGGCGTTTAGTGCGTTCGATGACGACGACAGCGGGCAAGCCGACTCTCAGGAATTACGAGATGCTCTCATTGAAGCCGGTGTTAGCGCAGCTGATATTGACAAGTGTTTCAAACCGTACATTAAATTCAGTTTGGGCAAAGATCGATTGCTTTATAAGGATTTGGTCGACGGCTTGATTGTTTAGGAAATTTTTTTGACATTGTAATATATTTTGGTGTGGATATTTTTTATGACTATTGGCCAGTAATAAGCCCTCTTTGCTTGGAGTACTTACATCGCATATTATGGCTAAATGAACTCTATTTTTGTGAATTAAATTCGAAAGCCTAGATAAAAGGTACGGAGACGGCCCTAATTGTAAAACATGTTCAAATATCGAAAATCCCAGTTTAATAAACGAACCCAAAATTAACGCCGAGCGACTGAATCAAAAATGGCAACTACTAGGTCTCGACGATGAGCTCGTCACTAGCCCAATCTTCGTAACTATGACTCGTTAGCAAATCCTGCCGCTGTCGAAAAGAGCAAATTACTAACCTGCCATCCGGCAAATACCGCCTAACAACCAAGGGAATTTTCTTCTGGGCTAGTTCTTTCATGGCGATCTGCAACGGGTCGGTCTCACCTTCAAGATCGACCAAGACCGGCGCGTTCATGCTAATCTGCAGAGCCCTTGTCCCTAGTATCCTTGCCCGCTCATATTTTGTCATATACGGCGTTGTCGTTCTCTTCTCCTTTGGAATCGCCAGTTCTCTCTGGGTTTTCTTTCGCGCGGACTGGTTTTGCTGGTTGACGGCGACGATATTGCCGCCGTCCATCTCGTCGTCCTGGTCTTCGCTTTTGAGATTCACATGCGTTCCATTTGCTCGGTTCGCACCTTCGTCTTCATTTTCGTTGGCTGCTCCTTCTTCTTGGTCGCTGAATTGCGCTTGTTCCTCCTCATACTCCTCATACGCATTCTCGAATCCGTCGTTGAAGCTTTATCCATCAAAAAGAGTTAGACAAAGCAGAAAACACAAAACATCTTTTCTGTTTGCTAAGCAGCAAGCATCCACTTACGCATCACCGTCATCATCACCAAAATCAGACATCTTTGTAGACTATAATAGAAAGGAACGCGGAATTTAGTTTTGGCCACCACAAAGGTGAAATATTTGAGCAAGAAAAAGAAAAAAAAAACAAAGGACCTGTTTTAAAAAATCTCTAAATCTTGCCTTATTGCGTGCGGCTCAAAAGTATTAGACTTCGACTCGGCTGGGTGCTTGCCAAGTCAAATTCTGTCGTCACAAAATTTTCAGACAACCTCTTCACTGTCTTCCCAGTAGTAGGCTTCGCAAAAAGTTGGAGAGGCAAGACGGAATTAAGGAAGGAAGACAGGGTCAGTATGCCCGGTATTTTAATTCCGCAGTCGCCGCTACAATTTGCGGCGACGCTGGGACCGACCTGTGGATCGAAAACATTTTCGTTTCATTGTATGTGGTTTGTAACATTTGTATATGGCAATGGCTAATGACCAACAGCAACAAGCACGACCGCAAGCGAGTTCGACTATTCGGTCGGTGAGGACGGGGACTCACGATTTGCATCAGTCCCGCCTGCTCCTGCCGTCTCACCGCCAATCGTGGCGGATCAAGAGTCACCATCGTCGCCTACGAAGCTCGCGAGGCTTGAGACCGAGGCCGATGTTTCGGACGCACGGCCAAGACGTTCGCGTCCGAAGTGCTACCACTGTGAGTATCCCAACTGTGGGAAATCTTTCACGCGGCCTTGTCGACTCGAAGAACATGTGCGGTCGCATACTGGCGAACGACCATTCGCGTGCACATTTCCAGGCTGTGAAAAGACGTTCTTGCGCGACACACACTTAAAGGCCCATGAGAGTAGTCATCGGGAGGAGAAGCGGTATAAATGTTCCAAATGCGGACATGGATTTAACACGAACCAGCACCTCAAGCGGCACCAACTCATCCACGAGAAACAAATGCCGTATGCCTGTACGGACTACCCACCTTGTCAAGCGGCATTTCACAAGCAGAGCCAGTTACGGAAGCATGTGGCCGAGGTGCATACACATACGAAACCTTTTGTGTGTGGGGTTGATGGGTGTGGACGTTCGTTTGGGCAGAATTCAAGATTGAAAGCGCATCAAGCCCGCGACCATGGCAGTCAACCGCGGTACCTGTGCGGGCACGCTTTGGTTTCGGAGAATGGTGGCGTGGGACCGGGTGAGCAATGTCAGCAGCGATTCCAGACCTGGTCGGCATTACAAAAACATATCAAGACCAACCACAAGGCAGTGTGCCCTGAGTGCGGAGCCATGTTTGCCAAATCGGGCGTGTTGAGGCAGCATATGCGTGTGCACGAGCAAACATTGGAAGAACGGCGCAAGTTTGTATGTGAGTATTGTGAACGGGGATTTACTCGCAAGCATGCCCTGGTGGTCCACACCTCGACCGTGCACGAAGGACGACGACCGTTTGTGTGTGACGAAGAGGGATGCGATAAGGCGTTTGGTCATAAGCGGTTACTGAAGGAGCATATAGTCAAGGCGCACTGCGAAGATAATGCCAAATCCGAAGCAGGCGAGGGCGAAGAGTTAATAGACTCGTCATCGGCATACGTGGACATGTTCTTCCCGTCCCGGGTACCACTGATCTCGCAACCGGACGTAATCGACCGGCTAGCCGGCACTGGTTATGAATCCAGCGGCAGACATATTCCGTGCACTTTTCCAGCATGCCAATTCAGATTCGCAAGAGAGTATGACCTCGCGAGACATGTGGCCGGGTACCATAGTTTCCTCAACCCGGACTCGATTCTCGAACCTGATCCGGACCTTGGACTTGCGAGTCCGGTGGATAATGAGAATCTTGTTGTTTTAGATCCAAGTCTGTTGATCTAAGGTCTTTTGTGTTGGTGGGGCAAAATTGAGTGTTTGGATTAAAAATTGCATAATTTGGTTAAATGGTGTCTTGAATTCTCACCCAAAAGAAAAGTTGAGTGTATCTGATTGTTCGAAACCCCTTTATGTTCATCCGCATATGATACAAAATATAAAAAAGTAACTTAACGGAAATTCCAACCAAAGAATAAATAGCTTATTCTCAACAACAAAGCCGATGGGGAAATAAAAATAAACAAAGTTCAATACATCACAAAAAAAAAGTTCATATCATAAATCGTATCAAATCATCGATGTTTACGAGAAACGAAACCCAAAACATACTCGAAAACTCCTTAACATCTATATCTCTATATTTAATGTCTACATAACTACTCTCTCCCTAATAATGAATTGGTCACCCTTTGCCATGAGTAGCTTGTCACCCCATGACCCATCGGCGGGGAGAGTGTACAAACACCTAACGGCATACCGCAGCCTTGAGTTGGCGGACGAGAACGGGAGAGATGGGGCCCACTTTGCGTCTGGATCCTCGTTACCGTTATCATCTTCATCGTAGGTTGTGAAGCTCCACGGAACAGATCCGCGCCGTGGCCGAGTAGTTGGCAAGTCGTTGGCTGCGGTGACGGCGCCGCCAGAGGGGCGGGAAGGTAGTTCGGGGACCTGGTCTTCGTCTCCAGAATCTTCAGCATTGGTGCCCGCGGTTGTCGATTGACGCCGAGGTTGCTGTTCGTTTGTAGCTGATCCGCGGCGATAATAGAGCTCGTCGTCATCATCCTCATCCTCGTCGTGAGCTCGCGCCACATCGGGCTCGCGTGGCTGGCCCGCGGCGTCGGTCTCAGCGCCGGAGTGGGAGTCGGCAATGTCAAGACCATCACTCGCGGCAGTCTCGGCAGTAGAGATAGGGTCGTAGGACTGGACTGGGGTCAAGTCGTTTAGGTGCTCGGCAAGACGGCGAATTGTAGATTTTCTGGACGGGTGTCTGGCCGACGGTAGGATTCTGCGCCGACGACGGGATGGAATGGACCGAAAGCGCGGAGTTGTGCGCTCATCCAGCGGTAGGGCGAGATCGCAGGCAACCTGCATGGCGGAGGTCCATTCAACGCACTCGCGGGCGTCATTGCAGAGGACGAGGAACTGCTCACCCTCTGCGCGCACGCGGATGACATTTTGCTTCTTCTTATAGTCCGTAGCCAGGCCAATCTGTGCGTACTGAAGAGTGTAGGAACGGATGAGGTTCGCGGAAGAGATGACGGATTCATTCACTCCGAGAAGATGTGCAGGCGAAGGTGTATATGTGGAACCGCCTACTGAGGAAGTCGACATTGGCGAGAGCGATGCCGAGGATGAGGAAGGCGACGTTGCGGACGAGGTAGGCAATAAACTAAATGGATCGATAGTGTCGTCGCTGTGGTTGATGTTGGATGGCATGGACGAAGACATCACCTGATACTCGGACGACGATGATGAAGGCCCAGAGAACGAAGCTGACCGCCAAGGCAGGACCCTTGCGACTCGAGACGCCGCTGCGGAGACGGGGTGGAGGGTGGAAGGTGCCTTGTAGATGTTTAGTTGGGTGTTGTTGAGCACGACGATGACAGTCTGCCAGGATCGACTGAGTGCAGGCTCAAGAGGTGACATGAGTTCGAGCTTGCGCGAGAACACGGCGGCCCGCAAGAGTGAGGACGAGTACGGCGGAAGGGATTCGCAGCCTTCTTCGTCGCGCGGCAGCACCGGGAAGCGGCACGGAGGCAGATTCTCATGTACGGTATCATACTCGGGCGGCGGGGCCGGCGCCTTGGAGATTGGCGTAGACATCGTGCGATGAAAAGACGTTGCCTCCACTGTCGTTGTCGTCAGATAGCTGTCGGACCACTGAGAAGTTGTTCCATATTCAGGTTGGGAAGGCAACGGATTTATTGTTATGATAGCGGCCGACGACGCGGTCGAGCCTCGACGGGAACTATGTGATAGCGCAGGGTCGGAGAGCGACCGCGAGCGGAAGCCTCGTAGGAAGGGCATCGTAGTAGTATTTTTGCAATGGCGATGACTGATCGTTGACTGGGACGCATACAAGAAGAAGAAGAAGAAGAACAGAAACTAGGTAAGAAACTAGGTAAGAAACTAGGTAGTGAAAGTGGTGCAGCAAACCAGTACTATAGAGCCGAGATTCCAGCCTCGCCGGCCCCCCGCTTAATTTGAGACGTTCCTTGGAAGCGAAAAAGCAAATCGGCGTTGCAGATAACATCCTGACCCGAGCGCCTGTGCGGGAGTTCGACCCGCATAGTCCCTCATTTCTGACCCGCAATACCACTTTAATCGTTCAATTGCGTCACACTGATGATGATTACTATGTTTATTCCGATGCCTAACGTTAATTGCTCGAGAACATACAATTTGCCTGGACCAGAATGAAAAAACACAAAAAATCTGATGTAGTTTTGCCTGCTTTGGCTAGGGTTGATAGAGTACGTAGCCGGCGCCGGGTAAAGTGCAGCCTAGCTAATCAGTTAGGCCGGCACCGTACACGGAGTTACTAAATTTGCGCAATTATCTAAAGAAGGTAAAGGCGCCTGAGTAATCTTCAGATAGATAGGAAACTGCTGCATTAATATTATAGGTTAAATAATTAGCAATTATTGATTTGATTGATACTCTCGTGATATAAATTATTACTCGTCAACCACCGGGTCAGGTGAGCTTGCCACGGCAGGCGCGGCTGCATTGGAGTACTGGTGTTGCTCATTTATGGCTTATATGCACTGCAAGTCTGGTCACGCGGCGGTGGGCGCGAGTCGATCAATGATATTGCCGAATCAGGCATTGTTAGTGAAAGCCGCGTGCCCAATGATGTCATAGCAGCTGTTGGCGAATTTATGGCACTACCGTCGAGTGGCTGTGCGCATCCGACACCTTCCGCTTTCCCGGTAAGTCCAAGGGTACTGTGTTCCTATCTGCCCGAATAGCCCCTGCACTAATGCCTAGTTACCACTAGTAAATACCATAACTGTGGAGTACTCTTTGCCATATTACTTGCGATACTTATATTGTTAGTTAATTATACCATACAATTAAGTTAAAAGTACCTAACTAAACTTATGTAATGATCTTTATTGGATTTAGGGACCGGCACGGATAATATCCAAGCCAAATTTTCCTTATCCATATCCGTATCCGTATCCAGAAAATATCTCCGTATCCGTATCCGTATATACAGGTATCCGTATGCGTATCCATGACGGATATCCACGGATATATCCGTTATCCGTCTATCCGTGCCGATCCCTAAATTGGATTGTTTATATAATATCTCTTTGGCTGGTTTCTACTAGCTACCCAAGTGGTGCAGTCCATATACAATGTAATGCTTATTATATTCTTTGTTTGCCCCAACCCACAATAGTACAGAGCATTTGGCATATCCGCCAGGTCCAAACTATCATCCCTATCTCAACTTGTTCACATCCTGCAATCCTCGTCGCTGACAAATTTGACGGTCCACGCGATTGCATGACACCCGGTCGTATCCGTGTTTCGGACGAACTCGCTTGACCGATCCCAAAAAACCTGCCCAACTTCCCAACTTTCGCCCAACTCTTTCGCCCGCTGCGGTTCCGCCTACCCCGGACGACCCTATACCATCTTACTTACCCTGTTCGCCACTGCTTTGCCACTTCTCTGTACTAATGTGCAAGTTTGCAATAGAAGTTGTAATAAAGCGATAAGAACACTAGAAACCAATTGTCTAACATATTGTCCCGCGTAATCGCAAACATTCCTTGTTCTGCGATCAAGAAGCAGCGGTGTGCACGTTGCCAAATTACTAACCGGGTAACTGGCATGCAGCACTAAGGTTACCTTTTGTGGTTCCTCGCGTTCCTTGCCGTATGACGTTATTTGACTGGACGACGGAAAGTCAGCATCGATTGATAATCTACAACGGATCTGACCGGGAGGAGCATTTCATTTTAAGCTGGTATAAAGTTGTCGAGACTGGTTGCATTGCGGTAACTATTACCGCTTGTATCGCTGGCGGGTTAGATCACCAAAAAAAATGGCGGATGCTGTGAATCGGGCTGGCCCCGAATTGGCCTCAACCATCTCAGCGACAACGGATTCTGAAGCAGACAATCTGCGGTTATACCGAGAATTCCACCCTACGTATCAGGGCAGGCATCTCATCGCCGAATTGTTGCGCGACCCGGCAACCCCTGCCTCGTCATCTTCGGGCTCGACTACTCCAGATCAAAGTGACCGAGATGCGTCCCCGACAACGGAGTCTTCGGATACGTCTATCGAAGTCCACAACAGCTTCGCCCGCAAGGATTTGAACGGGTTGATAACCACACTCGCGGTCAAAAGACCCCGCGAGACTGTCGTCACAACAAAGTCAATCCATCCAATTGCGAAAAGGTCAAGACGGAAACCAAGGTTTAAAGACGTCAAGTTCAAGCCGAATACAACCATCTTGGAAGCCGAGGCTAGCCGCACGTCTGTCTTTGCTGGCTTTTATACTGTCTTTTGGCTCGGCACCTTTATCCTGTTTGCAAAGACAATCCTGGTGAACTATAGAAATACAGGATATTTCCTCGACACCCACATCGTCAGTATTTTATGGCGCGATCTGCCAAAGATTGCCATCACGGATCTCGTCCTGTTTTTGTTCACATTCGCAAACGTCGTACTGCAACAAGCCATCGTGAAGAAGAAAATTTCCTGGAACTCGACCGGATGGGCAATCCAGTCCTGCTACGAGGTCGCCTTCATCGGTTTTGCTCTCTGGTGGCCAATACACAACGACTATCCGTGGATAGGACGGGTGTTTTTGTGTCTGCATAGCTTGGTCCTCTTGATGAAACAACATTCTTACGCTTTTTTTTGTGGATACCTGTCTGTCGTTAATCGGGACTTGCACCTGTTCGAATCTGCTCTCGCAGGACTGCGCAATGAAGAACGAAGCCGGAATCCAACTCAGTTCCAGGCAGACCAGGAAGAGTGCCTGCTCGACGAGATCGAAATCTGTCAAACCGAGCTAAAATCAACATTGCCTATGAGCAAGGTCAGGTACCCAAACAATGTCACATTCTTCAATTTCTTTGACTACATGATGCTCCCCACGCTCGTCTACGAGCTCGAGTATCCACGCACGCAGCATATTCGGTGGTCCTATGTCTTTGAAAAAACCGCAGCCATCTTTGGCGTGTTTTTCTTAATGATTATTATTGCCGAACAATACTTTTATCCCATCGTTATGCACGCCCTGAGTCTCCGTTCGCTTCCATTTCTGGAGAAGGTCAAAGAGTACCCTTTCCTCTTCTTTGAACTCCTTTTCCCGTATGTTCTTTGTTTGGTCCATGCTTTTTTTTAAAAAAAACAATTTGTGGTGCTAACATTTGCTGGCCGGTCAAGATTTCTGCTCATGTACCTACTGACTTGGTACATCATATGGGACGCCATCCTTAACGAGATCGCCGAATTAACCTGTTTCGCTGACAGGTATTTCTATGGCGCTTGGTGGAATTCCGTGCAATGGGACCAATTCGCCCGTGAATGGAATATCCCAGTTCATCAATTCTTGCTCAGGCACGTGTACCATAGCACCATCTCTGCTTTCCAACTCTCCAAAGGTGCTGCTACCGGTATGTACCCAATTTATATTTTTTTCTCTTTATTTTCCTGTTACTAAACCCCATTGTCATAGTAATAACATTCCTCCTCTCATCCGTAATTCATGAACTCGTCATGTTCGTGATCTTCAAAAGGTTGAGGGGTTACCTACTCGTCTTGCAAATGTTGCAATTACCCCTCGTACAGCTTTCCAAGACCCAGGTTCTCAAGAACAACAAGATTTTAGGGAACATCATTTTCTGGATTGGAATATATACCGGGCCGTCCATGATGTGCATGCTGTATTTGACATTTTGATTCGTATGGAGTTGGTTTACTGCATCAAATAAAAAAATTATACCATTAACTAGATCACAGTGGATTTGCCAAAATCTAACCTGAAATAAACTCCAATATGCTGTGGACAGCATGCAACTCCTGATGACTCGTAGATACCGATTTCCATCATAAGAATGAACCGTCCGGTAATATTCGCGACTGGCAAGTCAATTTTCGGAATGAAATCATAATGTGGGCAGACGGTTCAAAAACTACAATTTTATAAACCGGAACATCTAAAAGGGAGAAATCAGAAATGGATGTCGGTAACTTCGATAGTTCGATTCCTAACTAACGCATCTGTCAGGCTAAAATAGCTTAATAAGTATTCTGCGAGCAAGCATCGGGAGCGTCTAATTTCAGGGGAGACGCCGTCAAGTTCAAGAGTGAGATTTGTACAAGTTGGGTCAGTGGGTCAGTTCACATCGCCAAGAATATTCTAACGATACCGGGAGGCTTCACTACAGTGGACCTCTATCTGAAAGCTATAAACACAACTACCTGGATTAATACGCATGGCCATAACAGTTCTCTTAATATTACATTAATATTTCTGGCAGTGTTGATTCCGACAAGATTAATCTCTCAGAGTTAATATTTCAAGAATTATCCATTCGTATATATATTAGAGGTAAAAAAAAAACCTGTTAAATATTTACAAGCCACGGTGACAGACAAAAACATAGAAAAGTAAAAACTCAAACTTTGACGCCAGTATGAATAGCGGCAATGCCAACCGTCAAATCCTCATATCCATTGCCGGAAATCTCAAATCCAGCATCCCTGATCATTCCAGCAAACTCTTTCTGCGATGGGAACCTCGCGATACTCTCGACAAGGTATTGATACGAGTCCCTATCCGCGGCAACAAGTTGTCCCATCAATGGAATGATACTAAACGAGTATTGCTTGTAAATCATGTCCAACAGCCCCACATTCACTTTACTGAATTCTAAGCATGCAAACACGCCACCAGGTTTAAGAACTCGGTGCGCGGCCCGAAGCGCAGCCGGAATGTCTGTGAAATTCCGAATGCCGAAGGCTACCGTATACAGATCCTGTGAATTGTCCGGCACGGCGTCGAGAACCTCGGCATTCTGGACCTTAAAATCGATGCGAGACCCGTCCGCGTACGCAGTCGCCAGGCTCCGTTTCTGTCCTTCCTTCAACATGTTCTCGTTAATATCCACCACCAAGACTTTGCTCTGGTGATCATTGTGAATTTCCGTAGCCCAATCCAACATCCGGAACGCAATGTCGCCGGTCCCGCCGGCCACGTCGAGAATCGAGAGCGGTTCACCGCCGGGACGACGACCGGGGTCAAGTTTAGTGACAAAATGATCTTTCCAGAGACGATGGATTCCAAACGACATGACGTCGTTCATGACATCGTACGACTTTGCGACGGATGAGAAAACTTCGCGGACTGCAAATATAAAATTCGTCAGAGATACGTTTCTCTTCACTCCCCTGATCCTCATCTCAGCACAATCATACCTAGTTCTTCCTTTTCGTGCTCAGGAACCTGTTGGAATCCAAAATGCGTAGTTTTACCTGCGACCGAATTGGCTCCATGTTCGGTCCCTGATTTAGTCTCATGGTTGGAGTTGCCGACGATCGCTGAACCAGAGAGAGAACGAACATTCGAGACCTGCCACTGTACGGTCCTCCTTAAACCTAAGAAGAGAGATGGCCGCAATGGTCTCCTCGGAAAGAATGCCATCGCAATGGGTGAATGCTATATTGTTTGTGAGTTTTACAGATCCAACTGGGGCGGACTGTGATAATCTTTAGTTGGGCTTCGGGCTCGCTCGTGGCAGCGAACAGTTGTGGGGACAATTTCAGGGGCCTTACTTTCAACGAAAGTCCTAGCAGCACCGCATCAGAGAATTAGCACCAGGACGACGTCTACAGTATTTATAAAGAACCTACGGGTTCGGTTTGTACGAGATAATTGCCGCCAAAAAAAAGTATTAACATCTAACTAAACGTGCCCAAGCCTAACACTTTCCTCCTCGCGAGAACCACATCAACGGCCTTCCTTAACTCTTCGACAAAATCCCACACGTCCTCAAACGAATTATACAGCGGCGTCGGCGCAACCCGAATCACATCTGGCTTGCGTTCATCGCAGGTTACACCGTTGTCTTGCAAGACCTGATTGACCTCCTCCATCATATCGTCTTCGAACAACAAACTCATCTGTGCCCCTCGCTGCTCCGGATCCGAAGGGGTTATGATGGAGAATGGCCCGTCAGGAAATCGTGAAAGGAGAAGGATTTCCAGGTAACCTGTCAATGCAACAGACTTCGCACGCAAGGCTGTCATCGTATACTTGCTAAACACCGTAAGGCTGCCCAGCAAAGCGATGGTGTCGAGAACAGAAGGATTCGACAACTGAAACCCAGCAGCGCCAGCCTGAATCCTCATCTCTACGCCCATAATCAGCGGCCGTGGCACTTTGACGACACAAAAATACTTTTGACATCATACGTACCATTATCCATTAGAAACCGACTTTTGACTTCATGCGCCCACCATCCCGTCAGTCGGGGCCGCTTACTCTGATCCTCGTGTACGAACAAACCAGCTATTCCACCTGGCCCAGCATTTAAGTACTTGTACGAACACCAGGCAGCAAAATCCACATTCCAGTCGTGTAACCGTAACTCCAAATTCCCTGCCGCATGAGCCAAGTCCCAGCCGACAGTCAACCCCAGCGATTTCGCGTATGCCGTAATTTTCTGGATTTCAAACGCTTGGCCGGTGTAGTATTGCACGCCGGGAAGAAGAAGCAGAGCGGTAGATGATGCATGTTCTTTGATCAAAGAGAGAATGTGATCCGTCGGCAGGATCCTGGAGTTTGCTGGCGATTTAATAGTCACCAGTGCTTCACTGACGGAGAGATTGTGCATTTGAATTTGAGATTCCACCGCGTACTGAAGCAGGATCAGTCTAAACATATATTCAAGTCCTGTGATAAAAGATTGCTTACGTGATCGGACGGAAATGCCTTGTGTTCTATAATAATCTTATATCGCTCCTTGGTAGGTTTATAAAAGGCCGCCATCAACAAGTGCAAGTTCGTAGTCAATGTACCCATAACCGCAACCTCGTCCTTCTTTGCGCCGACAATATCCGCCATCGCCGACGTCACTGTTTCATCGATCGTGACCCACGGGCGGCCATGCGGATGTCGAAAATGCCCGTAAACCCCGTTTCTGGCCCACACGTTTAATTCCTCGTCTAGGAGTTGTCGGGTTAGCTTCGGCTGCAACCCGAGTGAGTTCCCGCACAAATATAAACTTGCAGCGCGTGGCCGGCTTATGTCTTGGTCTAAACGCGTTCGTTAATAAAAATTGAGTGGCAGCGCAATAGTAGACACGCACTCTGGGTTATTTCCGCTCTAGTAGGAATGTAGAATTCACCTCGCGCGGGCGCAATTGGATCTTCAGTGTCGAGCTTCTTCGCCGTTACACGGTCTGGAGGATGTAAAGAAGCCATTTTTGATCCTAATCCCTGAGTCCTTTCGTATGGCGTCGACCAGATCCGTCAGTCTGAACTTGAAAGACCCTTCCAATTCGAGCCAGAACAAACAATGCCTTATAATAATTAGATAGTGTCGTAGCGAAGGTGACTATCGAATTCGAAAGTAGTTTCGCAAGTTACTCAGCTGACGTTCATTGTTAGTAGGATTAGGGTACGCAGCATAACCGTCACGAATGTAGTGCACTCGACTTATAAAGAAACGGCATGGACAATTTTCTTTTATGTTTTATGACCAAGCACGGATCCAGTTGCAAATTGTCACGGACTCATGACATTCAGTCTACGATCAATGGGGTTCGTCAATTGCAGCCGGGATGAAATGAGCGGTATTTTGTATCGTTTGGTTTTGTTCTAGAGCCAGGGATTTGATGCGAGAAGAAGGGTTTTTGCTGGGCGCCTGGTGAGGACGGAGGATTCTTCGTTTGAGTTACTGGGAATCAGTTCGACCGACAGACATATTATTCTATAATGTATTGCCTATCTTTTGCCTGAATGAATGAGTTTGAGTATTTGCAGCAGCTTGCTAAAGGCTGGTTTCACAACACTGGAACCTACTCTGCGCAAGGATATAGTCTCGTAAATCAAGGACCCTGCAATAGTGGTCGCTCTAGACACGAGTCTTAGGTTCAACACTATTATTTATTCCAACCACACGGGATTCTGAGTTCTGATCTAAGCGCTCAGGCAAAAAAAAAAAAACAGCCAACGGGACGCGCAAACGATAAGAGCTGCTTTTCTCATCTTGTCAACAAGGACGCGCTTGAATGCCCAGCTAACCGTTCCAACACCACTCAATTTGACATCCACATTTATTTGCTCCCGCAGAGTCGAAACGATCTTTGCTGCTGGTTTTGCTACGACACTTATTAAGTTCGATCACCACCTGCCAGTACCGAGAACATGCTGTGGCAGAGCCGGGCCTGCAGTCTGCCATGGTATAGACCAGCTGCTACGCGCGTGCTTTCGTCAAAGCCACGACAGTCTCAACAGCGATGGGCTTACAGCCATGCGCTGGCGTTGTCGAAAACTTGCTATCGCGATAACGGCAAGAGTAATTATTGGCTGTCACGTCAGATCCATTCATCGAGCTCAGTACTCAACACGAGCCAGCACAAACACGACCACGACCACACGCACGACCACGATCACACAAGCGAAAATACTCATTCCCACAAAGTCGCTGAACATTCACACAGCCATTCCATTTTCCACTCGCATTCTCACACCCACGACAGCTCTCTGCTCCTCTCGACCGACATCGCCGATCCTGGCGTTCGAATAACGCGAATAGGTCTCTGGGTCAATCTCGGGATGGCTGTCGCCAAAGGGATTGGTGGATACGTCTTCAACTCGAAAGCACTCATTGCTGATGCTGCCCATGCATTATCCGACCTATTATCGGACTTCCTCACTCTGGCCACCGTATCGGTCGCTCTCAAACGACCCACGTCAGCGTTCCCCAATGGATTTGGCAAGGTCGAGGCCCTGGGATCTCTAGGCGTGTCCGCAATGCTCATGGTCGCTGGCCTAGGCATCGGAGTCAATGCCGCGGAGAGCATGTATTCGCATATCTTTACCGCCGACGAGCTTATGACTACCGTGCAGGCGGTCGAGCAGGCACACGGAGGCATTCTGCATTCTCTCTTTGGCCACTCCCACTCCCACGGCGCACACGACCAGCCAGACCTGAACGCGGCCTGGTTGGCTGGCGGCAGCATTCTCGTGAAAGAGTGGCTCTTTCAAGCCACCATGAAGATTGCCAAGGACAAGAAATCAACCGTATTGGCCGCGAACGCCTGGCACCATCGTGTGGACTGCTTAACCTCCATTGTGGCGCTCGTGGCCATCACGGGAAGTCATTTCTTGCATTTGGACTGGCTGGATCCGGCCGGCGGACTGCTTGTGTCAACCGTCATCTTACAGGCAGGGTACCAGTCCGGGAAGGAAGCAGTGCTCGAGATCGTGGATCATAGCATGCCGGAAGATGTTCAGGACCAAACCCGTGCTGCCGTTGCTAAAATCACGATGGAGGACAATTCACGGTGTCATGTTGAAATTTTGGACGTGCGGGGCGTAAAATCTGGGCCGGTCATTTCGGTCGAAGTCGATTTGCGGGTTTCGCCTAAAGATGGAAACATCATAACACTCGAGGCCGCCAACGCTCTTGCAAGGAAGGTCAAGCAGGCGGTCGCGGCAGACGTTAAAGGTGTCCGGGCAGTCACCGTTCGAACTTTTGATGACTCTCAAACTGATACTGGCAGGTGGATCGAGAGGAACGGGCTGAACGAAGTGAGCAATTGATTCAATTAGATATCACATCTATGGAACAACACACAGTGTGGGGGAATACAGGGAACCAGAGGCTTAGAGTACATTCCCCAGCAAGGTGGGTCGCATCCGTTTGTATATTTGTCTTGTTGTCTTGGGCATTCGGGGGTCGAAATTGTCTTGTCAATAAAATCAATCTGTATATCTGTCACAGTACCGTATGTAGGCTCCGGTAGTTGCATATCTTATAATTTAACAATCATCGTTTCACTGTAGCCCAAAACAATCACGAAGTTAAATAATACATGTCATATAACTAAACTATACATCTATCGATACAATAGACATGCTTGGTAGCTCTGTCTATGACGTTCCCATAAACGCGCCACCTGCCAAACATAAATTCCTTCTCGTAAACTTTATCTTATACACTGGCGTCTTCTTCGTCATAAATGCAGCCATCTGGTCTGCCGTTGCGACAACCGGCGTTGGACGACCTACAGTCGACGCGCTCTGTTTCTGCGCTGTCCGAGCCGAGATACCTGGAGCTGTCCCAGTAGAACCGGCCACGATGCCGTTTGATATCGGGTTGGCCAGGACCTCGTCAGAATCAGCAGCACCAGACGATGTCGTCGTACCGGCCGATGCCACGCCAATCCCTCCCACAACACCATCCACGCTAGACGGCGCTGTACTTCCACCTTTCACATTCCACACCCGTACACTACAATCAGCACCTGCACTGACTAATACAGTGCCCTCTCTGCTGAATGACAGCGAATAGACTGAAGTATTTCTATCATGCCCGCGCATGGTCTTTATCTGCTTGCCGGTTCCCAAGTCCCACAGAATAATAGATCCATCCTCCGCACCGGACGCTAGAATCCGACCATCAGGCGACACACTGATGCAAGACACTGGCGCCTGATGTGACAACATCACACGGACCGGCGTTCCTTTCGCTACATCCCACATCCGACAAGATTTGTCACTCGATCCAGTCAGCAGGTAGGTGGAGTTCGGATGGAATGTAACACAATCGACATCACTAACGTGACCAGCAAATATTCGCAGGGGGTAGATGTGGTCACATGACCAAAGCCGGGCAGTCTGATCATGCGATGCTGTAGCGAAATAATGCCCATTTGGACTGAAAGTGACATCCCAGACTGGGAGATTATGACCTTTATACAAAACAAGAGCTGTGTACGTGTCCATAGACCACAGCCTCGCAGACTTGTCATCAGAACAGGTAAGAAGATATCGATTATCTGGACTAAATGAAGCGCCGAAAACCGGACCAGAATGGCCAACTAGCCGCTTGCTCGGGGATGGCGTAGACCCTATAGTGGTCGTTAGCTGTGCAATTTATTACCCGCTTGGCATAAGAATATATCACCTTTGATAACACTCTGTAGCTTCTCGCCTTTTAGACTCCAAACCTTCACATAGCTATCTGCAAAACCGCCCGCCACCAATGTTGAATCCTCCGAAAATTCCAGGCAATTTAAGCCGTCATAAGTATTATGAAAAGTATACATGCAAACACTTGGTAATGACGCAGGGATCGGACCAACTTTCAGCCTACTTCTAGCATCTTTGACAATGGCGATCTCAGCTTCCACGTCTGCTCCTTTGAATGGCGGCAGGGGCAATATGTCCCGCACCGGAGCATCTTCTTCCGGTTCCTGTTTGTGTAACTCTTGGAACTCTTCCATGAGCGTTTTTGATTCGGGCGCAGCCCCTATTTCATCGTGTTCTTGTTGTGACCTATTGTCCTCCTCTTTCAGTCGTAATTCGACCTCTTTGATCATCCGCTCGTCCATCGGGAACTTTCCAAGCCTAACTGATTGTTTGTTAAAGTTGGTCTCTCGTCCAGTGATGTGTCCGGGAATGCCCTCATCATCACCAAGTGTCTGGTTTCTGGAATCATTGCGGTCGGGTCGTGATGGCGTGACATTAGTGTCAATATACTGGTTTATTAGTCGAATTGTAACCGGGCCGCCATTTCGTTCATTCTCGTCTAAGAAATGTAGAAGTAAATCAAACGTTGTCCGTGAGATATTGAGCCTGTACTTATTTTGTCTGTAAAGCTTGGCTGTTTCATTTTCCTGCAGATGCTCGGGGAGAGTAAGGCCAGACAGGAGTTGCAGGTCGTGGTAGTGCAGGATTGAATGGTCACCTGAATACGTGTCGAAAAACTTCCGAGCCAGACTTGTAGCAGGCGAATTTGCATCCGGCTTTTGGATAAGGTAGAAAAACGTATGTACAAATATAGGGAATAGGAGTTTACGGAGTTCGGGCTGGTATGATGGGTTAGCGGCGTCGTCCAAATTTGATAATGTCCAGAGTTAGGTTGCAATTTACCTTGAATAAGTCAAGTGAAGTTTCAATCCAATCACGGAGAGACACGTATGCGCGAATGTAAAGCTGTGGATCATCTGTGGTGCTCTTTAATATTGTGCCGTTACTTGTCTTGGAATCATTGATGGCAGATGGCGGCGATGGTGTACTGCCCATGGCATTCGAGCTTTCCATTCTCAGCATCTGCTCTGTCTTCGAGTAACCCTTTTTTAAAAGATATTCCAAAACAATCCGATTGAGATCAGCCTGTGTGTAAGTCGACTGAGTAGTCGACGGTGTGGTACCCGAAACGTTTCCTGGTGTCGTTGGCGTAACAATGCCCGATCCGATTGCACTTCCAGGCCCGGCAGACGCCGTCGCGGGTCCGCCGGTTCCAGCATGCACTCCTCCTGGCGTTGTCGGCGTCCGTGGATACGATTGCGGGTTGGATGGTCGGGGCATAGCTGCCGGTTGAGGGACTCCAGGCGTGGAGAAGGTGCCTACTGTGGTGCCCGAGGCCGATGACGGCGTTTGCAAAGGACCGGGAGTAGAAGGTTGCTTTGGCGGCATCCTTGGGACGGCTTCGGATAGCCTGCTACTGCTACCAATTGTGATTGAGGACTGCGTTTTCTGACTGCGCTGGGCCTATCTATTCGATATACCAGTTTCTCCTCTCTCTCTCTCGATAGAAGTTATGGTAGTTAATAATAAGTTTGGAGTTGGGTTTGGTGTTTGTCGAAACATCGAATTTTGAGAAATGCGAATTTTGTAATCGAGGTTTGGGGAAAATTGGTTTTCCACGCGTTTAATCGACCGACGCCAGGGCCGCCGCCGTTCGGCACACGTGTGAAATCGAACAGTCCTTGTGGTTGATAGCAATCGCATTATTATATTATATTATTCGTATCCAGATGCTCGCCAACTAAGCACATCTTCAACTCTGCGATTGTTCTCCTGATATTGTGTGACGAACTTGCATTCTTGTCGGTTAGCAAGCAGTAATAGTCCCTTAGCAGAGGAAATAACTGCTGTTAATCGTCAGTTATTCTACTCGATACTCATCGTCACCTATGTCAGAGGTATCTGCTGGAAACTCACCCGAACTTCTCGCGTCCGACGTCAGGAGGTTTTCAGGATCGGGGTCGACATCGTCGGCGTCGTCCACTATCGATGCCGGTGCCGAAACACCTGCGTATGAGGTCCCTCTTGACAGGCTATCGATCTTCGATGTTTTAGAGAATCTGGCTCTATCTACGAGAATCAATCAGATTAATCATACGATGCGGAGAAAAGGTGGCGAGATTAAAGGCTTAGCCTTGCGTCAACGTGATCGTGTGCTGCGTGGTCGCGAGGAAGACATTGAGAGGCTAAAACGGAAATTTCTAGCCTCGCTCAAACGATTTGAAGCAAAATGGGAAGATGCCCACGTCGTCAGTCAAAGAGAGAAACTGGCATTTGCCTTTGGATTGGGAAACGTGTTTGCGTCCGGTCTTTTACTCGGTGCCCATCCGGAATGGTTCCACGTATGGTACTCAGTACAAATGTGCTATTTGATGCCAATTAGGATATATTCGTTTCGGAAACGATCGTATCAGTATTTTCTTGCTGATCTATGCTATTTTGTCAACGTTTTGTTACTAGTGTGGTTGTGGGTATTCCCCGGATCGCGGATGTTGTTCTTGTCCACGTATTGTCTTTCATATGGCACCCTTGCTTGGGCTGTTATCACGTGGAGAAATTCGCTCGTCCTTCATAGCATTGACAAAACCACCAGTGCATTTATTCACGTTTTACCGCCAGTTGTTCTACATTGCATTCATTTCCGATTGGATGAGAACTACAAGGCTCAGCGATTCGCTGGTGCTGCCGAGCTGAAATCGCTAAGCTTGTGGGAGGGAATGCTTTGGGCTAGCTTCTGGTACGCCATTTGGCAGACGCTTTATCATATTTTCATCACGGTCAGACGGAGGGAAAAGATTAGAGCAGGTTATCTCACAAGTTTTGAATGGCTACGCAGAAGTTACAAGGACACAAAGTTGGGTATATTCGTCAACTCTCTACCGGAGCCATTTCCTTGCTATGCGTTCACGGCCATCCAGTTTGGTTATCAAATGCTCACTATGATCCCGTGTCCGATATGGTACCACAGCAAATACCTGTCTGCGACTTTTGTCTTCGCCATATTCATGGTCGCATCATACAATGGAGCAACTTACTATATAGACGTATTCGGCCGTCGCTTCCAGAAGGAGCTAGGAAAATTGCAGTCAGATGTCGCTACGTGGCAGAACAATTCCTCACCGCCTAGTCCTGTTACGAGTCCTCGAAATGTCCCTGTTGACGGTAATGGCATTGGCAACGGAAACGGCATTAACGGCACTGACAACGGCAAGGCTGATCAACTCGGCCCTGTCGACGAGGATGTTGATGCTATCGATTTGACGGATGATAAAGAGAACGACAGGCCCCACTCCACATTGATGCAAACGGCTAGTGCGCCAGCCAATATTGAAAAGGCGGCATTGCAAACAGGGACTATAGCAGCTCTAGAATCTAAGAAGAGCAAGTAGTTATCGCAGTTAACCAAGCGATATATATGACAAAGAACTATTCGTGACGAAATATTATTTACGGACTGGGTTGCGGGAGTTTTGGAACTTCATTCGCGGTTACCACATGTAGTGGAGTGTCGACAGTCGTCGTCGTGTATATTACTGTCGTTATTTATTTTGGTACACTAATTCTCTTTACGTGGCGTTTATTGCGTTTGAGTGCGATATGACAATAAGGATATGTATATACAGCTTATATTAAACCCAAATGTTGCTCCGGCTATTTCTATCTTACGCATATTATAACTACAGCATATAATACAGTTATTTCTTCTTGACATAGTCACGATATATCTTCTCCTTTTCCCGGTCCGAGAGAGCAGAATCTTTGAAAAGAGGTTCTTTTCGATATTTCCGTTTGAACTCTTGGTAGAATAATTTCGGCGTGGCATATTGCCGCAGTAGGTCCATGAATTGTTCTTTGGGCTGCACGACCGTGTCAGTAATTTTTTTGCAACACAGTATTACAAACTCAACATTACATACATCCAATTTTGGCTCGTTGGCCTTCTGAGCCTTTAATTCCGTAATCCGCTCCTTGGACCAATCTTCGAATGCGGCTTTTCGTTCACTCAACGTGTTTAATGCAAGGTAGCGTTGGTCATTCACAATCGTCTCAATTGTCGCCTCCCAAGGAGCGTATGGATTTACATTCGCGTCAACCAACAGTTCTCTAAAGACCTTTATACGATCTTCGTACCGAATATCGTCCTCCTCGTCGGCATCACCCTCAATCAGCATTTCCGGATGTTCTTCCATCATAGCTTGGATTTGCCATTCAATATCGTCTTCGTTGTACTCAAGTGGTCCCTGGTCCACTTCCTCTTCGTCTTCTTCGGATGACGACTCGGCTTCATCATCAGATTCCTCGCTCGACTCATTCTCTTCAGAACCAGACGGCGTACGATTCCGCTGCCGGATAATACCTGTGGGTGCGGTGACCCCTTCGTCTGCCTCAGCTAGCAAGGCAGCATCGTCCAGACCTCCATCATCATCATAATACTGTTGAGTACCGTCACTCTCATCGTTGTGACTTTCCATAGTAGTAGGCGTCTGTGTGGCCTTCTCGCCCTCCCCGCTAATTTTTCTGACGAGCTTCCTTGCGCCATCACGACCGCCTTTGAACCCTCTACACCGCGCAACCATCATAATAAGTTCATCATTTGGGATTGTACTGATAGCGACTTGCACTTCCGGTGGCGGTAGCCAAAGTGACACTTTGTCCCTCACATTATGAACGAACGGCCGTCCAAGGTTACTGACAACCAATACCCAAGGCTCAATGGATAGCGGCCGCAGTAACCTTGGCTCTTCGCGTCTGCGCGACTTTCGGCGACGATGCGGCCCTTCTCGTTGCTGGTGCTGCTGAAATCCAGGGGTGTATGCTGCTTGCCAATTGGCTTGCTCTGTCGTAGGTAGCTCATGCCGTTCCCGGGGCGAAATTGTCGATTTTTCCAATTGATCTGTTGGCGGCTCGAACGATTTGACCGACGCCACCGCTTGAGCTGGAGGTACGGATGACTTGGGCCGCTCATAGGTCGACTCTTTCGTTTTTTTGTTGAAATAATAATAATACCCCGAAGGAGCGACATGTTGTGTCCATCCTTCCGGTAAGGGCGTTCGCGACGCGGGCTTGCTCATTTGTTGTTGATCGCGACTCGTGTCCGGATGAAGACAGCTAAGTCTTTCATAACTAATCCTAAGGCACCTTATCTTACGTACAGTAGCCTCATACAGGTCGGGAGGCGCGCTATGTTGCTCACTGAACCGGGGCCGTGAAAACAGAGAGCTACGGTCTGAAAAGTACTGACCCAAGTGCTGACGTCTACGGGGCTGACAAGCCGTGTCTCTCAATCCACACACAACCTCCCAAGTAAAAAGGTCATTATATCATCGCGTAATCATCTTCGATCGACTTATTCCGGCTCTAGTCCACTTCAGCTAGATTATTTGCAAATATAGACAAATATTATAAGTCACAGATTATACAATGGGTAGCAGAAGATACGATAGCCGCACAACCATATTCTCCCCTGAAGGCCGATTATACCAGGTATTCTACAAAAAGTCATCTACTCACTGATCCGTACTAGTATTTCTAATATCGGCTGTTTCTAGGTTGAATACGCCTTAGAGGCTATCTCTCATGCAGGTACTTCTATTGGTCTTCTGGCGAAGGACGGCATCGTACTTGCTGCGGAAAGAAAGGTGACATCGAAACTGTTGGAGCAAGATACATCAGCTGAGAAGCTATACACCATTAACAGGTAAAGTCATCGTTGTTCTATATATCTGGTCATACCATTATGGTTGACTTGACACTTGTGGACACAAACCTAATGAAACTTGTAGTAACATGATCTGCGCTGTTGCCGGCTTGACCTCTGATGCCAGCATCCTAGTCAATTACGCGCGTGTTTATGCTCAGGATTATCTCAGACTTTATAACGAGGAAATACCATGTGAGCAGCTAGTTCGACGCCTATGTGACTTAAAACAGGGATATACCCAGCATGGAGGTATGTTGAAATGTTATTTCGATCGTTGCCCATGACACGCACTAAATTGTTGGTCATATAGGACTGCGTCCATTTGGCGTGTCTTTTATATATGCTGGCTATGATTCGCGATACGAATTCCAGCTTTATCAGTCAAATCCCTCAGGTAATTACGGCGGATGGAAAGCGACCTCGGTGGGTGCAAATAATGCTACCAGTCAAACCCTGCTTAAGCAAGATTACAAAGAAGATTGCACTCTTGCAGAGGCATGCGAACTTGCCATGAAGGTCCTGAGCAAAACTATGGATGCGACTGCGCTCACTAGCGAGAAAGTAGAGTTTGCCACGGTCGGGAAGGATAAAGAAGGAAATGTTTATTGCCACTTATGGAAGCCAAAGGAAATAGATGCCCTTTTAAAGAAACTCGGGCTGGCTAAGAAGAGTGAAGATGAAGAGGAGGAAGAGGACAAGGCATAATAATTCTATGTGGTCTAAAGTATTGTGTAGCATTACAATTGTATATTGCCAAATTAAATATTAGCGGGTGCGTTCGACGATGACTACTAAATAAAAAGAAAATAAAACTAACTAGAAAGAAATTAAATAACAATCAACCGTACTACCAACCAATCCACTCCACCGCTCCCTGACACCCCATCCAACCGTTTCCCAATTATCCCATTTGCAAAAATCCTAGCCAGACTCCTATTTGATCAAAGTACTCCTTTACGCAACTCCGACCGAAACCCTCTGATTTCTAGAAATACGTTCAAAAAAAGAACGTAAGCGATGCACTTTAGCCCTTGTTGGCGCTTCCCGCACCTCCCGCCGATGCTTCTCAAACATACTCCCTCCAACAGTCTCATCGCGCCGTCGCGAATACCGAGTGACAAGTACTCGTACGCTTTCTTGCTTGTCCTTCTCGCGACGGACCATCATCACGCGTCGTATGCGTTCCCAGATACGGTCTTTCAACTCTTGTTCCAGCAAGTTGCGGACCTTCTCCCTCTCTAGAGCCTTACACCTCATGGCCAAAACAGGACTCACGCGCGCATCAGTAGCTGGATACACGCCTCGCTGTATCAATTCGGTCAACTGCGGCCTACGTGCAAGTTTTCTTCTCAATGCATTCCGTGCAAATGCAAGCCCCGCGCCATTAGCCGCAGCGTGGAATCGGTGCGAAAGCCGCAACGGTGACAGTAGAATATGCCGGGTCAGTAGATCTTGCTCTGTGGGTCGCAACGATAGGTATGTAATTAGCATTGACGGAATATATACATTTATTCGGAAGTGATGTAGCTGAGTATCTAGTGCTAGTCGGCGTAGTCTCCTATTCGTTCTCGAGACAGCAAGGAGATCCGGTATATCGAGATGGATCAATATTGGGATGAACAGTTCGTCTGGAAGAGATAGTAGAGTCTGAATCGGAGTCTGATGTGCTATGACGAGCGGTGTAGCCATCATTTTCATAAACCATGTATCCGGCGACTGATAAACGACGCTTATCGTGACCGGAACTACAGTCGGTACATGTGGTTCTGTATCAATTATCGTCGACACCAATATCAAATAACTAAAGCATCTCGAGCAGCTTCCGTGGCGCACTAGTCGGTGAGCACGAAGCACAGGAGAGTTTGGCGCTAAGGCTATCTTAAAACCGTGGAAACCATTGATGCGACAAATCGATCACGAGTGCACAAAGGCTTTTGACAGTGCCCTTACCCCCGAGCCCCTGTTCAAATGCTCCGAGAGGATTATTAGACGTTACTTCAGCGCACGCGAAAAACGTTTATCTTTACGAATCGGTTGTCATCTGTAGAATTTTTCAATCAAAGCCAAATAACTTTTTGCAATTACATTTGAATGCCGTCCAATAACATAGGTCCAAAGATCAAGAAGATATGATAAAAGCAAGCTCCAAAACTATGTATGGCAGACAAATCTTTAGACGTCGACTCAGTAAATCTCTAACCACCTTTCCTCTCTTCATTGCTCTCAGATCGCGCTTGTTTCAGTGTTTCCAATCGCCGTCGTTCTCCGTCAACCTATGAACAACCAGTCCTTAGCTACCAAAATTCTCAACATAAAATAGCAGACAAACGCTTACCACTTTCTTCACTCGAGCTAGTGCCGGTGAGTCCGACTTCGCACTACATGACTCGGGAGTGTACGGTGGATCGATCTTTACCTCTTCCAGGACAAGAATACACTTGTCTAGCCAGCGAACGGGTAGACTTTGACCCAAGAGTCAGAGAAGCCACAAAAAAAATGGATGTACTGAGTCACTCACGTTTTCGCCAAAGCATCAAATAAATCTTGAGCGTCTTGGGTTACTCCGACGCCTCTCTGTGCCAGGACTTGACCAGCTGCACGAGCAGCGCTGTTGACCTTCTGTATTGCGGTGTTGATATTAACTGGCCCAATGTGCGGTGTAGCCTTTACAAACGGTCCAGCGTTCCGGCTAGTGGCAAGTGCGGCGTCATCTTCCGTGGTATCTTCGGGTTTCTTTTCAAGAACGGCGAGGTCTTTTATAAACGAAATCTTCAAAATGCGGTAGTTTGTCAGATCCGGCTTCCCACCAACAGGCGCGTCATCGTCCGCCACCGTCAGAGTATTCGTCAACGTGCAATATGCATATACACGCCCAACAATAACGTCGTCCAATGTAGTAACTATCTTGACCTTGAGACCGAGGACCCAATCTATCGATGAGGGTCCAGGAGGGTTTGGCCGCGCCTGCGGACCGCCTTGATTTTGCGGTCGTTGTTGGTAGCCACCAGCGCCAGACCCTTGGCGTCGATCCGAGTTCATGAAGAATACACAGCCAAAATGAATATGTGCTTATTATATAATAATGTTTTACCTATAAGATGTCAATATATTGTGAATGTAGAAGAAAGTTTACTCGGTGCGTTTGGGCAGTAACCACAGACCTTCAAATTTTAAATTGGCGATATCCACAATGGTCCTCGGCCAATAACTAAAACATTGCAGTCATGGATCAAAGGAAAGCAAGAGGATAGCGGTACCAATTAGTACCGTTGCCGACACATACGACAACTGCTTCCGACAAATGTACTTTTTTAGCTGAAATTGTAGGATGCAGCGACCCTTTGCAAGGGTCTCGTGTGACCATGCAGTAACCCCTGTGAATCGTTTGAGTCCATGGCATTATCATCGTCGCCAGACTCCCTTGCAGCATTATTTACGTCGTCTGCCGTGAAATGCTTTGTAATATAACATCCAGACGAAAAGATTTGTGTATTTTGGCATGGTAAGTTTGATATATAAGAATATGGAGTAAACAACGGTGGATCAGTGCTAAAGCGGAGTCAATGTGCAGAGTGAAAGCGAAGAAGACCTAAGGCAATACCTCCCGTCTGGGTTCGGCAAACAGACATTGACGTACGATTTTGAAGAACAATATGAAAAATGCAAAAGACAGGAGTATATAGATATGCTAGCACAGAAAGGTGATAAGAAAAAAGCCGGTAGCAGTAGCGATGATGACGATGACGAGGATGACGACGACGACGAATTGTACGAACTACCTATTTCTCATGAAATAATATTAAAAGAGCATAATAAGGTGCGTTACCGAGTTTTGTCGCCCATTTGTTGACTAACATGACTAGACTGTATCTGCATTAGATGTGGACTCAGCTGGGGTGCGCGTGGCAAGCGGTTCATACGACTATAATATGGACCTGTGGGACTTCAATGGCATGAATCTCGCGTCCTTGCATCCATTTAGGATAGTAGAGCCAGTCGAATCACATCCAATTCATGACGTACAGTATTCGAGAAACGGTGAATGGCTTCTCGTTATTCCGTCGTCGAGCCAAGCCAAGCTGTTCACACGCGACGGTGTGGAAGAGTACGTAAAGATTCATTGAATGAATGAATGAATGGTGCCAAAATTGCTAACGACTGAAATGCCAGATCAGAATATGTTCGTGGAGATATGTATTTACGAGATATGAACAACACAGATGGACATGTAGCTGAGTTAACTGCTGGTGCGTGGCATCCAACCAACGACGATCTCTTTGCTACATCGTCATTAGACTCCACAATTCGCATATGGGATGCCAATATCAAGCGCTCGCAACGACACGTTATAGTCGTAAAATCACGGGCAGCCAAGGGAAGTGGTAAGACAAGAGTGTCTTCGATAGCGTGGACTCCTGATGGAAAATATATCGCTGGAGCAACTACGGACGGTGGTCTCGCATACTGGAGCAGTAGTGGTCCGTATAATCGACCGGTGGCGTCAATACAGGATGCACATGAAAAAGAATCATGGACTTCAGGACTCGTGTACGGAAGTGATAACAATACCCTATTGACGAGAGGTGGGGATGGAACGATTAAATTATGGGATGTTCGAAATTTCAAAAAGGCATTGCTGAGTCGGTCAGGTTTGGAGAACACAGTTCAGGAAACAAATATATCACTTAGTCCCAACGGAAGATGGATCATAACAGGCACTTCATCCACACCTGAATCACCCGTCGGCCAGCTTCATGTTATTGACAAGTCAGACCTGAGTACCATAACAAAGCTGACTCTGGATGCGTCAAAGCCATCGTCCGTAGTGAAGACCCTGTGGCACCCCAAGCTTAACCAGATCATTGCGACCACGTCTTCAGGTGATATTCACGTGTTATTTTCTCGCGAGTTGTCAGCGAAGGGTGCCAAGGTTGTCGTGGAAAAGCCACCGAAAGTCCGTCATGTGGATGACAACGTTACTGCAGACATCGATCTAACCGCAGCAGCTATCACGCCAGAGATGATGTCTGGTAGACACCGCGAGGAGAGCCGGCTCACGAACCAACAGCGGCAAAAGATGGCTAGGAAGGATCCGTTAAAATCTCGACGACCTGACCTGCCTCTAGCGAGAAGAATGGATGGAGAAGTTAGGGTATTCAACTTCGACGCGGAAGATAAGGAAACTTTAAACAAAAGACGGAAGATCTGATAAATATATATAAATCTAATTCTGTACATGGCCGCCATTACCATCAGCAATACATTATGCTCGGGGTTAATTTTACAAGGTCAATATCATACAACACAAACAAACGCCAATTCCGACACAGTAAATATGCGCCAAAATACATCATCAAAGTGCCAAATTCTAATCCATGATAGCAGAACAATTACGAAACGAGTCCCCATATCATGCCCCTAAAAATAAGTTAGCATGCTCTTATACGCTATGTGTAGTTGCTAAACATACTGATATGACTCTTCCGGAGTATCCTGAACGAATTTTTGTAACTCGAAAAAGCACGAGTTTGTTAGTAAAGCTTCGCTGCCAGCATGATGAGCCGGTCCAACTCGAGTTACTCTCAATTCATCGGCAAGTTCTTGTAGTCCACCCTTCAAATTCTTTGTGGTTGCAGATCGCATTATGTACTTCACGTCGTAAAGCGAAGGAAAGAAAAGCTTTACCAAATTAAGGAATCCCTCTTCTTCCTCTGGTAGGGGCGTGCTCATCATCATGGAAATTAGATATCCAAAGTCATAACCACTATTCCCTGTTAATAGCTGGAGATAAATATGCAAACACCACCTTCCGTACCTGTGAAAGCTTATCCACTTCACTCCGTCCTCTAATACTAAGCCACTACTTATGAACAATTCCGCAAAGGTTGAAGGGTCGATTCCGTACTCTTCATGTTTCTTAAAGTCGACACCCGACTTGGTCAATATATCAATTGAATCCGAAGAGTACATTTCCTCATTTAAGTTGAATTTAAAATTGAATTGCCAAGTACTGGGAAGGCCCTCAGGATGGTTTCCGTGTTCGTCAGCGAACGTAATTCCTAGCTGAATGGCATGCAATAGATCCACGTTGCACCGTAAGGTTTGGTAATGATAATCTGTTGTCGTCTTAAATGAACCAATTGGTCTCGCCACAATTCCTGGAAATTCCGTTTCCTAGGGAATACGTTAGTATGATAGCTGTCGCAAGACGAAAGCTTAGCATACCAGAGAAATGTAGTTATAACGCTCTACTAGTTCTCTAAGTACGTGCATTTCTTGTTCGAAATTTGTCTGCCAGACTTCCCGTATTAACGATCCACCAATTGCACTCTGGACCTGAGGCGACGTCATTGCCGGTTGTAAAGCAGGCTGTAGTCCATGCGTCTGCTGATGCTGCATTTGCGGAGTCTGCCCTGCCGCCTGCGCAAGCTGCTGTTGCTGCTGTTGCTGTAAAGATGGAGCAGCTTGATGAGCGCCCGCAGCACCGGTTAATGGGCCAGGTGCTATCCCTTGTCCAAATCCACCAATCTGGGTATTATGCCCACCGGTGCTCAACCCCGGAAATATATTATTGTATCGCGGAATCATTCCCGCACCTTGAAGGGGTATGGGCATTGATGATGGCGGCGCCGAAACCATAGTTGATTGAGATGCGAGGTTGCGTTTGCAATATGGCGTATCGACTCGTGTCCTATACGGGCTGGATTAGCCGGAGCTGAAACTCTTGGGTTGAAGATCAAATTCTCGCTTTGAAACCGAGCGCGTACCCTCAGGAAAATTTAAAGAGGAACCACTATTGCCAATATATAGTATTCCGCGCTTCAAAACATAGCATTCGCTATTCTGGCACTTTCGCAAATGCCAAAATTATCTTGAATTCCGTTGATTAACCTGCTTGCCGGCCACAAAGTCTGGTCTGCTTGGGATAGTTGCTAACGAGCAGAGCTTGATGCTCGCCAACTGTGTCACCTACTGACACTTTGTCACCCACTAGAAGTGATCGGTGATTTTAGTTTGACGACGTTTCGGCGAGCCAATCAGCACGATTGTCAAAATCGCATTTCGTTCTCAACAGTCTTAATTGAGCTCTACCACTCGTTGTTCGTGTTTTTTTTCCCGGAACCACGAATTGACATCATACGCACAATGAGGCCAAGCCGATACAGCCTGGCGGCTACTCCTCTGAAAGATCCGTGGGAGAAGAGGTAAGCCCTGTCGCATGCTGTTGTCACTATGTCCATTGCTTCTTACAATCGTATAGGGAGGCGTGGAGATACACAGGCCAATTTTCACGATACAACAGACTAAAAGGAATGTTCCCTGGTTTTGGTGTTGGTGCTACCGCATTTGTGCTTTACTGTGTGTATGAGCAGCTGGTGACCCCGTCGGGCGGTCACTAAACGCGAAACTACAATTCACAACAGACATTGTCACCAACTTGGTTAGATTCACGTATATGGGACTAAAAGACTGCAATTGTCGGAGCTTTAAATCCACGTTTGTGGTTGTACAACAGACCGATCATGTGGCTATGTATTTAGGTTGGAACTTTTGGGCTCAGGAAGATGATGTATAGAGAAACAATTTCACCATGAAGTTTTCCAGTCACAAGTTTGAATATCAAAATCTTCGAGATTTCAATGGATAAGAAGCTGCAGAAGCACGTCTATCGCAATTTAACAAAGTACTCTGCAAAAAGTTTGAAGAAAAACTACCCTCTTCATGAAGCAAAACGTGGTGAAGTGTAATCTGCTCGGTTTTCTACAACACTAAAGAATTGTATTCATAATGACAATTATATTACGGAAACGCTCGTCGTTTTTGTGCACCGCAACTCTATAAACCCAACCCCTAAACTAATGCTCTAATTAAATGACTACTCCGAATCCTACACCGACTGCTCAACTGCACTTTCAATCCTCTTCTTCATGATGATGATGATGATAATCATAATTCGATCCTAACTCTTCCTTCGTCTTCATCACCACGAGTTTGTACCCGATATAGGGGCGCCTGTCGAGTGTCGATAGTAGTGGGCTTGGAGGCAATTCTCTTTCGCCCACCAGCACTCCTTCCTCCTTGCCGACGCCTCTGCTGATTCATCTGCCAGGATTTCATTCTATCACGAACAACGGAATCCATAATCAGACCCATACCAGCGGGTCCTGGAACATACGATCGTGACGAAGTACCCGGACTAGATCCGTATTTGGATGGCGTCAAGAATGATAAGAGCGGATTAGTTTCACTTGATGGAATAGGATAACTACCGCTAAGGGTTGTTTCATCATTGCTGAACAATGAATCATGCACCCGTGTTCGAGAACTGATTGTGGCATCAGCATCGTGGATTTCCTGCGCATCCTCGTCCTCTTCATAGAATGACGTTGGAGTTCTCGCGCCCGAACTTCGATCCAAATTAACTGATGCAACAGATGAAAAGAAATCGCTGTCCTCCGAGTTGTCCACATTCGTGACACTCGTCTTGCTAGTATCGTCGCTCTCATTCGTGCGATTTGAAGTGATCAGGTAGACACCGATAAAAGTTAAAAAGCAGCCGCAGCCAAACTGAACCAATTGTGCTGTCGATGCACCGCTAAAATCTTGATACAAAATTGCAGACCCTAGGATGACAGATATCGTGAAGAACACAAAATGAGTGGGAATAACCTGCGTGGACTCAAACCGCTGCAGTGCACGGCTGAGATACTTGACTTGCATAATCGCCGTGAATACTAGAACAAATATGAGGATGTATGTTATCGGGAAAGTAAACGCTAGATATAGCGTATACGATAGCAAGCTTGAAACCGCCTTTGTACTCAATGCAGTGTATCCGCCGAACAGCGCAACGAGTGCTATATCAATGAAGATAAGCCTGTCGCCATACTTGTTGCTCAGCACGCTCAGCGCTGCGATTAGAAAGAACGTCACGCCAACATATATGATAAATCCCAACTGGGCCACGGCATTGAGGATCCGGCGTGGGTCCAGAAATTCTTCCTCCGGATTGGAGGCCAAAACGACGGTGACAGCACCGGCTATGGCGACAACAACACCGCCAAAATCACGTAAGCGAAATTGTTCATGGAAGAATATAGGAGCGACAATGCAATTTGAAATCAGGGCGACCACTCCTAATGGAGAAACTGTCGATGCAGGCGCAAAGCCGTATGCGAGGAAGTTTCCAGTTTCACCGATACTAAGTCTGTCAGCGACTATTCAAATATTTTCGAACGTTGATAGAAATACATACGCCATGAGGGCGATTCCTAACCACCAAGAACCACTCTTCATATATCTGGGGAACCGCTCTGTACTTTCTTCCACGCTAGCCGTAGACTGCATTGTATCTGATCTCGGAAGTCCACGCCTGTTGTCCTTAACATTCCTAACTGAATACCATACTGTACCCTGTTTGTTTGTCTGGTCTAGTCGGACATCTTCCTCGTTAGATTTACTTAGCAATGAAGCTGTCTCATCTGTCGTTGGAGTTCCAGGCATGACGGGAGACTCGGATGTACTTTGCTGGGACCGTGGAATAGCGTCATACTCGTAGCCGTTTTGCGAAGGACTCCTCAGACTAGGGCCGCGCTCTAAATCTCTGAATGCGCTGGTGGTCTCGTCATCGGTGTGGTAAATAAACTGTCCTTCGGTTTGCCCATCATATGCCTCGCAAGGTGCACCGGTATATTGTTCCGCTTCTTCCGCTAATCGTTTTTTTAGGGTCAGATGGGCATAGCGCTGAAGATTCAGTGCTATACTGATAATGACATTGCCAACAATAGCGGTACTAATACCAATTATTGAGGAAGAACGCCCAGGACTGTCACCATCCCCTGGGACGTAGCCGATAGAGTCTGACATAATTTGCGGATTTTCGCGACCAAGGGTAAATTATTCAGTCGTCGCGTAATATTTGCGGATGTGCTCTCGCTATTGGATACAGAGCAAGATACGGAACGCGTAATTAACTTCGCAAGGAATTTCGTCCCATAATCTTTCCGTAAGGTGTCTATTCAAACATAAATCTGCGACCGGTCAATAGAGCCAATTCAGCGTCAGCGAACTGCCGAGATGACTTGATGACGTGTCGACCGCAAAATGACCCCCGTCCGTTACACTAACTCTGACACACAACTCTCTAATAATCCAGAGAGGTTTAGAAAAGCGCAGTTTCTGTCACGAAATGCAAATAGCTTAGCCAATTGCTGTGAATGTTTAAAATAGTGCGGGTTCTGGGGAGCCTAAACAATATGGTCAACACACTGATAGGGTTTACATGCCAGATAGAGACTAGCTTAGCGTCGGAAGCGCCGTCGAAGCTTACGGCCAATATTAGAATGTCTTCAGTCAGCTTTTATGCACAAAAATTACTATCCGTGGCTTGCGGATTAAGAATGTATATGCGGCAATATTGCATAATGAAATATTTCAGCTAAGTTAATCTAACAATGCGCATTGTCGTGGCAATATGAATTATTAACCAGTTCCAAATCCAAGTACTTAACACAGAGTCACACAATAATGATTGAAATATTTACCACCCAGATCCCTACCTATATACCAATTTTTATTCCTATCCCCTTGTCGACGTGAAGCCACAATCAACAATAATTATCTTTGGTCTCCGTGATTACATTAATCATTAAAAATATATGGTCTCCTAAATGGAGGCGTTGGATATCCACTCAGCTACAAACAGCGCCGCTTTCTTGTACTTCCTGTCACAATACTTCTCATAAACAGCTCGATGATGGTCCTTCGGATTTCGGCAACATTCAATGAGCGCGTTGATCGCCGGTCGTAATTGCGCCATAGTATATCCAGAGTAGTTGACATGAGCTAGAGTCCAATCGCCTTTCAGCAGCATCTTCCTCGCCAAGCAGTGAGCAGCAGCGGCGAGCCAGCTTGGTAACGAGCCCACAAATCTTTCGTCCATAATCGTGACTTCAAGGATATACTTGGCAAGTGTGCGAGTCTCCAAATCGTAGTCGTCGGCCTTGCTTGTCCTTCGCAGAAAGCTCATAGGGCCAGGCCATCCAAGATTATATTCTAACAGACCTATCATGAACCGCTCCGCCTTGAAAATTTCTTCAGCAGTGTAGCTGTGATCGACCATGTAAACAATCTCGTTCACGGATGGACAATTAATCTCCTCATATTTCGCGGCCACGAAGAGAGCGGTTGCTCCCACGAGTTGTAACTTTGCCAGAGAAACAACTTTTAAGGATAAGAATCGATCAATGTAATTGATAGTCAAGTATAGTGTCTCAGGAAGAAGTCCAAAACGGTTATGTACCTGCACTAGCCAATCTACAAGAATACTCCTCATCGACCAATGAACCTCTGTCTGATTATCCATGTATGCGGGATTGGGGCGGAACCGGATCTATGGATCGTTAGAATACTTGCAATCGATTGTAATGACTAGACCGGTACCTCTAACTCTCTCATATATTCAAAAATTTCTTCGCTGTACTCGCTAACCATAGATACATCGTACAAGTCTTCGTCCGCCTCATAATCTACGGAGGAGATGCGATTTTGCTCCTCCTTGCGGAATTGAGACACGACCGTTTCAAACTCTCGTCGCGTCTCATCATTAATTACTGGAAATAGCGCTGAAGGATTTGTTGTCGAGTTGATATTTGTGTATTCCGTTGAGTCTAGATTATGTAGGATGCTCGTTGTATTGTAATTGTAAGCATACTTTGTACTGAGACTGGAATCATCATCGAACATCACATCTTCATCGTTATCTACTTCTTCCACCTTTTCTGAAATATGAAACGGAACCACAACCTCAGAGGATCGGTCGATGTCCGCTACTTTAGAATCCTCTGAGTCATCATTGGCCTTTTCCTTTGATTGACGTACACGACGGTATATTTCGGCAATGTCAGCTGCACGAACATGATGACGATATCCTTCCTGAAAATCGTGCACCGTGTCATTCACGGAAGAGTCAGCGGTTTGCTGACTACTGGTGGTTGTGTCAGAACCTGATTGATAGTGCTGAGCGGGCCCAATCGTTGTTCTCGACGCTTTCGATGCCAATCCATGGGTCTTTTGCGTTGGCTGAATAAGCTTCCCACCTCCTAATCCTACTAATGAAGACTTGACTTCATTGCTGACATCTCCTAGAACAACGCGCTTTGCGCCGGCCTTAAGTCCACTCTTGTCATTCTGGTGGCTGCCGGATACAAGAGTACCCAACACGCTCGATTGCTTCAGCTGAAGTCTGCTTGCTTGACGGTTGACGACTGCGTTCTCATCTGGCCGCACACGGAGCGGTTGCCGAATCTTCTAGGAGTGTTAGCATCGGTGGCATGTGGATTGGTAAATGATCCAAATAGAACAATCTCTGCCGGTCCCACCTACCCTTTCCATAACTGTAAATCAGGACAAAGAAGTCACAATACAATAGTTACAGCTGAGGTCTCCTCTAGAATCAACCTGAAGCCAAATTACAAGCAATGGCAACTGCGTGTTACTTCAGGGGTCCCAGCGAAGAGACGAAATGAGGAACTCCGGCCAACGAGTGGTCCAGGTCTACACGTCGTCTTGTGAGTAGCAAAAACCTATATTGCTACCCAAAAATGTACACGGTCTTCTGTCGAACACTTAGCCAGGTTCTGGAGAATATTGCACGTTGTGAGTCGGAAGCCAGTTGTATTCTGGGTTGCGCTGCGATGGTGTTGAATTCAACTAAAAAGGTTTTGTTTGTATGCAACCTTCGTTGAAAGCGAAGAGTAAACACTCGACCGTTGTCCTGGCAACTCATGTGATTTGTGGCTTGTGATCGACAACTCACAAATCGCATCACTTTAAAAGTCTTTTAGTAGGAAAAGGCACATGAACTTTTGAGCACTGGCTTGCAGGCTCCACTTTTCCGGAGGAGTGGTAATCACATACATTTTTTTCTACAGTCAAGTCATCGTCATATCTCCCATAGAGGCTGGTCCGCCATTGTAATTTGCATTATCTGACTGCCTCCCGCCTTTCAACAGTCGACTGACACTGTGACGAAATCCATGGCTTCGCACCCGACGGGAGGTGAGCAGCCGCCGGCAGATTTTGGCTCTTACATCGACTTCTCGGATCTTCATCTCGACCTTTCGGCATTTGACATCGAAGCTGCGGGAAACATTTTAGAATTTGACCAGCAGCAGAATCAGCAGCAGCAACAGCAACAGCAACAGCAACAGCAACATCAGCAGCAGCAAATTCAACATCAGCAGCGTCAGCAGCATCAGGCGCAGCAACAGCAACAACAGCAACAGCAACAGCAACAGGCGCAACAGCACGATGACCAGCCAATGTACGAAGATCAGGTTCAGCATCAACAGACGCAAAATCGTCATGAGGACATGCAACCTAGCCGGGTTACCTCAGGCTCTATTAGTTCGGCGAGCACTAGTACAGTGAGTAGCGGTGTAATACCGCCGACGCCTTCGTCACTTGACTTTGTGGGTGGTGCAAGCAATTCCGATGCCTTCAGATCACCCAGTGGACTTATTGATCCCTATACTATGCGAGACGAGGTAAGTTTTCGTACAGCATTATATGTGATGGAGCTAAATGCGGGCAATATGTAGATGATGTTCACGCCGCTTCTGTCACCGGCCGTTACCCCGCTTGAAACGATGCAAAAGGAATACGGGTATCCGGCATCATACTTCAGTCCTCTTACATCGCCCGCATTGGAAGCTCAGCCTTATCCATTCCATAATTCAACTTCGCCGCCAGGGAGCGATGGTAACCCAAGAGAATTAACAAAAATTCGACGGCGGGGCACGGGCGGATATCTACCGCCTTCGGCTGCTTCTTCTCCGGCTCAAGCGATTACTCGGATTACGAAGTCAGACTCTGCCGCTCAACGATCCAGCAAACGGCGTGCGACTGCAGCGTTCTCGCAATCGAGCAATGTGGGAGATGTTTCGTCATCAGAGAGCATATCCCCTGAACCTCTACTCACACTGCCCGAGTCTACTATGGCTCCGCCTCCAGTTCCGGCATTCAAGAATGTATCTGGAGTCCGACAAGAGACGCCATCTACACAGACTCAGCGACGTCTAGCGCCAGTTACTCCGGCTAGTTTAATGAACCTTAATAAAGAGCGAGTGAGTGGCGCCGAGGATATCCTGCCAACTCGAGATGCGGACGCCATAATTGAAGGGGTTGCTCGACAGCATTCCGCTATCGCTAGCGTCACGCCTGCGCCGACAACTGAGGCAGGAAGCAGCATCGGCACCACTAGTGCCAACAGCAGCCCGGCTTTGCGACCCCAGCAGCGTGTGTTGGCTCGGTCGGCGTCGGTAGGCATTGAAGACAATATGCCTAAACTACTTCCTCGTGCCATAAAGCCTGTCCGTTCCCGATCTGGCAGTGTGTCTATGTCGCCAACGATCAAGCCCAAGATTTCGCCTAATCTTAAGCCTCTCTTACCCGATGGACTGGAAGCCGCATCGGCATTGTTGGCGTCAAAGTCAAATTACCAGAATATCGTTGAGGGTAAACATTCTCAGCTCGGGCTGTCCTACCCGGAACAGTTGAGCATTAATTTGACGTCGAAGCGAACATCGCACAAGATTGCCGAACAAGGTCGGCGGAATCGGATTAACAATGCATTGGCGGAGCTGAACCAACTTTTGGTTGATAATATTAATTTACCTTTGTCGGACGAGGAAGGTGAAAAGAATGAGTTACCGCAGCAGTGCTCAAAAGCGAATACGGTCGAGCTTGCGATTGAATACATAAAGAAACTGCAGGCACGAGTTGGTCGACTGAAAAGTCGGCTAAAGGATGCGGAGAATGAATTGGATGTTGAGAGGAAAAATAACGGTACGAATGTTGACATGGCTGTTGACAGCAGCAGTTCCACCGAAAGATCGACGGCATCGACCGACGGCATGGACATCGACAAAAATACGGAGACGGAACCCAAGGTTGAGGTAGAGGCTTAGAAAGTGTTATACGGTGTGGGCCTGTGAGGCGTGTTTTTTTGTTTGGTACTGGCTGGTCGTTTGTCATGGGGTGTTTGACATGCCAATGAATTTTCATATTTGTAACATAGTTTTTTGTTATGCTCATTTCATGTTTGTTGAAAGTCATAAGTGCAAGGTCAATGGTGGTATAAACTTTTTAATTTAGGTCGGTGGATTAACTCTCTATTTTTTTTTTGCTTCTAATTAGTTATTACTGCATTTGTATACTGTCTTTCAAGTACGAACGGGGGGAGGGCAAGTTTATTGAACGAATTTGGATTGGATGATGAGTGGTCAGAAAATATCAAACAAACTATATCTTGCCCCAATTTTGCGTTTTGCCAAAATGAATAAAGACTCGAGATTTATATTCGGCAACAGAAACAAGCAGACCAGTTTTATCTCACCAGAAAACGGACCAGTAACCCTCATTAAAAGCATTATATGATACTATATTTACGATTAACAAAAACAAAACGTCAACACAGCAAGTTACGCAACCCCGCCTTAAAAACATAATATAACGCACAATAAATCCACTACCACCACATAACCCTAAATACAAATTACAAACATAAAAAGGAGACTAAATTATTAGGCGGCAATAAAGGTGCAGTTTAAACAAACAATAAACGTAAGTAGTAAACAGAAAATATTAGAATATAAAAGCCATAACTAACTAACTTATACATATTAACTATGATTCCATTCAACCCATCAGCCAGCAAAGGTTGATAAACAAATTTTTGTTTTCTAGGAAACAAAAATTAAATGGCATATACACATGAAAATAAAATTAAAGTTAGCGGCTTATCCTTTTTATGAGATGAAGGTCGCCTCGCTGTACAAATGGCCGGCTTCGGTGTATTCCTCGTCGCCAAATTTGACTGTGATCGTCGCCGGGTTGGAATATTGGTAGATGTACGGCTTGGTTCCGGCGACACCGGCGACGACTTTCTTGACAAATGCCGGGATCTCTGACATGACGTCTACACGTTCGACCAAGTTTGGAATGGCGGTCTCGAGAAGGGCATCGAGATGGGTGGCCGCATCGTCTGGCGATGTGCCTTTCCACTCAAACTTGACCTCCAAAGGCTCTGGCCATCCATTTTCGTCATCGGATTTCGTCTTGGTGTGCACAGCAGTGTTATCGACAGTCGCACTAAGAAGCTTGTCGTTCCGGGCGATAGCACCAACATTGACGACTTTGGAGCCGTAACTAGGTGGCGTTGTGAACTCCATCATAACTCCAGAGATGGTGGCACCCTGGAAATTGACAAAGTTCCATCGGGCCGCGGCATGGTGAGGTTTCATGCCCTGCAATGCCATGACGTACATCGCGCGTCCGGATATCTCGAGCGGGTGTCCGTTGACCACGATGGTGCCTTCGACTTTGGCGCGAGGCCAGAAGATGTGACGCATGGAACCCCACGGTTTCTCGTAGTCAGTGCCGTATCTGGTCATGCCATCCCTGCCGATCTTAAATCCTGACGCCTCACGGACGATGGTAATGTTGACAACCGACTTGTCATTGACGGACGAGTCTATCTTGTAGGTCGTCAGGTCTTCAGACAGGTCGATGGACAGCTTGTCGGCCTTGAAGCTGGTATTGTCTGGGCCAACTGCAAAATTGGTCAGGTGAGTAGATGTCCAAACAGATTCTTCTGGCTTGTCCGGGTGGTAGATGCGGCAGGTAAATTGCGAAGTAGTGTGAAGACCAGCAACGTTGGACAGAATCACTTGAACGAAACAAATGTGGCCAGAGTCGGTGCACAAGTAAAAAGTCTGCGTCTCGACATTGGTGAATGGAAGATTCCGCCACTCGAGGTCCTCCTTCGTGACTGCAGAAAATGGCTTGGCGCCGTTGAGACCATCGACAACTGAGTGAATCGCCTCGGGGCCGTAAATTGGCTCAGCGGTGCCAGCGACAGCTGATAGGCTAGATAGTAACTATTATTAGCATGCACACTTTTCCGACCAGGGCCTACGCAGTGCCGTGGGTCGAGGTCAGAGATTCATGCCAAGTTCTCTAGTATTTTGGCCATTGTCGAGACAATGGCACTCTTATCAAACGAGATATGACGTACCCTGACTGCATCCATTTCAACATAATGAATTTATAGGATTGTATATAGTTCTAGGTAATATAAACCCAGCAAAAAGCTCCAAATGTTTTCTAGTTGGTGATAAACTTCCCTTTGCGAATTGGGATTAAGAACGTCTCAGGGTCGCGTTTTATGATGGCTGCGCTAAGTTAGTCTTTAGTTTTGCCGTCGAGACCCGACAAGCGACGCTTACCGCGGCTCATGGCTCACTCAGGCACATCCCACACAAGTGTGCGGCGTTGCGACAGTAGTGCCAGCTAATTAGGCACTTGACCTGTGTCGTTATAGTATAGGGTCTGCGCACATATAAGGACGCGTCAACATCACGCGTTATTCATTCAATTCGCAACTCTGGTTTTTATCGGCTCCTTTCTTTACTGTTGATAGCACTGTCATGTCACAAGGCGACAGCATTCCACTCCTTATTGACCCGACAACCGCACCGCGTTACAGATTGATCCAGCTGCAGCCAGCCTTGCTGGAACTTCTCGAATCGGGTCAAGAAGCAGAGTATGCCATATCCCATGCCCAATGTCCCATCTGACATATTTGTGCTAACGTCTGCTGTCATAAGTCACCTCCGGTTAAAATCAGCTGGTCCAAACGCGCCAGCTTTCCTTTGTGGGTATTCACGTACTTTCCAGCTCAAACAAATATCACAGTCCAACACGCTCCTGCTGTTGTCGGGCGACCACGAATCGTCGTCACTATCTGATACAGTGCCAGATGAAGTTACGCCAGACCCGTTATATGCGACCAAATTGCCAGGCGGATATCTAGAAAGCATACCGTTAAGTCCTCAGATCGACTTTTCGTTTGTACCCTATTACGAAGGCGCCGACATCAAGGTTGCCGCCGCCGGATCCCTTAGTCGGTCAGACGTTAGTGCACGGGTGCCTGTTTCGGACTATGAATTTGAGACGGCATGGATCATGGCCATGGGGGCCGAAATTGATGGTTGCGCGTATCGATTATCCGACGATCTTGTTGTACGAGTGCTGCCAATCTTAGTGGCCGCGATCCAGGCAGAGGGGTTAGATTATGGCAAACTGTGGGTCAACGAAGTGTTTGACGCGGTTAGAACTGATGAGGATGAACCTGTCGCAGTGGTCGAAGCTATTTTAAGGCGATTTTCAAACAATAGAAATGAGCGTAGGTGAATGAATGCAATGGCGGGCGTGAAAATTTTGATCTAATAATCTTCATAGCGTACAGCTTGGATACAACAAAGTTAACGCAGTGGCTGGGTATTAAGATGTTATCGGAACATGCAGTGAGTTACGCCAATTTGGCTCAATCTGGCGCAGAGAACATAAATATTAACCGATTCAAAAAAGTTCCGCGAGGTCGATATGGATGAAATTATGGAGAAATGGGAGCAGTCCCTGCCGCCTGTTCTCGACTTGACATGCGATTTGTCCCTGCTAACAGGTCAATACGTGCAACCGACGGCTAAAACGATCAGATATTTGCCATGTGCGACGTTGCCACGAGATCCTGGCCGTCGATTTGAGCAACTTTTTGCGGTTAAGAGTTCATGGTTGCATGAAGATATCTTGCCATTTTTGAATGATATTGAGACAGATAAAGTAAAGAGTAATACGTTGATAATGAAGTTCGCAAAGAAGAAGGTGGTCAAGGGCAAGACATATATCGGGAAACGGGGCGTTTAATGCTGGGTTCTAAATATTGTACATCTATTATGATACAAAGTCAAAAACCAATCTATGCAATTATTGCGGTCAGTACCTCCTTTGCCGCCTCGTATACGCCTAAAAAGATGGCGCCTCCGGCACTGATCCACATTGTCCTGGGGCCGACGCCTTTGAACAAGGCTTGCACTCCTTCGTCCCTGACGATCTCCCGTACGAGGTGTCCGACCGGCACTCTATGTTCGCTCAACATGATTCTGGTCTTGAGTACGTCCAGAGGGGTTGTGGTTGCTGCCGCCGCGCCACCAGCAATACTGCCGCAGACCGCGCCTTCGGCCGGATTTGCGGATTTGCGACCGGCCCGTCGTGCGGTCCATCGCTTCAATGCTTCGTACAAGGGGAACTGGATCATGGTGAATGGAATCTCCCGCATGATTGTCGTCGAATAGCCTCTATAGAGCCCTCGAAAGACGCCTTCGCCGGTGTGGTTCGACAATACTGATTTCAGGGCCGCCAAGGACGAATGGTATTTTGCAGCCTGGGCACGCTGTTTGACGACTTCGGTCGGCACCCGGACTGTACAGGCCGCTATCTCACCTAACGAGGCCGCCGTCATGTGGGTTAATCCGTGGGCCAATCCGGGTGCAGACACATAGGATGAGAAAATTGGCAAAAGGGTTCGATTCATGTTATCATAAGTCAGGAAAAACAAACTCGCTGTTTTATGCGCTCGTGTTAGCATATTTGTAACGACAAACTCCAAAGGTCCTGTAAAACACATACCACCTGGGGCTGAACCAACTATTGCGCTGCCGACGCCGCGGTACATGCCTGACCAGCCGCCATTCTTGAAGAAGCCTCCTTTGGCTTGTAATCGTGTCTTAATAGTGTCTATAGGGAAAAAGAAAAGATCTGTGCATGTTCCTGCCGCGCCACCGCTCTTTGATGATGTTAGTATTAGTAAATTTTTTTTTCTAAGGGATCTCGTGCACCGTAAAATCTGACCTACCAAAAGCGGGATTAGGATTGGATGATTGTCCATTAACGTAATGGTCTCACGAGGACATGTTTCACCGACTTAATTGCTTGTGATTAAAGATAGACCAAAAAAAAAAGAGTACCACAGCACACTATTAGCAGCCGGCGTAATGACAGTTGTAGAAGAACCAATCCACGGTTATTTGGCGAGGAATATCGTCGGGTGTTTGAGTGAGGCTCGCGAACAATTTGCGCCGCGCAAGAAATTATCGGGGTGCCCAGACAAACTAAACTACTGTAAGCTTGCATCAGCAAGCAAAACAAAACGAACAAATAAAATGACAGTCCTAGATACAGCACGGCGGTCGGCTGCTTCGGCAACAACTTCGTTTCTATACCGGGTTGACGGATCAGCATCATGGAAAGTTGGAACGTCGCATATTATCGTGTCGGTATCTGGACCGATAGAGGTCAATAAAAGGGACGAATTACCTGATGTCGCGACGGTCGAGATTGTGGTGCGACCTGATACAGGAGTTACGTGTGCGTTATTTGTCCGATTTTGTCAATGTCGAGTGCGAGAAAAGAAAGGGGGTGCACTAATGGGGATATTGTAGCTACTCGCGAGCAATTTTTACAGGACCGGATTCGGAAGGTGTTTGCAACAGTTATTGTGCTTGATTTACATCCACGGACGCTGATACAGATTGTGGTGCAAATAGTCCAGAGTGGTGATAGCAAAATGCTGGTAGGGATATTAATTGTCGAAAAAGACACATGTAAATGGGCTGACAAGGAGTTTATAGAACACGATGACGTTGTCAGCCAGCATAAATGCGACATACATGGCCCTGCTAGATGCCGGTGTTCCAGTCCGGTCGACCGTGTCGGCGACGAGCATAATTTATTACAAGACACAGGCGGACGAGGTTTCTTCATGGCCGGGCGGCGTGGGCGTACTAATAGATCCGTCAAGGACGGAACTGGAGAGAATCGAACAGGACATCATGTCAGTACACACGGTCGCATATGAATTAAAAGGCGGAAAAATTGAGCGGTTGGTGTTAAGTGAGAGTGTGGGATCATTCACGGAAGATCAGGTACTTGAGGCCTACGATAGTGCGGCGAAGATATGTCAGAGTACGAACGAAACCATGCGGGAGGCGGTTATAAACGGCGTGCAACAGAAAAGCCGTTGGAGGGAGACTTGACTGGATTAGATAGAACTGGGAGTTGTCGGTGTTGTAATATAATTATTATACTAGCTACTACAGCCAAGGACACAGACTGGATGCCATTGATTATTTTTAATTCCAATAATAATGGTGACGTCCTAGTATTCTGCAACAAATTTCACATCAACATGTCGCATCCGATCGGACTGATGTCAAAAAATGCTAACACAACTCGTAACTTATTACTATTCAAAAGAAGCCATATGTGCATGACGCGCCCTAAGGCAACCACCACAGTGAATTAACACAGGGTGAATGAACTCATATTCTAGCATCTCCTCATTGTAATCAATAGCTATAAGGCTGTACGTAATTATATTGCAACAATGTATGAATCCACGCTAAGTTCGACCTCTTGGTGATTCTAGCATTGCCGCCATTAATATGATTACCGGAGCGACGCACTTGTGCGTCAGTTAACGGCCTCTGTTGCCCTCTTACGGAATACCTGCGCTGCAATCCTCGATTCTCTCTATCTTCCTCGATTATGGAAATGTTCCGAACTGCCTGTGTAAACCTTGCCAGGTCGTGCTGGGCAAAGTATCTCAAGGTTTCTGCATTAGGTGCATATATCTCTGTCCCATCACCTAAATAGTTGACTTCGAGCACAATGTTCACTGCAGAAACGCATATGAACAGGCACAGAGCCATAAGGATCGGTGATAGTTTTATCAACATAGCTAGCCGTATTCGCGCTAAGAAAATCACAGCTTATCAAATAGTGACAATACACACACTTGACGTTATCTTATACGTAGTATCGATTGCCACTCGTGATTGAAGATTACTTTGATGTACTAATGAAGAAATGACACTAAAAAGGGGGCCCCTGTCGGAGAAGGTCGGCGAGACCTTGCGTACGATAACCACAAGGGCAATTGTCTAAAATACCACTAACTGCCAAAATACCACTTGGTACCTCAACCTCCGGACCCGCCCCAATACGGCAAGTCAGTAATCCACGGCCAATTTTTACCCTCCTTAGAACTTTAAAATTACGTGTTACATTTGTTTGGACGCGTTGGGTTTGTTCATGACGCGTCTTAACACATTTCAAACACCATTTGCCGAACAGAATCGTCCGTTCATTTGTTGAAGACGCGTCCCAAACATATTCACAACTCTGCAGAAAACCGTCATTATGCGTATATTGTCATTCCAGCATATGGGCACGAGTACGAGGTTAGAACGCCAGCTGGAGAAAGCTTCGCCATACGCCGACGGAATTCACGCAATGTCGACGGTTACTGTGCCTGAGGCGGCCCGCCAAATACCCGTCGTCCACTCGGACGACCCGACAAGAAGAGGAATAGAACTGAAGACATCGGAATTCGTAGTAAAAGACATGCAGCCGATGCCAGAAACAGCTGTGGGCATAATGCGGCTACTTGCAAAGAGCCGTTGGGAGAAGGAGGGGAATGAAGTCGTGTATTTGGGGTTGGAAAGAGTGAGAGATGGTTCCGCCCAATAATAAATGAGGGTAATCGATAAGCGCACCAAATCCAGTCTATTGCGGCATTAAACGTCCAATATTTAGTGCATTGCTCTAGGGCACGGTACCCAGTGGTATTTTTATCAATTTCAAATAACAATTAATACTCTCGGCTGGTTTGCCGAGGTTATCGTGACAGCGATCTCGCTCTTGGCATTATTGATTGCACCGCCAAAAGCCAGCCGCATTGGTGCTAGTTTCCAGCCACGGCGGTGCACACTTCGGAAGGGGCCGGAGCAAGATCCGACTGTATCCGAAGTGCCATCAGGTCCTGCGTACTACATTTACCTGATGTGCAAGTCTAACAACGCGAGGAAATCGCCTTTTTGCTAAACTGAACCACGGGGGCGGCCAAAAGTGGAAACGCAACTCCCAAGAGAGTGTCATGTGGATGGAAACAACATCACGATCGCCAGCGAAAAAGAGCCGGGTGATTGCTATTGCGGGCATCGGAACAAGTCGGACGCACTAAAAATGCATGCAGAAGCCACGGTGGTGGCGCACTGCGGCGTTCAATTATTCATGCTAACTATTATTACTATTGTTATTACCCTGCGGCAGCAGAATAATAGAATGGGGTATGATACAAGTTGTAGAAGTTGTTTGTCCGCTATTATTGGCCATTAAAATCGATCTCCTTTTCGGAAAGAATCACTTCAAAAACAATGGAACGTGCAGCTGCATACGCACGTGACTGCGGCGAGCGGCTGGCCCTGCACGTGCCCTGTGCGACCCTGTGTCGCTCTGTGGCTGGCATCTCAGGGTTAGGGCTACTGTACAAAATAGTATCATGTCGTCTAGCCTAACCATCTTGCTCACGTGCGCCATTTCATTCTGCCGGTTCGATCGATGGCAGATGCACATTGCAAAACATAGTTATGGCTATTTGCTATTAAAATTGCCTGCCTAGTTTTAAAACTATACAGATTAGATCTAAAAAAAAAGGGGGAGGCTAACATTGTTTCCGGTTCTTTTTCGTTTATTCCGGCCGATGTCAACCCCACACTTACCCGGCCGTCCGAGGTGGCTCTGGCGGTCATCCGAGGATGTACAAAGAATAATGTGCCTGCAGGCTTCCGACAGAATCATCATTGTGCAATTAATTACCAGTCATATTTGCTGCTATGTTATGCTATAGGTCCTTGTGAATTTGTGAATAAATAATTGTTAGTAGAATAATAGTATCCCGACTGGGTTGCGGGTTAACCCGTAGTTTGTAGGCGCGTGTCCGAGGGAAGAATGAGTGAGGCTCGGAAACGGGCGCGATGCGTTTCGCTGCTTCACGTTTTCGTCTTCGTCCACAACGTTCATCGATCCGCGTCCACGCGCTCTCCGCATTTTCCTTCTTAATGAAGCTTGGCCTTGTTGCTTCTATAAAAACCACGAGACTGCCCCCCTTTCCTCGGCGACTGAACTTGTTCATTGTCATTTTGTTTTAAAACAAAAGCGGTTTACTACTCCCACTATGGCTGCCGTCAACAAGACTAATCTTTACCCGAACGGCGTCAAGCCTAACCATCCAACTCAGGTCGAAAACCAACTCTTGGAAGTAGTATGTTTATTGCTGCCTGTTTGTTTCTGTTTCAATGATAGACTAACCAATTCGCAGGCTCACATCGACTACAACCTCCTGACCATCCAGCATAACCCCTCGGTCGCTGCCCTCTACGAGGATGCCCTCGTCTACGAATCGGGCTCCGCAATCTCTTCATCCGGTGCACTTGTGGCCTCTTCTGGCTTGAAAACTGGCCGCTCGCCTAAGGACAAACGTCTGGTCGACGAACCAACGTCAACAAACGATGTCTGGTGGGGTCCCGTCAACACCAAGCTCCCGGTCGAGGTTTGGCGGATCAACCGCGAGCGCGCGATTGACTACCTAAACACCCGGTCACGTCTCTACGTCATCGACGCCTTCGCCGGCTGGGATCCAAAGTATAGAATCAAGGTCCGGGTTGTCTGCGCGCGTGCCTATCATGCACTCTTCATGCGAAATATGCTCATCCGGCCTTCTGCCGAAGAACTAAAGTCCTTCGGCACGCCCGACTTCACAATCTACAACGCCGGCGCGTTCCCTGCTAACAGGTACACATCCGGCATGACTTCCAGCACGACCGTCGACATAAACTTCCAGGATCATGAAATGGTCATTCTCGGTACCGAGTATGCTGGTGAAATGAAGAAGGGTATCTTGACTGTCATGTTTTACCTCATGCCCGTCAAGTTCAACGTCCTCACTCTTCACTCATCCGCCAACGAGGGACCGAGCGGCGACGTCACTCTTTTCTTTGGCCTGTCCGGTACCGGAAAGACCACGTTGTCGGCTGATCCAGCTCGCAAGCTGATTGGGGATGACGAACACTGCTGGTCCGACCATGGCGTTTTCAACATTGAAGGTGGTTGCTATGCCAAGTGCATCGACTTGTCTGTCGAGAAGGAGCCTGACATTTTCAACGCCATTCGATTTGGTTCCATTCTCGAGAACGTTGTGTTCGACCCTTACACGCGTGAGGTCGACTATGCTGATGCGACCTTAACCGAGAACACCCGGTGCGCGTACCCGATCGAATATATCCCAAATGCAAAGATTCCTTGCTTCTCTGATAACCATCCCGCCAACATTGTTTTGTTAACCTGTGACGCCCGTGGTGTTCTTCCGCCAATCTCGATGTTATCCAACGAGCAGGTCATGTACCACTTCATTTCCGGGTACACTTCCAAAATGGCAGGCACCGAGGATGGCATCACGGAACCCCTCGCGACCTTCTCTGCCTGCTTTGGCCAACCTTTCCTTGTCCTGCACCCAATGCGTTACGCACAGATGCTGTCCGATAAAATGACCCAGCACAAGGCCCGTGCCTGGCTTCTCAACACCGGCTGGACTGGCAAGTCCGCTGCCAGGGGCGGTTCTCGTTGTCCGCTCAAGTACACCCGTGCGATCCTCGATGCCATTCACTCTGGCCAACTCGCAAAAGTGGAGTACGAGACTTTTGATGTGTTTGGTCTGCAGGTACCCAAGACCTGCCCGAACGTGCCGCCTCAGATTTTGAATCCGGCCAAGAGCTGGGCCGATGGTCCTGCTGATTTTGGTCTCGAGGTCGTGAAGCTTGCAAGGTTGTTTGCAGAGAACTTTGAGAAGTACAAGGCTGGTTGCTCAAAGGAGGTCATTGCTGCTGGCCCATCACTGTAACGTTTCTTTCCTTTTTTTTTTTCTTGCCATTATCAATTTTCAAAAACAACATGTCATTTCATCCATTAAGTCATTGCAATCATGGGACGGTGCTTCTTTTTTTTTTTGAATAACTATTATTTAATTTGTTTTTTTCCTGGGTCTTTGTTTTTGTTTAAGCGGTCTTGTTTTAATTCGCAGCCAGATGCTTTGTTGAATGGCTTATAGCAAAAAAGTGGATATTGCAATGTAAAACTTGGACGATGACAAGTACCAAGCGGCGGTGTCGGATTGACAAAATGAATAGACGTTCAATTAAGTTAGTACAATAGTTTTGCCAGAAAGTCGTAGTTTCGTGTCGTGTACGTACGTGAATTTGTGTCCATCGCGTAAACCGCATGAGCCGCACGAGCTTAGTTCGGGGGAAATCCCGACGTTTGTTTACACAACTATTTACGGCAAAGGACATGGCGTCATTTCAGAAGTTGTCGGTTGAGTCTTTGAAATCTCTTTCGCGGCTTTGCGGGTTAAGTATGAACAAGTCCTCGAGACTTTTTGCATTCGTAATGATTAACGATTGCGGCGATGATTTGTAGGCTCGTCCCATACGAAGCGAGAGCTGATATCGAACCTCAACGAAGCGATTTTGTTGCGCAACAGTCTTTCAACACAATCACAAAGTTTGAAACCAATAAATATTTCAGAGACGGACACATGCAACAACCCACAACACCGCTGCCGCCACCACCACGACGACGGTTACCATCGGGTGCTATCGGTCGACATGGGTCTCCGGAATCTTTCATACTCTGTGCTTGATCTGCCCGATCTCGAGCAAATACCGAAATTGTCAGCATGGTCCGTGAAATCTATTCTTGGCCATACTCCGCTGGCCGCGATTACGCAAGAATCGGAAAAAAATTTCTCGCCCGCGGTGGCGGCCCAGTTGGCATACGCTACGTTTGTGGACGACATTCTGCCGCGGTACAATCCCGACACGATCCTGCTCGAACGCCAACGTCACCGGTCTGGTGGTGGCCGAAACGTGCTCGAATGGACTTTGAAAGTAAACATGTTTGAAAACGTATTGTATGGCGTACTGACCACGTTGATCAAGCAAGGGTTGTTGAAGGCACAGGTATGCGAAGTTCTGCCCAGTCGGACAAAAGGGTACTGGATCCGCAACGCGGTCATTTCTTCTTCCCAAGGAGCAGCAGGAGAAGAAGAACAACAGGAAATCGACAAGATACCGAGTGGGAGGAGAAAGCCGGTACAAAACAAGTACGCCTTGTCAAAACTGGTCAAAGTGAACCTGGTACGGCGATGGACCAAAGGTGTCAGCTTTGAGAACCCGGCCGGGGCATGCAAACATGTTGTTTTTACAGAGTCGACGATTCCAATGGCCTTGCAGTTCCATTATTCCGCCTCCCGCGGCGGTCCGCGACGGCGAAACCTTGGTTCAGATGTCGTCGAACCGGGTCTTGTCGACCAGCAACAACAAGAGGAACCACCGCTGTCGAATGGGAGGACGAAATTGAAGTTGGACGATTTGTCGGATTCGTTGTTGCAAGGCGTCGCGTTCGTGCAATGGCACCAACATCGGTTCGAGCTTGCAAGGGCAGTCAGGGATGGTGCAGATTTGACAGAGTATTGCAAGTTCATGGTCGATCGGCATACAAAGGAGATGGTGGTAGAGTAAAAGAGAGCGGGCGGAGGAGTTGTAATATGACTACTTTTAGATAGAGGTGCATAGGTTACGATTTTGTTGGAGACAGAAGCAGATGAAACTACCTCAGGCTACTCGTTATCTTATATCTGGCCGCCGCTCACGCTTTTTACGCGTTTTTGGTGTTGTTGTTTCCGGCGTTGTCTTTCAGCTTTTTTTTGGTCTGGTCTCGCAATTGCGTGAACAAATTCTCAATCTTACAGCGCCATACCACCGAAACGCCTCTCGCCAAACGACGCACAACCCCCACCTCATATCACCATTCAGTGCCCTGTATACCAAGAATCACTCAATGGTGTCATTGCTCCTACAATTAGTCTTGCAGTCTGGTTAGACGAACGCTCCTGCAACATTCCAGAATTTCATGAATGATATGCTCCGAGAATTGTCGCGATAACTGTGCCATAATAGATCTTGATAATATATTAATATTTTCTCGCACGCTTGATGAACATCGCCAACACGTTCGCAGTATCTTACAGCTGCACCATAATGGATAATCAGCCTAGATGTAACAAGGCGAAAAGTCCGAGTTTCATACGAACGAAACTAACTTCCTCGGATATACGATATCATCCACGGCGATTGCGAATGAATGATGAGAAAACTCCAAGTAATATTGAATTGGAACGCGCTTACCGACGTCAATTACTGTTTTCTGGGGTTTGCCAACCTCTAGCACTATTTTATTCCAGTCTACTCTGGCAAGATTTAACCCATTTGCTCACCCTCTGTTTGAATTGACTATACACACCAACCACGCATTGGTGATATGTTGTAAAATAGCCAGTGATTCCAAGTATTGATGGCACGTCGTGGACGCGGCCAATGATAGTGGAGATCTTGGCAGGCACAGGCACTTTGGGCACTGGCGCCATCAGAATCATATAACGTTGCGGTAGCGTTTTGACCGTTTTGGATATTATCTCTGGTCCATTTAATAAATACATTCCATCTTGTCGTGTCACGTTTACCTCTTTGGTCTCGATATGTGTACAACAAAGTCTTTAAAGCCTTATCCACATAGTCCAACGCTTTGATAATTCTTTGTTTTCCCTTTCGATAGGTGTGAGGTTTACCTTCGAAAACTCGTTCTATTTCTCTTTTCCAGTCTCCCCATTCCCTGAGACTGGAGTTGACGCGAAGAATATAGTCGGGCGTTACTTTAATTCCCTTCGTCGTTGTGCGCTTCTTCTTGCGACGTTGGTTGCTCGCTATCAGACGATATATCCGAGTCAGAGCCAGATAAATAGCTTGAGTCAGAGCTGGATGATTCAGAAGATGGGTCAGAGGGGGGTCGAAATTTCTTGGCGTGACTTGCCAGACTCATAAGATTGCTCGGGAGTCATTTCATGTAGTGTAGTTAGTTGAATTTGGATAAGCTCTCCCCTCTAATAGGTTATGAGCCCTGGTCAGCACTGAAGAGAACTCAGGGTCGCAGGTTACCGCGTGCTTAAACACAATCTTGGAACAACCAAACCATTGTTGCGCCACTCACTAGGTATGTTAAAAATCGTTCGGACTCAGCTCCCAATCCGGTTCGCGGCATTTTTCGTTAAGTTTGGCCCGCCAGACCTTTCTTGCCCGCTAGTCGTCGCTTCAGCTGCTGACCTCTGCGTCATTGTGAGCCATGTCTAAGCGTGCAATTTTCATGGTTTAAGGTCGAATGCATATATATTCATCGCTCCGGTCTTAACCTCTGTGTCCTAGTTCGGCTTTGAGCTAAACATAGATAAAGCTCACGATCCAGCAAATACAAAGTACAAGTAAGACTGAGCTGGAGCTGGACGTCGTGAAACGGCTCCGTTACAATGCCCTTGTTCGGCTAACGGCGATCTGCAGAGCGTGGACTCGCTTATTCTTTGTGCTTTTGTGGGTGTGTCAAAAATCGGTGGACCCTTGCATACCTGAACCCTGGATACATAGGCCGTTGATCGGTGCCTGAACGGGCAAATCCGAGGATTGTCATCCCAGAACACGGCAAAATGCAAAATCAAAGCTCATGACCTCGTCAAGTGGAGTCACGGCAGCTGTTAACTAGATCGGGCAGCCTGACTCGAGAATTGAAGAAATCTGCAGTGACTTGAAACTGGAGCATCTCCACCTCAGAAGGCAACAGGTGGACGACCCACCTGCGGACCGCACCTACGAAGAAAGCATTCTCTTGCCACTGGAAATGGGGACTGATCTACCTCGGGCCGACCAATCTCTCACAGAAAATAGACAAACAAAACTTGGGACGCGATTTGCGCAGCTGAGCCGCACTCCGGGGTAGCCCCTGAGAGTGTGTGGAGGCGGGGCTAGCGCCGTGAGATTTGCGCTTAGCCGTACCTTGAATTCATGATACACGCTAAGCGCAGACATGATTTTTTAGATATTGGTAGATGACGGAGCTGGAAGGGAAGGCTGACCAGGTACTCCAACATCACAGGACTAAACTGAGGGGTTACATCATTGCCATTTTTCATGACCGCTCAACTATATATATAATGTGCGGGATCCAACAGGCAATTGCCAATGGCCAGTTTAACAAGGCAGTAGAAGGCTGTCTAATTCATCCTTTTGCTCAGTGCTAGCAGGTTTTCCGAGATAATTTGGGGACTGGTGAGCTTTTGACAACAAGCGTGGTCACTGCAGATTCTAACCCCTGTGCAGAGTACTTCAATGAAGTCGGCTGTATACCTCGTTCTAACCTGTTGCACCATTGCAATAGCTTATGCATATGATATAATCTACTACTCGGTCATTGGCTGCCCGGAACCTGCAGATGACCCTGAGCAGTATGTTGTTGGGGGTTGCTTCGGTGTTAATCCGGATCAATGCTGCCCTGCCCCAGATGGAACACTCTCCGCGTTTTTTAAGTGCAATCTCCTTGATGAGTATTATGCATATGAAGAAGACGGTTGCAACTGGCTTTTTGCTCTCTTACCAGGAGGTGTAGGGCCCGGTTGCATTAGCAGCGGAATAGCGGGACTGTCAGGTGCAAAGTATTCCACGTCGCCGTTTAAGTTGCGTGAGAGGGACCCCAATTCACCTGGATCCGGCCCTGTAACCCCAGCCGGTGAGAGGAAGGCGTAAGACAACTAAAGTAACTGACTTTAAGGCCTATTCTATGGAGTAGGTGTATCAATTGCGGGCAAATTCAAAAATGTTAGTATACGGTATTATGCACAGTGAAGAATAAGCAAAGTAATAGGGGCTTATTAATAACAATTTTATCTTGTAAGAAAATACTATACACACACATCCATTTCGAGAAATAGAGCGCTGTTACGACCCTAAGAGCGGTCCGGTCTGGATCCACTAAGACCGGTTCGACCGGCGTTGCAAGTACATTGCCCCAAAAATATTAGAAAGCGTACTGTATAGGTCGGCGGTTACTATACAGGCGCTAATGGATGATGTTATAAAGTAATTATTAGACATTGTAAAACTCCTAAAAAAATGAAGCAGAAAAGAGCATGCCAAATATACATTTTATATAAAGCCAAACATAGCAAAAATGGTTTTTTTGCTTGCAACAAGTTACCAATCTACAACCAAAAAAAAATATTTTTTTCTTTACTAAAAAAAAAAACACACACACAGAGATGCTAAGTTTTTTTAAAATACCAACCACACTAAAAACATGACATGTTCTAAACCGCAACAAAATGATGAGCGCCCTCCCAAAAAAAAATACGGAAAACCCATGTTGGTGAGAGGGGGAGGAAGGCGAGGAGGAGAAAGGGGGTGGTTCTATTTCGTATCTTTCCGTCTATAAAGCAACACAACATCACCGCCTGATCGCCAGACCCGAGCACGGATGGTAGCTAGTGTAAACGAATTATCGACAACCTGGCCCTGACACACCAACTCGAGCCATTCATCCGCCGATGATCCTGGTCCGCGTTTGACACTGGAGTCAAGTTTTTCTTCGACATAAGCCAAAATCTTCTTGGTCCGCAACATTCGGTAGGCGTTTAAGCGGGCGTTCCCGTTCGGCAGGGCCGGTAACGCATCTCCAAACGGTTGAAGTACAAAACTCACTTTGACGAGCTCCTTCTGGGGGGTCTTGTTCAAAAGCAAAAATTCGGCCAACCATCCGGGCGCAGCGTCTTGCAGCGTTGCCACATCCGAGTCCTCACCACAAGACGAGACCGTGCCGCGGTATAAATCCATCGTGCCACCTGCATCGACCCGCTGTTCGGATATGATGATAGCCGTCTCGGTCGGGATTTGCAAGATCGGTGTTTCGCTCGGCACAGAGACGCTAAAGTTAGATGTATCATACGTGCCATTAGACTCGTACTCGTTCTGGATGCGCTGGAGCACGCCAGCCAAAGTGTCGTCGTACGACTGGTCGACTTTGCCTTCTTCGACCGTCGGTAACAGGCCAGACGTCGTGGCCCCGTCAGTCGCGCCGCCGCCGCCGGCGTCTATCTTGCCTCCTTCTTGCTGCTTCGTCGACTCCGTCGACGTGGTCCTGGTAAGACGGCCTTTACCGAACGATCGCAGGCGGCCCATGAGCGAGCTCGATGTCGATAAATTGTCACCAGCCTGGTCCTCGGCCGCGGCGTCATTCGCAGAAGGCGTAGCTGGAATTTCAGACGCCGTCGATGACGACGGCGGCGCAACGGCGGCAGATGGTGGCTGGACTTGCGCAAGTGCGGACGAAAAGTAGTCTGTCACGATAGCACCTCCCGGGCCGCCGCCGCCGCTGGCGGTTGCGGTTGACGTTGGTCCCATATCGGCCGACTGTATAGGCATTGGTGTCGCGTTAGCATTGGCATCTGCCCCTACATGCAAGGGTGGATTGGCAGGATTATATGCCGGTGCTGGCGTCGCGAGTCCGATGACCAACCCAGGCGTCGGCAATAACATTGATGTGCCGTTCGCGTTTCGAGCACTCTCGTTCCACGAATTCATTGGCGGCATGTGCGAGAAGGATAAGCGGCCAGGCGGGCCACGACGGGTTTCGCGTCCAGAAAGTGCGAACCTCTTTTGCGCTCGAAAATTACTATCCCGCGTAATCTCTGCCTCAATCAGATTGGCAAACAAGTTTCGTAATATCCATCGGCCCAAATTTATTCTCTGGTCATCTCTAAATTGAAGAGGTTCAGTCGAAGGCTGCGGCGGCAAGTCGGCCTCGACCTCGTCCGCGTAAATTTCCGCGTCGAAACAATATGATTCCTCCAACACGACCGCGAGTTGTCCCGTGCGCGTATTGACCTGACACCAATTTGCCATCGTCTCAAACGTGTTGATTTCATCAGCGACTTCCTGGATGTCTCTGCTACCGTACGAGCGAACCATGACACATTTGATAAGATCCCACAGGACGACCTCGCCTGCGGTATCAACCGTCAACACGCGACGGCGGTCGTTGAGGAGAATGTGTTTGATTAGACCTGTCTGGCCCTCTATCGTTTCATCAGGATTATGCCACAACGGCTCCGGCTGTGGTGGCTCAGCTGGTGGTGGGACAGGTGCTTCGGATCTCATCGTCGTTGCCGACGCGAGCGTGATTTCTTCGGGGTCGAGTAACGATGGTCCGTAAGTGCCTGCGTTCAGACTGATCAATGACGCGACTGGAATTTGCGAAGCAATACCTGCCATCGCCGCTTGCCGCAGAAGTGTGCTGTCTTGCGACCGTGCCTGGTAGCCCGCGCTTGAGCGTCTACGTGATCGTTGCAATCTTTGCAATTGCATTGTCGCCGGGGTAGTGTCGACATCGCGCTGAATTTATTTAGCCTGCTTATCTTTTTTTTTGTCCCAAACAACAAATTTGTAACCTACCCATCGGTGGATGCGTGAATTCGCCGTAGCAGTCCACAAATAATCGCCTGACGCAACGACCTTGTTGACGCCTTCATGCTCGTTGCAGACCAGCACACACATGCTATCCTCCGCCTCGCTAGTTCCTCGCATGTCGGTCTTAACAATTAAGCCGGACCGGTCGGATGAATGAAACACTTCGAGATTAGGATGACTCGAATGTAACGACCACACGCTTGTATCGTGCATGTTCAAAGTATGTACTAGTCTACCAGCCGTGATGGACCACAACTTAATTGTGGCGTCCGAGGAGCCGGTCAAGACGAGATTACCGGCCTTGTTGATCAGGATCGCCCGAATATTACCAGTGTGTCCCACAAAATCGAGAATGCTTCCACCGGTCCGCTGGTCCCAGAGTCGGACGATTGAATCTGGTCCACCGGATCCTACAATACTGCCCCCTGGACCACCAGTTCCGAGGGCGTAAATACTGCCCTTTTGATTTTCGCCTTTCTTGCCGACGTCAATCTGTAGCTTCTCTCCGCCGCCGTTGAGGTCCCATAGGATGACCTTGCGATCGAGACCTCCGGAGGCGATCCAGTCCGATTCCTGATTATCAACGGCAAGACACTTGACAAAGTCATGATGCTGTCCAATTGTTGTTTGTGCGTCTGTCCGCGGATGCCAGATCTTGACGGTCAAATCTGATGAGCACGACACGACTGCAGCATTTTGTCAGCAAAATAAAAGGTGACCCCCGCGTGCGCATATTTAAGAATAATAAATACACTCACCATTTTGATAATTGTTAACCAAGGCAATATCATTCACCCAGTGTGTGTGCATTTGCACCTGTGCTCGAAATGTCGACTTTCCCTGCGGTTTCTTGACGACCCCATTCGTTGACGGCGTGGTGTTGGCTTTGGTATCGTCCCCTATATGATTTAGACTGACGGCACCGACGCCGGTCGTAAGTCCCGCCGTCGTTGTCATATCGGCATCAATGTCATCTATACTAGCATACCCGGCATTTTTGACTGTCATGTTCTCCAGATTCCACGCCATGATCATTCCATCCCGGCCAGCACTGTACAGCAGGCCGGAGTACTGGCTAGACGGCGGGTTTGGGTCCACTGCCAGGGAATTGATGCCCAGCGTATGCCCATGGTGGGAAGACTGCGATGCAAGAAGATATGTTATCTTGCGAGACGTTTTCCGAACCATTGAGGTGTTGTGATGGTGGATGGGGGAAGGGGACCGCGAGGAAGTGGGGGGTGGTGGTTGATTCGCGGGGTCGGGCCGCAGGCACACGAGGACGAAGAATGCAATCAGAGAATTCCTGACCAAGAAATTGCCCAGCACAGCAATATGGATTTGAAGAAGACCGCGCGGCAATCGGAAGTGGCCTGGGATTCGAGAAATAAAATTGGAGTTGGGCCTCGTGGGGATGGACTAGACACGGGTATGAACAGCCAATAATTGATACCAACCTGATTGCGGGAAGGCGGAGCGAGTTAGAAACTTGCGGGGGCGAAGAAACTCTCGAAGCCTGGGTCAGCCGCTTAAGCTGCTTTCTTTTGCTTTCTCGGTAACGCGGGGTCCATCACTAATAATAATGTAATAATAACAATGGTATTTCTTTCCGAGTCTAATTGATAATAACAAGGAACAATTACACTATATTGGACGCTTGGGTTGTTCCTGAATGACAAAAGATCCGTAACCGTCGGTCGACCTGTCGACCACCAGGTAACCTTTCTCTACCATCAACCACAGGATCCGATAAGGGATTAGTCTATGGTCAGTCGACATGCAAGACGTGTTTATTCTCATTGCTACGTTGGCGAACGATTATACGTGATTGAGGTGACTGCTGTAAATGCTTAAAGACATAAGGGATCCGCAACGATTAATCATTTGTAAAGTGACACCTGCTTAGATCCATCTATGGTCGAACAGAGAACTCTTCCATTCAGTCAGACTACAGACAACTTATTTGGGGTAGCCAGTGAAATGATGATTCGCCTGAGAGTTGGTTATGAACAAGACGTTCTAAAGATAATAGTCGGTAAGTTACGCCATTTTTTAATAATGTGCTAACTTATTCTGCTGCGGCGGCTCATTATTGTTCGGAGAAAACTCCACATCCTTAATATGATTATCGTTCATAGCCAGCTGTATCTAAGCACACTATAGACAGATCCGCACTTAATGTCGACAGCACAGAAAGAATCGGTTGTATGCTGGATCGACGTACTTAATAGAGCGACTCAGACAGATTGCAGAACTTTTTACTACCGGATTGCCCAGACTTCCACTGCATGAGGCAGAAATACAACGTGAGATAACTACAGCGCAATACTGACGTCTTTTGGAGGCTGGGAAGTCTCGGACGGCAGAGCAGTTCTCTCTTTGCTGTCAATAGAGCCTGAGCGGGTGAGGAGTGAGTGACCTGTCTCGATTGGACCCCGCTGAGGGCAGTAAAACGTAGTTAGTCCGTCCGCTGTCGCCAGTGTATAGGCACAAACAACGATCGCATTGTTCAGAATTATATACTGCCACTGTTCCGTTCGTCCACGAAATAATAGTTAATACTACTCGGATTTAAGAGGACATTCATGCTTCCTGCTTCACGTGGCTGGTGGCGGTTTTATCAGTAAAATGTTGTCATTTGTAAGCGAAAAGATAGTCCTGCGGCTCAGGGTTAGGTTAATACCGCCCTAGTACTAACTAGCAATTGCATTTTCCAAATCCAGCCTTCCCATTATTCACCTCCGTCCACGCCTTCCACGAACGCCTCCTTCTCGCTGGCTGCCTCTATCTAGCAATAATTTATTTTTCCGACATATAAACCACCATCAGTGGCTTCTGGCCCCTCCGTTCGTCACAATTCCTCTCCTACGCCTCTCACTTTCTCCTACCCGACTATCTGTCATCCGTCGGCATCTGCATTCGATGGCTCCTTCGGTCACGAAACATTACGAATACCTCGTTATTGGCGGTGGATCGGGCGGTCTCGCATCCGCCCGGCGTGCTGCCGGTCGCTACGGTATCTCTGCTGCGATCATTGAAGGTTCAGGTCGTCTCGGCGGTACTTGCGTGAATGTTGGGTGCGTATATGTTTTGTCTTGAAACTATTTGTCATCACAGTCCAATCTAATACCTACTTAGATGTGTGCCAAAGAAAGTCATGTGGTCTGCTTCTGACACTGCTAAGCGAGTAAGCGAAGCGAAATACTACGGTTTGGACGTCGGCGAGGTCCCCAAGTTCGACTGGACCAGCTTTGTTGAGAAGCGTGAGGCCTACATTCGCCGTCTGAACGGAATATATGAGCGAAACCTCCAGAAGGACAAGGTCGATTATATTTCGGGCTGGGCTCGTTTTGCCGGCGGCAAGGGTCAAAAGATAGTCGAGGTTTCGTTGTTGTCAGGCGAAACTGAGTACTACACGGCCGACCACATTCTTGTCGCTGTAGGTGGCTACGCTTCCGTTCCCGACGACATTCCCGGCGCCAAGTACGGCACGACGTCCGACGGTTTCTTCAAGATGACTGAGCAACCCAAACGTGTAGCCATCGTCGGTGCTGGTTATATTGGTGTTGAGCTTGCGGGCGTGTTCAACGGCTTGGGAACTGAGACGCACTTCTTTATTCGCGGTGACACTGTCCTTAGACATTTCGATCCGATGATCCAGGAGACCATCACCGACTCGTATATCAAGCACGGCGTTAAGCTGCACAAGGAGGCCAAAGCGTTCGAGAAGGTTGTCAGGCTTCCTTCCGGAGCACTAAAAATTACCTACGAAGACATTGATGGCAAGTCCGAGGTCGAGGTTGACGCCTTGATCTGGGCAATTGGCCGTGGTCCAAATACTGCCGGTTTAAGGCTTGATATCCCCGGTGTCGCGCTTAATAAGAACGAGCAGATCGTTGTCGATGAGTACCAAAACACTAATGTGCCCGGTATTTACTCAGTTGGTGACGATATCGGCTGGTTAGAGCTCACTCCGGTTGCTATTGCTGCTGGCCGGAGGCTGTCTGACAGACTATTCGGCGGGCCGAATTTCAAGGACTCCAAACTCGACTACAACAACGTTCCGACCGTCGTTTTCTCTCATCCTGAAGTCGGCACCGTTGGCCTCACTGAGCCGGAGGCTCGGCAGAAGTATGGCAGCGACAATGTTAAAGTCTACAACTCCAAGTTCATTGGCATGTACTACTCTGTTTTCGACGACCAAGACAAGAAGGAGTCAACTGTGTATAAATTGATCGTCGCTGGTCCAGAAGAGAAAGTTGTCGGAATGCATATAGTCGGCGACGGGTCCTCAGAGGTTTTGCAAGGTTTCGGTGTCGCAATCAAAATGGGCGCGACCAAAAAGGACTTTGACAACTGTGTTGCTATACATCCAACCAGCGCCGAAGAGCTAGTTACTCTGGTCTAGGTATCATTTTATATTGTTGCAAAAGAGGGATGTCGATCTTAGACATGTATCTGTAATTTAAATTTTGTCCTAATGAAAGTATCGAGAGAGTATGGGTACTCAACGTTGATTATTGGCAATAAGTTTTGTGTGTAAGAGTTGTTCGTTATATTGAATCTCCAAAATCCTGCATTTCACCATGATGTATTTACAACAGCAGCAAAGGGTTCCAATCAAAAACTAATACCGCCTCCATATACTCCCACTAGAACAAGTCCTATGAATTTGTACAACATACGAAGCGAGTATTAACAGCTCTTCAGCCGATGCATTGGTTCTCGCTATTCTTTGTAGTAGAAGGGCATCTCACTTCTTGGAGTCCACTTTCCGTTCCTCAGCTATTCGATACGTCAGCGCTCTCAATCTCCGATGCAAAATAAAGCGAAAAACCTAACCTTCCTTCTGCTTCTGTCTCATGATGGCTGCCTGCTCCTCCATGCGCTTTCTAGGGTCTCCGTCCAATTTCTTCTTCTGCTGCTGTGCTTTCTTCTGTGCTTTCTCGCGGTCCTTTTCCCGCTGATTTCCGCGAGTCATCTTATTATTATTGGCCAAGTGCTCACGCTAACTGCTTTACGCTTGGCGAATTTATTCGCCTCGTGATGAGCCCACGAAGACGTTAGTTGATGCCAGAAATTCGTGGAACCAGTCGGATTTTAGAGGACCAGCAGGGAACTTTCACAACCGTGCGGCTCAGATACTGAGTCGTCAGCTGTGCCTGGGTGGGAAGATTAATATGGTACAAACAGGCTTTCATAATAATTTGTGCGAAATTTCTCACTTTCAGGTAACATTCAAACATAATACGATGAATTTTACATGGGCGGGATTTTACAAGCAGTTGTAGACTTACCGTAAAGTAGACATATGCATTTCGTGTGATTAAGTAGTGAAAAAGCATTGTACGTCGACAGTATCACTCTGTTCTGCGACGTGATACGGTAGACGCGCCTGTGTTTGGTTACCCCTGGACGCGTTCTTAGTGTCGCAACTCGGGTTTGCATTTGTCGAGGACGCTGTGTAGAATATATCTTTAGCTCAAGGATTCTTTTATGTTATTTATACGGATAGATTAGTTTCATTTATATTTTATATTTATTGCCTTAGAATTATTACACGAGACACTGATGCGAAGTATGTCGGTTTACCCTGGCTGTTCTTACCCACATTGCTAATGACGCCAGATGGATATGAGCTTCGAGCAACCGACTACCGGTTTTACGGGCGCGACGGTTGCTCAAAATAATGACCAAGTAGCAACGGATGTACTAATAGTGTATCTGTGGAATTTATTGCAGATTCTTCTAGGCGCGTCTCAGGATGACCTCAACAACTCCATCTTCTCGGACACGTCCGACACGGCGTCCAAGCTTGCCGCTTTCGCCGTTGATCCGAACCCGGTTGTGATATTTGTGCTTAAAGAGCAAATTGCACGCCCCAGCGAGGCCATTGCCGAAGTAAATGGTATGTGCTTGCAAGCGTTCCTAGCGAATATATTCTGACCTACAATAACGGTAGGAATGACATATTCTTATACGATTCGACCGGATTTATTGCCGTCCTATAACTTGTCATCATTATTAGCAATCATCAAACGACCGTCGCCTATAGATGTGGCATTGCCGCTGGATATGCAACTCCAGGTAGTGAACCTACCGAGTAGTAAGATATCGGGGCTACAAGAAAGTGAGACCTCAGGGACTGCTGCGTCTACGTCCGCAAGCGAAATACTATACTCACTTGTCCATCTCGCTATCGGACCATATTTTGATGCCTTCACCCGAGCAAAGGAGAATTTTGCGACCACGGGAGCGGGTGGGAATGGCGTGGCGCCAGACGCTGATTCCAAAACCGGTATGCTCAGCTAAAAAAAAGTCGTGCTAGAACGTGGCTAAACTGCTTTTACAGGAATACCGGCCGCCAAAAAGAGGCTTGCCGAGCTGGAACTCTCATTATTGCATTTACAGCAAGACAGTGAGATTCCCCAGGTAGCCCTCACATTCCATCCTATCATTCAGCAGGCGCTTGATAAGGTTAGTTGCATTTGCTTGATATAGGGATCAAAATCTCATAACAATTGACAATAGGCCGACAGGCTGAATACCACGCCGACAATCGATATGATTCAAACTGACCTGCTATCGGACGCGAAGTTTCTCAACGCTTTACAATCCAATGTGAATTCATGGATCAAATCGATCCAGTCGATCACCAAAATGACGCGTGATCCAGCAAACGGTACGGCTACGCAAGAGATCAACTTCTGGCTTTCACTGGAAGTCGCACTTGAAGATATTGAGCGACAGTTACAACATGACGGCGTGACACTTACTATCGCGGTCCTTAAACATGCCAAGCGATTTCATGCTACGATTAGTTTTACATCAGATACAGGCTTGAAGGAATCAATGGAACTAGTGAAGAAGTACAACTTATTAATGCACGAATTCCCGATCGACGATCTACTATCGGCCCCGACGTTACTAAGACTAAAAGAGGCGACTGTGAATGTGTTTAATCACCTGAATAGAAAAATCAAAGTCTCTCCCTATCCGATACGGCGTGCATTACCCCTCGTTGAAGCCATATCCGGCGACCTAGACAGTCAATTTCATGCATTATTGAGCGGTAGACGATTAATGCATTTGGAATATTCTGAATTCCAAAGAGTGGCGTCAGTTGCAGACGACGTCTTTTCCACATGGGACTACCAAATCAAGGAATTCACAAACGTAGCACGCGAGGTCACACGAAAGCGTGCAGAAAAGTTCATTCCGATTCGAATCCGGGCACGCCATAGCGCCACCCAGGAGAGGCTATCGTATTTGAAGTCGTTTAGACAAGCCCATGAACAGTTACAAGCCACTATCTCGACTGTGCTTGGTCCCCAACGTGCCAGTGGTGTGGACAGTGGGCATTACGCCACTACTGTGAAAGAACTGGGTGCTTTCGATGTCGTTGCAGACTTGGCCGAGGCTTATATCGCATTACGAGATGTTGACGTCCTTGACGTGTCGTTGGGTGCGAACTAGTTTCTTGTTATTCACATTATCCGCTCCATACTAATAACTGCTATAGAAGGTACGGAAATATGGATAGCCGCCGAAAATGCGTACAATGAGCGTACATCACGAATAGAAGACACGATTATTTTACAGCTTCGCGACAGGCTTGCAACAGCAAAAACAGCCAACGAGATGTTCCGTGTTTTCTCACGTTTTAATGCTCTTTTCATTCGCCCCAAGATTAGAGGTGCTATTCAAGAGTACCAGACGCAGTTGATAGACAATGTCAAAGCTGATATTCAGTCCCTGCATTCTCGGTTCATTAGCCAATACGCGAACTCAGAAGCTTATCAAATGGCTACTGTGCGAGATATCCCCCCAGTTTCTGGCGCAATAATTTGGGTAAGACAGATTGAACGACAGTTGAATCTATATATGAAAAGAGTGGAAGATGTGCTTGGCAAAGGCTGGGAGTTATACGCTGAAGGCGAGAAACTGCAAAATGAAAGCAATGCGTTCCGGAAGAAATTAGATACGAAAACGGTGCGAAGCTTGGGATTAGAGCGGTAACAGCTTTGTACTGACTGACTGACTGGCAGATTTTCGAGTCCTGGCTTCGTGATGTCACTGAGCGAAAAGTATCCGTCAGCGGCCGCCTGTTTGACATCGTCAGGAATAGATCCGCCGGGAATCGGCTGGAGCTGGCTGTTAATTTCGATCCACAGGTTATCGCACTGTTCAAAGAAGTGAGGAATCTCACATATTTAAAGTTCCAGGTGCCACATGCTATCAGCAGCGTGTCGAAGGAGGCCAAACGAGTTTATCCGTATGCGATGAGCCTGATGAATACATTGCGGATATATGCACAAACTAGCAGTGCGATCGAAGATCTGGGTGATGCCAGTATTTTGTTGCATGAATATCAGAATTCAGTGCAGGCACTTATTCAAGTGGGCATGAAGTTCAAATGGGAGTCCTTCGTACAGGCTTCTTATGATGTCAAACCTTTCTCGTTCACCGCCGGTGAAACCTCGGTCTCGCACGAAAGCCGACAGGTTCAGTGGATTAGGGACATAGTATCGGCCGTATCGGCGTTGGAGCAAAAAGCTTCTCTTTTGGCCGCGATTAGTGAGGATATTCAGTCGTATCTCAATAGGTTAGGTACTTGTGAATATGACTATAATATCTTCAGTCATGCCTTGCAATCTCTGCAGGACTCGGTAAGTTCAAACATGCGGCTATGGCTATGAGGCAACGTTTAGCTCTGACATCTCAGATTGACAAATTGAATCTTGAAAATTTCTCGAACCTGCGATGTTTTGTTGCCGTATTAAACGATAAAATTCGAGACATTTTGCTCGCGCGCCTTCGCTTGGCAACCGCGAACTGGGTTGACAATTTCAAGAATGCCAATGCATCTTCTGACGAATCGATTTCGATAAAAGCTCACGCAATAAGGCTCGAGGTTACAATTAAGAACCAAGCGATTTCACTATCACCGCCTTTGGAGCACGCGCGAGCGACGTGGTACACGGAATTGCATGATTGCATCGGAACTGTGTGTCGACTACCGAGGCTCAACTCATCCCGGTACGAAGTCAAGGTCGAGGCGAATTTGAATGCCACTTTAGTGGCCATGTTCAATGAATTGGTAGGTTTTGATTAAGTTCCTGAGTACAAAATACTGACAATAGGAACAGCCCAGCCTGGCAGTTGAAGTGCTGCAGAATGCATACGCAGTAATTGAAGCAAAATTAGAGGACGTGCGCTTATACGCATCTAAGTGGTTACAGTTTCAGTCACTGTGGGACCTGCAGCCGGAGAAAGTCTACGCGCTGCTCGGGCTCGATCTAAGCAAATGGGTGCAAGTTCTGCAAGACATCCGCAAGGTTCGCGCAACATTTGATACGGCTGAAGCATCTCGAGATTTTGGTAATATAGTAGTCGACTACGAGCAAGTACAGGCGCGAATAAATGCAAAATACGACACATGGCAACAAAACATCTTGATTCGATTTGCGGATATCCTAAGTGGGAATATTCGAGACACCTACTTGGAAGTTGAGAGGACGCGGAAAGAGTTGGAAGTTCAGACACTAGACATGTCGTCTACAAAACGGGCTGTAGCATTTGTCACAATAGTGCAAACGGCCAAGTCGAGGGCTATGCCTTGGGAGGAACTTATTGACAGTTTCAGAGCTGGTCAAATTACTTTGTCCAGGAATAGGTACCAATTTCCTCCAGACTGGATTTTCATTGATCAAGTCGATGGCGAATGGGCGGCCTTTAAAGAGATTTTGCAAAGGAAGGCCAAAATTGTGGAAGAAAAGCTCGGTAAGTCGACCGAATCGGGTATTTTTTTTCTATTGTGAGGAAGCTAACATCCGCGCAGATGGACTTCGGACGCAGGTCTTTGCTGAGCATAAACTCATGCTAGAGCATGTAAACAGAGCCGTAAACGATTGGAACTCAGAGAAACCTGTTACTGGAACTATCGCTCCTGACACAGCCTTTGTCACGCTTGAGAAGTTTGATAGGCGATTAAGCAATCTAAAAGGCGAGCAGGATCTGTTATTGAGTGCAAAGGAAGCGCTGGAGATTGAACTACCTGTGAGCAGTGCCCTAGAGATCGCTGTCCAGGAGGTCCAAGACTTCAAGGCTGTGTGGTCTGCATTGACTTCTATTTGGCAATCATTGAATGATTTGCGAGATACTCCATGGGCAAGCGTTGTGCCACGAAAAGTCAAGCACAGTGTCGAGGAGCTTATCAAAATGACGAAAGAAATGCCCAGCCGAATGAGACAGTACTCGTCTTTTGAGTATGTCCAGGGTATTCTTCGTCAGTTCTTGCAAAGCGGACCACTACTGGCGGACTTAAAGTCCGAAGTGATGAAGGACCGTCATTGGGAGAAGGTATACAAGAGTATAAAACCCAAAGAGCATATTCATTTAGCATCTATGACATTGGGCAATGTATGGGACCTGAACATAGTTAGCAATGAGGGAACTATCGGCGATATCTTAGCCCAAGCTCGCGGTGAGCTCGCTCTAGAAGATTTCTTGAAGCAGGTATGTGACTTTGCTACTTTTGCACGTTCGAAAGTTCGCTGATAAGAAATAAATGTAGGTGCGCGAGACTTGGTCTGCTTATACTCTTGACCTAGTCAATTACCAGAACAAATGCCGCTTGATTCGAGGCTGGGAAGCCCTCTTTGAGAAGTGTATGGAGCATATGAACTCCCTGACTACAATTCACAATTCTCCTTACTTTAAGCAATTTGAGGAGGAAGCGACATCTTGGGAAGACAAGCTCAACCGGATTAATTCGCTTTTCGATAGTTGGCTTGACGTACAACGTCAGTGGGTATACCTTGAAGGCGTTTTTAATAACAACGTCGAGATCAAGAATTTGTTACCTGTCGAATCATCACGTTTTCAAAATGTAAACTCGGAGTTCTCCACGATTATGCGGAAAGTCGCGAAAACGCCGAATGTGCTAGACGTGTTGAATATCCCTGGCGCAAGATCGTCGCTGGATCGACTGTCAGATTTGCTGGCAAAAGTTCAGAAAGCATTGGGCGAATATCTGATGCGAGAAAGAGAACAGTTTCCGAGATACTACTTTGTCGGTGACGAAGATCTGCTGGAACTCATTGGAAACGCCAAGGATACAACTCGTATCCAGAAGCATTTGAAGAAGATGTTCGCCGGTGTGGCAGGGCTAGTCGTCGATGAGGAGAATTCAGCGATTACGGCATTCACTTCCAGGGAGGGCGAAGTTGTCGAATTGAAGGAAGCTATCTCCCTAATTAAGGCTACCAAAGTGAATGAATGGCTCGGACAGTTAGAAGTTTCGATGCGGGAAACGTTAGCATCATATCTGTCAGAGTCCGTGCGTGACTATCGCGTTGTCTTTGGCCATAAGTCGTTGACGCCGGAAAATCTGATATCCTGGATTCGGAAGTATCCAGCACAAGTGATAATAGTAGCATCCCAAATCGTATGGACTGAGACAACGGAAAATACACTTGCCGCGGAATCGTCTAATCTAACTGACGTTGTTGCTCAAGAGAACTTGCTCTTGGAGTTGCTGGCGTCGATAGTTCTCCAAGAACTTAATAGAATTGATCGCAAGAAATGTGAGGGCCTGATCACCGAACTCGTTCACCAACGCAATGTGATTCAGAAATTGATTTTGCAGAATGCGGTGTACACGAATGATTACAGTTGGCGTTCGACTATGACCTTCCATTACTCAGAACAGAAAAGTCTTGTGGACCGGCTGGAAGTGCGGATGGGTTCCGCATGTTTCCAGTATGGATTTGAATACCTTGGCATTCCGGATCGACTGGTTCAGACTCCCCTTACTGATAAATGTTTCCTCACCTTGACAGGCGCATTGGAGCAGAGCTTTGGTGGATCACCGTTTGGACCAGCTGGAACAGGTACGCTACTGATATCGGCTTGTCGACTTGTCCATATTTTTAACGTGTTTCTCCCAGGAAAAACGGAAACTGTGAAAGCATTGGGTGTTCAACTTGGTAGATTTGTTGTCGTATTCAATTGCGACGAAACATTCAATTTCCAATCTATGGGCAGAATATTCCTAGGAATTGGTCAAGTTGGAGCTTGGGGTTGCTTTGATGAATTTAATCGCTTGGACGAAAAAATTCTTAGCGCGGTATCTTCACAGATTCAGAGTATTCAATTAGGATTACGGGCCCTGAAATTTGATACAGCAGCTAAGGTCGAACTAATTGGGAAGGAGTTTACCATAAACAAGGATACCGGTACAATAATTATATCATATCGCACGGCTAGTTTTCTGACTGTTATTAGGTATCTTTATAACCATGAATCCTGGATATGCTGGCCGAGCAAGATTACCGGATAATCTAAAGAAGCTCTTCCGTAGCATTTCAATGTCCCGACCTGACAAGGAACTAATTGCCGAAGTTATCCTTTACGCTCAGGGTTTTGTTGCCGCAAGAGATTTATCCTTGAAAATAGTTCCGTTCTTCGAGAACATGGCAGCGCGGCTCTCCAACCAACCTCATTACGACTTTGGACTTCGCGCCCTGAAGAGTGCATTGGTGACGTCAGGAGAGCTGAAGCGAAGACAGACTCTTAATTTGGACGATAGGTCTAGGCGTGGCAATGAAGATGAGATGGTTTTGCAAAGCATTCACGAGAGCATTGCTCCCGAATTAGTTGGCGAGGATTCCCAAATTTTCACACAGTATGCACTAATCTACGTCGCATTTACAGGATACTAAGTTTTGGTGCAGGTTGGAGGAGGACGCATTCCCTGGTATCAAATACATATCGGAAGATTTGACAGAACTTCAAAATTCAATCGTGAAAATCGCAACAGACGACGGGCTCATTGTTGCCGACAAATGGCTGACAAAGTGTCTTCAGTTATATCAAATTCAGAACATTCATCATGGTGTCATGATGGTCGGTGAGTCCGGTTGTGGCAAATCCTCTGCATGGCGAATTCTTCTCCGTGCTCTTCAGGAACTGGAAGGTACAGAAGGCGTGTTCTACATTATCGATTCGAAGGTAATGTCAAAGGAAAATTTGTACGGTAATTTCGACAGAACAACTCGTGAATGGACCGACGGTTTGTTCACGGGTATACTGCGAAAAATCAATGACGGGCACAGAGGTGAAAGTCTGAAACGCCACTGGATCGTTTTTGACGGCGACGTAGATCCCGAATGGGCGGAAAACTTGAATAGGTAAGAAGTTCACTTAGGTACGGGGTTTAGGCTAAAGCTTTAAGTGTACTTGATGACAACAAAATTCTGACACTCCCAAATGGCGAACGGCTTTCCTTACTCTCCAATGTCCGCATATTCCTCGAAGTTGACAGTATGCAGCATGCAACGCTGGCTACCGTGAGTCGTTGTGGAATGGTGTGGTTCGGGACCGATACAGTATCCACTCATATGCTTGTCAAGTCTTATATTAACAAACTCCGCACAACTGCGTTTGAAGATAGCGATGACACCTTAACTTTAATACCTGCCGTATCAAATACTTCCAGTGACCGAACGGCACTTGCAATTGCGGAGCAGCTTGAGAAAATGTTTCTGCATGAGGGTTGGCTAGATGCAATATTACACGAAGCAACCAGTTACAGTCATATCATGGAGTTTACTGCTTCAAGAGCCCTTCATACTTTGTTTTCGTTAACGACGTCGTCGGTCACCAAGATTCTGGAATATGACGCTCTACATTCTGATTTCGCTGTCAGCAAAGAGCAGAGAGAGAAATACCTGATCAGTAAACTTCTTGTGAATCTCATTTGGAGTTGTGTTGGGGACTGTCCACTGTCTGATCGTCAAGTCTTTGCGCAGTACCTTTGTCGCCTGGAGTTATTTTCGGTGCTGGACGTCCCAGCGGACGATTCAGTTCTCGATTACGATGTGTCGCTACCACTGGCCAATTGGATCATATGGCAGTCTTATGTACCAAAGATGGACCTCGATCCGCATATGATTACGAAAACCGACATAGTTATTCCGACAGTTGATACGGTCCGCCATGAAGCACTGTTGCATTCCTGCCTCCAGGAGAAGCGAGCGTTGATTCTCTGTGGCCCTCCTGGTTCAGGCAAAACGATGAGTCTCTTTAATACGCTCCGAAAGTTTCCGAGTATGGACGTAGCAGGCCTGAATTTCTCTAGCGCAACTAGTCCTGAGCTTGTAGTGAAGTCTATCGAGCAGTATTGTGAGTACAGAAAGACACATAACGGCATCGTCTTGGCGCCAACTCAGGTTGGTCGTCGACTTGTCATCTTTTGCGACGAGATCAATCTGCCTGCACCAGACAAGTATGGTACTCAGTCAGTCATCTTCTTTCTACGACAACTGATTGAACACAACGGCTTTTGGAGAGTTTCCGATAAGTCATGGGTCTCGTTAGAGCGTATTCAGTTTGTTGGAGCGTGCAATCCGCCGACCGATACTGGAAGAACGGCCTTGGGACTGCGATTCCTTCGTCATGCCTCACTCATAATGATCGATTACCCTGGGCAGCTGTCCCTTAGTCAAATATATGGAACATTTAACGCAGCTGTCTTGAAGAGCGTCCCATCACTACGGGGATACGGGAAAGCTCTTACGTCTGCTATGGTGGAGTTCTACAGTAGCTCTCAGAGCAGATTCACAGCGAAGCAGCAAAGTCATTATGTATATAGTCCCCGAGAGCTTACTCGCTGGGTACGTGGAATTCATGAGACAATTCATCCTTTGGAGTCGATGTCCTTGGAAGGTCTAGTAAGGATATGGGCTCATGAGGCATTGCGTTTGTTTGGCGACAGGTTAGTAATGGAGGACGAAAAACAGTGGACAGAGAATGAAATCGGCAAAGTCGTTCAACGGCACTTTTTGGGTATAAACGAGATTGAGGCATTAGAGGGGCCAATATTATATTCAAATTGGCTCTCGAAGAACTACGTTCCTGTCGGGTTAGCAGAACTTAGGGAGTTTACAGATGCTCGGTTGAAGACATTCTGCGAAGAAGAAGTCGACGTGCCGTTAATTTTATTTGATGAGGCATTAGATCATATTTTGAGAATTGACAGAGTTTTCAGACAGCCCCAGGGTCATTTGATCTTAATTGGAATTAGCGGAAGCGGAAAGGTGCGATGTCACTAGTTTGTCAGATTTAACGGCTCACGGTTATTAACTTAAGTAGACAACATTAGCACGATTTGTCGCCTGGATGAACGGTCTACGAATTTTCCAGATCAATGCACATAAGAACTACACAGCGGAAGATTTCGATGATGATCTTCGCGACGTCCTTCGCAATTGTGGATGCAAAGGGCAGAAAGTTTGCTTTATTCTTGATGAATCGAACGTGATGGATTCGGCGTTTCTCGAGCGAATGAATACGCTGCTTGCCAATGCAGAAATCCCGGGCCTCTTTGAAGGCGACTCATATAATAGCTTGTTATCGGCGTGTCGTGACGGGGCAAGACAGCAAGGTCTGATTCTTGACTCACAAGATGAGCTCTATAATTGGTTTCGCGAACAAGTTATTCGCAATCTTCATGTCGTGTTTACCATGAATCCTCCAAAAGACGGATTATCTTCTCGAGAAGCAACCTCTCCTGCGTTGTTCAACAGATGTGTATTGAACTGGATGGGAGATTGGTCAGATTCTGCTCTGTACCAGGTTGGATTCGAACTTACTCAGTCCTTGGATCTGGACAATCCTTGTTATGCAGCTCCTCAGAAATTGGAACCGGCATATAGAAAATTGTCCTGGCCCCCGTCTCACAGGGAAGCGGTCGTTAATTGCTTGGTTCATGTTCATTTGGCAATGAAGGCATTAAATCAGAGGCTAGCGGCCCAGCAGCGAAAGATTAACTACGCGACGCCTCGACATTTCCTCGATTTCCTCACTCAATTTGGAAACGTATTCATTGAAAAGCGGAGTGAGCTAGAAGAGCAACAGCGACATATTAACGTTGGCCTTGAAAAATTGCAAGACACGGTGGAGAAAGTACGCCATCTCAGAACCGGAATGGCCGAAAAGCAGAAGCAGCTTGAGATAAAAATCTTGCAAGCGAATCAAAAGCTTCAGCAGATGGTTGTCGATCAAAAAGAAGCTGAACAAAAGCGGGTCGAATCACTGAAAATCCAAGAGGAACTTGCTATAGAAGAGAAAGAGATTGCGTCGCGGCAGGAACTGGTAATGAACGACTTAGCAAAAGCTGAACCTGCAGTTGTGGAAGCACAGCAAAGCGTCAGTAATATCAAAAAGCAGCATTTAACGGAAGTGCGATCTATGGCCAACCCACCCGAGGCAGTTAGAATGGCAATGGAAGCTGTTTGCACATTGTTGGGCCACAAGGTTGACAGTTGGCGTAGTGTGCAGTCTATAATTCGGCGGGACGACTTTATCTCAAGTATTGTTAATTTCAACACCGATCGCCAGATGACGAGAGCCTTGAGAAACAAAATGCAAGCGGAGTATCTCAGTCGATCAAACTTCAACTTTGATACAGTCAATCGTGCCAGTAAGGCGTGTGGTCCCCTGATATTGTGGCTTGAGGCACAGGTTAATTATTCACTTATATTGGAAAGTATAGGGCCACTGCGCGAGGAAGTTGCAATGCTGACTGCGAATGCTGAGGAATCAAAAGTTCGAGTTAAAGAAATGGCAGCGGTGATTGACGACTTGGAAAGCAGTATCGAGAGTTACAAGGAGGAGTACGCAGTGTTGATTAGCGAAGTGCAAGAGATCAAGAGCGAGTTGTCTAAGGTAGAGTCTAAAGTGGATAGAAGTGTGACGCTACTATCGAACTTGGCGGCAGAGAGAGAGAGATGGAGGATTGAGAGCCAATCATTCGAAAAACTGTCCACTACGCTTGTTGGAGATTCTCTATTGGCAGCTGCCTTCCTTGTTTACAGTGGGTTCTTCGACCAACAATATCGAAAGCAGATGGTGCAAAACTGGCAGGATTATCTCACGCAGTCCAACATTGCCTTTGTATCGCAAGATTCAATCTCAGAATACTTTTCTTCGATGTCAGACAAAGATAAATGGCATAATAACTCTCTCCCTGCTGGTGAACTATATGAGGAGAATGCCATCATGCTAGAGAGATTCAATAGGTATCCGCTTATCATTGACCCAACTGGCCGGAGTGTCGAATTCCTGCGCAAACAGCATTCGGATCGTGGCCTCATTGTTACGAGCTTCTTAGATGACGCGTTTGTGAAGCAGTTGGAGAGCGCTCTGCGGTTTGGAAATGCTCTTCTCATTAACGATGCCGAACACTTCAATCCTATTCTGAATCACGTCCTTAATAAGGAATATCAGCGGATTGGAGGAAGAGTTTTGATCCAGCTTGGCCGACAGGAGATTGATTTCTCACCAGAGTTCAAGCTGTACTTGTGCACACGTGATCCGTCGGCGGTGTTTGCTCCCGATATTTGCAGCAGAACGACGTTCGTCAATTTCACGGTGACTCGGAGCAATTTGCTTGCGGAAGCTTTGAACCAGCTACTCAAGGTGTTGAGGCCTGACGTCGAGCGTAAACGTGGCAACCTGATCAAACTTCGGCGCGACTTCATTGTGCGTTTACGACAGCTTGAGCGAAGTCTCTTGCAAGCTTTGAATGATTCACAGGGGAACATTCTTGATGACGACAATGTTATTGCTACCCTCGAACAGCTCAAAGCTCAAGCTGCGGATATATCACGCAAAATGGAGGAAACCGACGGTGTCATGGCTAAAATCGATGAGATTGCCAGCCAGTATTATCCGATTGCGGAGACCAGCAGCACGATCTACGCGATTCTAGAACTGTTACCGAATTTGAATGGGTACTACCAGTTCTCGCTCGAATTTTTCCAGTCAATTTTCGTGTCTGTTCTGAATTCGACCGCAGACGTAAACGAATCGGACATGAGTCAGAAACTGAACACGATCAAGTCTAGATTGAATGTTGAGGCGTTCAGACGCACTTCGCAGGCGCTGCATCATTCTGACGTACTGATACTAGCCGCATTCTTTGCATATGGCAAGTTGAATAATGGGGATATATCAATCATTGAGGAGCTGTTCAACAAGGAACGACAATTTGTTGACTTGTCTGCGGACAGCTATGGAATACCGCAACTGATTGCGCATGCAAATTCGTCCACCATATTTGCTGGTAAGGGAGTCGTTGACGAGGAGTCTCTAAAAGCATTCTTGAGCGGGCCAGAGTCTGTGTCTACCGGTAAGTGCATTATTTGCAGTTATGAGTGCAATGCTAATTAACACCTTATAAGATATCGACAGCGTGCTATGCAGGATTCTGCTTATGAAACTGGTCCGATCCGACCGATATGTCCAAACGGTCAACTCACTGGTTGCTCAAGCGTTTGGCGACCACTTTTTCGCGGACATTAGTGACGACATTTCTCATGTTGTCATGAAAGAAGTGACCGCTCCTACGCCGATTGCGATATGCTCTATTCCTGGGTACGACGCAAGCTATAGGATCGAGAATGTCGTCAAGGCACAGAGCATAAAGTGTGTTTCGGTCGCGATGGGGTCTGAAGAAAGTATTGCGGCTGCTGATCGGGCAATTGCGGAAGCCGCTCAGAGGGGATTTTGGGTTCTACTTAAGAATGTACATTTGGCACCGGCATGGCTTGATTTACTCGAGAAGCGCATGCGCATGTTGCGAGTTGAACCGCAATTCAGAATATTCCTAACTCTCGAGACGACGGGCAATGTACCTACTAACCTGCTCCGAACGTCGAGAATCCTTATGTTTGAGCCACCTCCAGGTGTTCGTGCGAATATGAAGGACATGCTGGGTGGCATAGACAAGGGAGAGATTGCACGGGACCCAGTGGAGCGTGGGCGACTGTATTTCATTTTTGCCTGGTTCCATGCTGTTGTGCAGGAGCGTCTGCGTTATGGTTCAATCGGTTGGAAAAAGGTGTATGACTTCAACGACTCTGACTTCACTTTCGGCAAGTTTATCATTGACACATGGCTTGGCATGGCATCGGGCGGTAGATCTAATGTCGCACCTGAAAGCATTCCCTGGGCGGCTATCAAAGCATTACTAGCAGATACTGTCTACGGGGCGAAAGTCGATGACGACTCGGATTTGGCGAATTTGCGTGAGCTCGTAGAGCATGTGTTCACTCCAAAGGTGTTTGAACGGTACGATCTTGCACGAGGACCTCCGGAATTATTAGTGCCTGAAGGTAGTAACGTTGATGGGTTTTTTGAATGGATTGAGGCACTTCCCGAAGAGGAACCCTCAACCTGGCTCGGATTACCTGTAGGCGCAGTGAAAGTGTGATTAAATTGTTAAGGAAGGGAGTTTTGTATATATTAGATTCTTTTGGCGTTAGATCAAGGGTTATGGCATGTTCTTTAATGAGTATATGAAATGTGCTTCTATCATTGAAGTCACTTTTGAATCAAGGTAGAATGTTACTGCAGACTTAGATAGTCGTCTGGAGACAGGCGCCACACAGCGTTTTGCCCTTACTTTACCGACCACCCGTTGTAGTCGGTGATTATATTATTCTCAAACTTCACCCTGACGCAGACACTCCAGTAGCTTTTGGGTACCAGTCTTGTCTTTACGCCTACAATGAAGGCACGGCAAAAACAAACATGCACCGTATTCTTTTGAAGGAAAGACCATAAAGACTTTCGACGTCTTACGACAACGGGCGGACATTTACGATGACCCTGCAGGAAGCGCGTGAGCATTCTGCGCGTGTGCAGTCATGGTATGAGATAGGGACGAGAACGCTCTGGATATCTTGCCAGACAACATAACGGCAGATGAAATCATACACCTTCGGAGAAAACTGTCACAAAGAAACACTGAAAAGAGACAGCGCAATGCGGATACTTTGAGTAAAGTCCTTACAGCTACCGTGGACGCTAAAATGGAATGGCAAGCACCGCCGCTAGATCCTGTCTTTTGATTGACATTAATCGTATACAAATCGCCTAGCCATCCCTTTTCCGTGAACCAAATTAATTCGAATAAGTGCACAGCGCACTTAACTGCGTCCAGACAACAAGGGCGTTCAATTGATCATGTCGGGTTATATGACTAATGCTCCTGTGCTCCCAGTGGTCGCATTCTTCTTTAACCTGCTCAAACTTTGCCATATGCTCAAGAATACCGGCGGATCTTAGAGTATATAGTTCATCCTCAGCGCGCCGCCCGCTTTGATTTTCCGTTTTATTACTATATCTCTTCTGTTACACACCATTTGTCCTCTTACGCCAACATTAAGCTTTGTCCGTTACTTGATGCGTACATCCCCGGTCCTATAGCTCCGAAGCAGAATAATATAGCATATGCGACTATGTAATCTTGCCATTGGTTATAATAACCTTCTTCTCCACAGTTCGACTCTTCCACGTCATAGTAGCCCGACCACGAATATGTCGTCCTAGCCTGACATGGTGAATAAGACCTGGGATTCACTTGTATCTGACGTGAATTCGTTGTACAGTCATGGTGTGGATATATCCACACCGTCAACTTAAAGCATTCCCGAATATGCCGCAGGTCTGCTTATGCCAAGTGTCCGTCTCAGATCTTTGTAGATCTGTGCTGTCACAGCCATTATTGTATTCACCAACGTGCATATCGTAAACTCCTGTCCGCTTGAAAAGTTGAGGGTCCCCATCATTAATGTACCGTTCACAAATTGATTTCCCGGCACATCGCTCTTCAATAAAGGCATATTATTGACAAGTTGACTGTATGAACTCAAGTCGAAGGGTCTGCTACCCACTAGGTCTTCCTCATATTCTGTGTTTGAACTAGTCACTATTGCGAACCTATTCCCCACGACATCTGTGCAGAATGACAGTTGCAAATCGCTGCTACCTCTACTATAATTAAGTTCGCGAATTTCATACGGCTGTATTACTAATTCCCTATTCTGATGCATCGTGTAGTTGTACTTCCCGTCACATGCCTCAGTACACTCCAGCATGTAATACAGTGCTTGAATATCGGTAAGATTACTGAAGTTTGGCAATGCAGCGCTTGCCGTCACCGACAGCCCTATCACCATGATCGTGTATATGACAAAGGAAAATTCCATTGTAACTCTAAATTAATTGTCAGCCTACAGTATATCGACGAACCGTCTGATTTTGTGGTTACCTATTACTAATTTAAAGTCAAGGCTATTCGGAAATGAAGTCGCCCGGTTACCTGAGACGGCGAATCATCTGTGTCAAGAGCTAATGGGTGAGCTTGCGGACATGTCGCTTGGACCATCCTGCAATTCAGGGGCAAATTGTTAGTCAATTACACAAGCCGGCATTTTGATTCCAAAATTTGTGAAGTCACTTTCGTCTTTAAAACGACTCTTTTCGCCGTGGAGAAAATTACGTTCACGCTAAGTCCAAAATATCTGCACTAACAACACAAGGTTAGAAAGAAACGGCGAGTCTTGATGCAGAATATTGCTTCTGAGGTTTGGCAGTTCCTTCGTAACGGGTCCGTATCCCCAGACCCACGTCGAAACATTATTTAGGCAGGGACTACAGGGTAGAAAGAAGTTCTTAAGCCTGACTGGAAGGTCTGGAGGCAAGTCGGGCGCAGTCCAATTGCACCAGATGGCATACTATAAACTGCAAGAACAATCACGACAAGCAGTGTAATCAACGTTGGCACAAATATATTTTCTCTTCAACATTTTCTCGGCCGTCCTTTGCGTGGTGCGTCTCTTCGCGGATCAAATAATGCTTTGAGTTCTTCTATGCTGCAGGGTTCCCAATCAATACAAAGATCGACCGTACTGCTTGGCAGGTCTATACGCCAGCGAGGGTGAATTGCGTGCAGGAGGATGGACCGGCCGGGTATTATATCGTGCCGGCACGGCAGAAGAAAGCACTGTTTTGCTGTGCACTTGCACCCCGTCTCCAAGTCATATCCATCCGCCATCCTGCTTATTTCCGTCTCAATAATTCGCAGGGCACGAACACTGACGCGCGTGATCAGGTTGGTAAGCTCAATTTTTCGATGGATTGAAAGCGGAAGCCTAAAGTTCTCTCTTGACTTTGATATGTCTTTCAGTTGCTGACTCCAGAGATCGTGCTCTAACAACCGCAACGCCGATGCATGCAATGTAGCAGATGCACATAGCATACCTGCCTTCAGAGAGTGGTGCGATGCTTCGACTGGAGATGTTGTGATAAATCCGAAGTTTATGTTGTGCTTGATATGTTGCTCTAACCAATATTTCTTCATCTCACCGTCTAACGAATCTAACCACTGGTCTTTGACATATGACATACAGTCAACTGGGTACTTGAGAGACATATTATCGATTACTGCACGTAAATCGTCTTCCGTTTTAGAGAAGGTCATATTCTTGATGTCGTCCATAAATTCCGATTGTTGGTTCTTCGGCAGAGATGACTTTACGCCAAATATGCCACCGGCAAATCTGGACTCGTGATGTCGGCATTTTTTGCTTGGCAGTTTTGATGACAGCCTGGTCGCAGTCCATAAGAACCGTATTAGGCTGGCCGTTTTCGCAAAGACGAAGTCATCTAGCAAGTTGTTAGAAGGAGACATATGTGAGCGAAATCGTATAACATACTAAGCATATCCCACATCCAACCATAGTACAATTCGGTTTCCCTTACGAGATAACAAACAGCAATCCGAAAATGAGTGATTCATTACGCACGAGAGCAACACGTATGACGAGGAGCCGGCCATACTGGTAAATATGTGCAAGATATTCTTTTTATTATACCAATACGAAGACTTCCCACGCGGCTATGCTCTTATCGGTTAATATTACAAAACTGGCCCCAACAAGAAAATAGAACAGCTTAAAATATTACAAACACTAAACGAGCCTGCGAAGCCATTTCCACACACAAATAAAACCAAAAGAAGCCCGAATGAAACAAACAAAAAAAAGGCAACGGACGCAGCAAATCGGAACCGTTCGTGTTGTAGGTTGCGTCGATTTGCAAGACATGGGGCCTCTGCCGCGCTTCCCTGACATACTTACGTTCGACAATGAACAGCCTGTCAATCTGCGCCTCGTGACCCTCATGAGCAGCTGGGTCAATTGCGTCCACTGCATGCGAATGCCAGGCTGTCAATATCGAGTCGTCGAATATACGCAGGTAGTCTCGAATCCGACGGCGCGGATGGTCTCGTGGGTTGAGGTGATGTCATTTCCGTCGACACGCTTCCGTGGATATTTCCTTGCTGTTCTTTGCAATATGTTATCAGAATTCTCGTAGCTCCAATGGGATCTGGAGCATTACATGTCACGGCCGGCAACATAGATGAGTTTCGTTTGTCAGAGAGGCTTACGAACATTCGGTTCCTACCTTGATAGATGGCAACATGATACATTAAGGCAGTGAGACTCTGAAATGCTTGTCTTGAACTAGATCGTGGCCGACCTAGTGACAGAAGATCCCTGAGGATCTATCGGCCTGGGTGTCATCTCTTGACGGTGTTGTATTAAGCCTCCGCTTGACTCTGAGACAAGTCACGATTTGGGGCATGATTCAAACCGACTGCAGGCATGCATGCATGGGTCCAATGTCGACTTTGTTCGCGACGCGTCTCGCGTCTTCTCGGTCGGCGCGATTCTTTGTTTATGTAAGGCTTAGCCGGATTTATTTTCGGCGATATAAGACCGTAATATACTACGCTTTCATGTCCTCAACAGACAATATCGCTCCGGTGAAAGATGTTCCATCGCAAGACGAGCGACCGCTCCAGCTGGCAGATCCCCGGTGGGTACCTAGTATCACGCGTCGTGATTATTTCCTCACCCATGTCGGCAATCCCCACGTACCGGCAGACTCGACGTGCAGGTCCTGCACTCGTATCGTGAGAATCCACCGCGACTACGTGTATCCGCGCGAGATCAATATTCCAGCTTTCTCACCCGTATTCCCCGGGTACCCGTTGTCAGTGTTTATGACCGAGAGCGAGTTTCTCGATTTGGTACATGAAGTCAACGACCAGCTCGACCAAGCATTTTGTCCCATGTCGGTTGGAAATGTGCTTGACGGCTGTATTGGTGTTGTTACATGCTGGCTGTGGGAATATGTGTTCACGTCGTATCATATACGGAAGGCATCAGAGTTGGAAAGTTTTATAGAAAGGCTGAATGAGGATGTATACAAAGCCCGAGGCATGAAGGTCATTTCGCCAAGACGGACGGGGTATCTGTCACTTGATATTCAAGTGCCGTATCCATTTATAAGACCGACAAGAGCACACAATACATAATTTGCACCATGACCAACCACGACTAAATTAAGCGGGCGCGATAGTCTTGTAAACAAAGACAGAATTGCTTACAATATTATTCGCAGCGGTTAGGACTTGCGAATAACGAATACGAATATAGCCGATTACTGCGATTATTCGTATTCGGCACAGCCCTAGCTGCGACGTTAGTCAAGAAAGACATATAAGGCACCCAAGACGATCGAAGCGAGGTTGCGGTTGCAGGCGGTGATTATATTGCGCAACGTCTTATCGTGCTCTGATAGCCCATCCGTAATAAGCATAAACTCGGAAATTTACTACGAGACCCCTTGTTTACGTTCATTTTGCGGGCGATCATAATCTGATGTACAAGAATGAGGCCGGGATAACCGCCATAGATGCGGATTCTATTGCCCTTCCGAGACTGTCAAGATACATACTATCAATAACTATCGCACAAATATCGTTCTAGATAGTTACATGCATTATTTCTGCAGACTGCAAGCTTAGTATGGCCTGATGACTGTGCTGCTGCTCCAGCCACAAATTAACCGACCTCCTGTGCTAGTCCTTATTCAGCCTAGCTCCTGTAGAAATCCCTATAATTAGTATGGAGAGTAATGGCGGAAGAGATAAGAATTAGGCTAGTGCGCGATCGCTGACCAGTTAAGACGGTCTCGACCATCAGTCTGCTGCGCCACGGCGGTTGCTCAGATTTTAGGGTCCATTCGCGATCGAGGCCTGCACCGCCACCGGGTTTCCCAGCCTCTCGGCCGCCAGCCACCAATCACATGCGCCTCGGATGAACTGCGTTCTGACTAGCCGAGACTCGCGATTGGCTCCAGCCTCACCTAGGCCCGCCGCCGCCGCCACTGCGATACGCCACACCACCCTTAGATTCTGTCACCGCAGTTTCTCGAGTCCGCTGCTGCCATTTTTAATACTCACTTTCCCTGATAAAACATTCCCCGGCGCGCGCTCCTATTCTCTTCTTCTTCTTCACACTCAGATCCCCTCACATTGCCATGGAGTTCCTCGTCCGTCAGTCCCGTTTGTTCTGTCCGTTCCTCAACAAGACTTCGCCAGCTACGCTCCGCGCGTTGTCTTCGTCTTCTCCGTCATCGAATGGCGTCTCAAACTTGCAGGTCGCCGCCCGCGAGTGCCCCGTCATGGGTGCTGCCATGGCTATTCAGTCCTCGCGCTCGTATGCAACGTCGACCAAGCCATTGCAGTTCGAACAATCCTCGCCGTCCATGGCCAACGAGACCAGCATTGAGTCTGTCCATGTCAAGGCTGGCGTTTTCGATACGTCAAAGGGTAAGGACCCCAGAGATCAGCGCATGAATCTTTTCTTAAAATTGCACAATTGACTAATTTTGATGTTTCCAGGGATCTGCAAACACGGTCTTGCCGTTATGAAGGCCGCTCAGGCAGCTGCCGGTGAAGCTGCTGCTGAAAAGGAAGTGGAGCCAATCAAGGCCACCACCTCTCCTTCGGCATCGAAGCGTCATCACAACGCGTTCAACTATGAGAACTTTTACCAGGCCGAGTTGACCAAGAAGCACAAGGACAAGTCTTACCGTTATTTCAATAACATCAACCGGCTTGCTAAGGAGTTTCCTAAAGCTCACACTACCAGTGAGGAGGAGCGGGTCACTGTGTGGTGCTCGAACGACTATCTGGGCATGTCCAAGAATAAAGACGTCCTCAAGTCCATGCGCAATACCCTCGACAAGTATGGTGCCGGTGCCGGTGGCACTCGTAACATCGCCGGCCACAACAGGCATGCTGTTGAGCTGGAAGCCGCGCTCGCCGATTTGCATTCCAAAGAGGCTGCTCTTGTTTTCTCTTCTTGCTACGTTGCCAACGATGCTACCCTTTCGACCCTTGGTTCCAAGCTTCCTGACTGTGTTATTCTTTCCGATCAACTCAACCATGCTTCCATGATTCAAGGTATCAGACACTCTGGTGCGCGCAAAATTGTTTTCAAGCACAACGACTTGGTGGATCTGGAAAATAAATTGAAGTCGCTCCCTCTCGAAGTTCCTAAAATCATTGCGTTCGAGTCCGTCTATTCCATGTGTGGTTCGATCGCTCCTATCGAAAAGATTTGCGATTTGGCTGACAAATACGGTGCCATTACTTTCCTAGATGAAGTCCACGCTGTTGGTATGTACGGTCCTCGTGGAGCTGGTGTTGCTGAGCACCTCGACTTCGAGGCCCACGCGAGTGGCCGACCAGAAAATACCATTATGTCTCGGGTTGATATAATCACTGGCACTCTTGGCAAGGCCTATGGCTGCGTCGGTGGCTACATCGCTGGCTCTGCCAAGTTCGTCGATATGATCCGATCGTTGGCTCCCGGTTTCATTTTTACTACTTCGCTTCCTCCATCAATCATGGCCGGTGCTAATACCGCTATTGAGTATCAGAAGGTGACCCTCAAAGACCGTGCTGCCCAGCAACTCAACACTCGTTACGTCAAGGCCAAACTTGCCGAACTCGACATTCCGGTCGTTCCCAATCCTTCCCACATTGTTCCCGTTCTTGTTGGTGACGCCGAGACTGCTAAGATTGCGTCCGACATGCTACTCGAGCGTTTCAATATCTATGTCCAGGCTATTAACTACCCGACCGTCCCCGTGGGTGAAGAGCGTTTGCGTGTTACTCCTACCCCTGGCCACGATGCAAACCTTGCTAATAAGCTAGTCGACGCTCTCGAGACCGTCTGGACCGAGCTCGGCATTAAGCGTGTTAAGGACTGGGAGGCTGTCGGTGGTCTTGCCGGTGTTGGTGTCAAGGGCGCGAACCCTGTCAAACCGATCTGGACTGACGCCCAGTTGTGTCTGACTCGTACGACTGGTATCTTGGCTGACAAGGTTGTTGTCGAAAAGGAGACAATCACTGCCTTTCCTATCGAGGCTGCAGCTTAAATGCGCACTTTGCCTTTGTTTTCTTAACTTGTGATGCTTCTTTAGTTTGGTGTGTAACGAGATTTAGTCAGACGGTTTCGTGTTTTGTGGGGATGAGGGGTTACATCATTTCGATTGAAGCGAAGCAGGATGATTGAATATATTTATATCAAACATCATATACTGTCGTAGTCCGTGTAGGCCTACTTATTATTCCAGGACTGAAATCATGTGTAATTAATAGACAGACGTCTTACATGGAATGACTGAGCACTGGTATTCCTACAGTGCTGTTCCGGCCGGCAGATTCTGACACTTGTCTCCAGGGTTAGGGAATTTGCGGGCTTAGCAGGGATTTTATTGCAATTTTTTTTTTCTTTCTGCTGCACCACATCGTTTGTAATATCATACCAATTTTTTTTTAATAAAGACGTCCAGTTTTATGGACAGATTGATATTAATTTAGCTAAATTACTCTTTAATACTTGCCTAGGGTTTGATGACTATTCTCGTGTTACCCAGCTCTATTTTTTTTACCAAGCACGGCGCTATCGAAGATCCATTGTTTCGAACTTGTTTCAATGAACTTTTGGATTCAAAATGTCGCCTATATTATAATTTGTAACAGTCTTTTCTCCTTATTAAATCTCATATATAAAAAAAAATCTTTGTCAGGTTTTGGTTAATACGCATTGGTTTTTTTCGTAAGCGGGAAAAGATACATTTTGCACTGTGAATAGTTGGTATTATTATCTGCCATTCTTATTAGTTGTTTACCGGATATACGCAGACTTCGTGTATTCAAATCCAGCTGCTAATATTGTCTCAAATCAACTTGGGGTGTTGAGAAGCAAACGTAGTGGTAAATTAAATGTATGGTAGGGGTATTGTTGAGCCTCTCGGGCTAAATCCAATCCCGATCCCGAGTTCCCCCACCCAAGAACTTCTTCCAAGACAATTTCGATGAACAGACAACTCTAAGGTATTGAGCCTTGCGACGACGTAAATCTACACAAGTTCAATTACAGACCCGCAATGTTGACTGTACCAGACTTTATCCGTTTATCAGAAGCGGTCTGTCAAGTTGCACAACGGTCGCGCGAGATTTACGCTACTCATGCCGACGAATTCTTCCGCACGTCGTCACTGGCAGCCCGATACCGGGGTAAACCACGGAAAACGGCTATAAAGAAGAATGATATTTCCAGCTCGTCAGGATCAGGATCAGGGTCAAGCAAGACAAGTACCGGGACCGTGTTAGGTGCGGACGGAAAGAGGCCAACTCCTGATCCGACAAGTACTACTCCGACTGTACGGGCGTTCACAACAAGATCGTACAATCATTCGAGAGCGTACTCTACGAAGCCGTCTCCAGATGCCGTCGTCATTACACCAGCGTCAGTAAGAAAGAAAGCCCAGGCGGAAGTCGTAACGGATCAGCCAAGAGTTCACACAATGACAGAATCAACTGTACCGTCGACGCGCATTGGCAGAATCTTTCATTACGGAAGCCTGGTTACAGGGATGGGACTTGGAGCAATTAGGGAAGGCGTCCGTCGGATGGGAGATTCAGAGGCGAGTTCAAACGGCGGCCAGAACCAGTCGTTATTTATGAGTCCAGCAAATTTAGAAATGCTAGTTAAGAAATTGTCGAGGATGCGAGGTGCTGCATTAAAGCTGGGTCAAATGATTAGTTTCCAAGGTGCTGCTGCTCAAGATTTCATGTATTAGCTGCTTTGTGCGTTCAAAGTCTTACACTGCATATTAGACTCGTCGTTTCTTCCCCCAGAAATCCAGCAGGTCCTCACTCGCGTCCAAGATAGCGCTGACTACATGCCCCGCCGCCAACTCGAACGCGTAATGGCTCAAGACCTCGGTCCATCCTGGCGCGACAAGTTTTCTTCGTTTGAGGATGTTCCAATTGCAGCCGCGTCAATCGGTCAAGTTCATGCGGCAGTACTTGCCAGCACAGGACAGGCTGTTGCCGTCAAAGTCCAATACCCAGGCGTCGCGTCCTCAATCTCTTCGGATCTAAATAACTTCGCGATGCTACTTTCTGCGTCGCGATTACTTCCCACCGGGTTGTATCTCGACAAAACCATCGCCAACGCTCGCACAGAATTGGCATGGGAATGCGATTACATTCGCGAAGCAGAGAATCTCCGCAAATTTGGTGAACTCCTTAAAGACGATCCTGTCTTCGAAGTTCCTGGAGTAATCCGTGACTGCAGTGGACCTCACGTACTAACAATGGAACGCATGTGGGGTGTTGGAGTCACCAAGATCGATAGCTTACCCGAGGACAAGAAAGATTGGATCGCTGGCGAAATTATGCGATTATGTTTGCGCGAGATAGTGGAATTCCATTACATGCAAACCGACCCCAATTGGACCAATTTCCTCTACAATGAGCAAACTGGCAAAATTGAGTTGTTGGACTTTGGTGCGTCTCGAGAGTACCCGTCTAAATTTGTTGAAGACTATGTCGGCGTTTTGAAAGCGGCTGCGCATAACGACAGAAAAGGCTGTGAATTCTACAGCAGACGGTTAGGATATTTGACAGGATTGGAATCTCCGACCATGCTGAATGCGCACATTGAGAGTATTCTTACGCTCGCCGAGCCGTTCATGCAAGATGGCAAGGACGAAGACTCATTATACGATTTCTCGCACCAGACCGTCACTGAACGTGTACGTGAGCTCATTCCAATCATGATCCGCGAACGACTTACGCCTCCACCGGAGGAGACATATAGCTTGCATAGAAAGCTCAGCGGCGCTTTTCTGCTCTGCGCCAGGTTGAATGCTAAGGTGCCAACGCACAAGATGTTTAAGGAGGTCGTTGAGCAGGCATAGTTAGCGGCATACGCCAGTGGAATTTTTGGGATGTAAATAGATTATCTTAAAGTTAGACTCTCATACAACAACAAAAATGGTCACAATCATATATATATCGTTAATTATGAAACTCGTGAGGAAACGAGCCCGCGTCACTGGCCGCCTGACGTGCGGCTTAGTTGCGATTCAGCCACGTGCATGAGACAACCTTCACGATTTCAATATCAGGGCCGTTGTTCAGGAAAGATCAAACTTGAGCCGTCGTACTTTGGGTCATAAGTTTTATTGGACTCATCTCAAAAGACGTCACTACTTTGCAGTGCGGGCGGCAGTCGGAGTAGAAATCCAAGACTGTCTGGTGGCGACAGGTGGGGTGGCTAATTGTTTCGAACAGAATGTATCCGGTACACAAACTAATCCGAATTGCAGATAATGCCAAACTTTGTCAGTAAAGAGAGAGGAGAAACGAAGTTCTAAATAGTGGAGATGCGATTAATGGTATTATGGTACCTTGAAATGATATTGGCATTGTTGCCGGGAGTCAATTGTTTTCTTACTCACACCACCGACGAGACTAAATCCGATGACAATCATATTTGGCCTGTGCCCGTGCTAGGTGCTGAAGATGATATAAGCGTAAGCGTGGACTATTTTGGTGAGGATGTTGCTGGACTTTTTGGACAGGTAAGGTTAGAGTCGACGGGCATTAAGTTAGAGGACGAATTCGGGCAGAATTTGGTTCAGATACGAGATATAGCTCCGGCAACAGTGACTCCGTTTTCAATAGATAGGGCAGGCATGGCGACATTTTCCTTTTCGAATAGTGGCAGCCAGAGTGTGGCGTGGTACATATCTGCAGCGATCTGTACGCAGCCATCCAGTACGAACGGTTCCATGCCGTTGGATGCCTACACGGTCGACCTTTCTGTTAGGTTTGTCGGAAGACTGCAAGCCTTAGGCCAATCTCCAGCGGATGCCAGTATACAGTATAACGACACTCTAGTGAATGGTGTTTTCTATTCACACTTCTCTGTCGAACCAAGCGCAATTGTAAGCATCGACATTATTGCTCCCGGTTACGACGATAGTAGTTGGGTTGGTTCATGGTCGGGACAGATTTTGGCCACTTTATATCAATTAAACGGTACGAGTGATAGTCTTAATACGACGGTTGTTGACACGGATTCGTCTTCCGTATTAGTAGCGACTGGGACGCTATCGAATACGACCACAACCCCTCCATATGATGCATATGTGTACGATGACGATAATAATTCCGTTCGGAGCCTTAACGGGTCATACTGTGCTATAGCCAGTGGCGGTTTTGCTGCTCAGGCCAGCAATATCAGTATCATGACAACTTTGCTGGGAAATACTACGCGTGAAATCATGTTTGCAGAAGGACTAGATTCGGACAGTAGATACCAGGCTTATGTTGTCGAAGCGAATTCCACGTTATCAGGGACTGGACTCGTATGGGACGTGGTCGAATTTACGACAAAGACGAGTAAGCAACTTTTGTCCCCCTCTTTTCCAACACACAACTAACGTTTCGTTCCTGCAGACTCCACTTGCCAAGTGATATATGGCCTGGGGTTCTGTGACGAAATTGGCTACGCGGTGCCGTCGAATACGTCACTGAGTCGCGACGACCTGAGAAGCTGGTACGATGACCTTGCAATCGGATTATATTCCGGGTTCAATAAATCACTGCAGATTGCCCCTTGTGATGTTAATGTCGATGTGCGATACAGTATAATGCGTACTTGCGACCAATGCAGGGCATCGTATAAGCGGTGGCTTTGTCTGTCTTTGATTCCTCGATGCTACGAATCGGCCACCAATTTGGCTTTGGCTTTGGCAGATGGAAGTCACGACCCTTCTGGTTTGTCGGAGATTTCAGGATTGGCGTATAGGGCACGCGGTACATCGCGAAATGACTTCTTGAACGACGACTTGAATCCCGATGACTACACAGAGCTCATGCCCTGCAGTTATGTCTGTCATAAGGTCATGCAGGATTGCCCTTCTAATCTACAATTTTTGTGCCCATTACCAAGGAAAGGATTATATCAGGCATACGGATTGTTGAATGCCACGTTGCACAATGGAGCCACTTTCAACCTTGACACAGCGACATGTAATTTCATAAGTCCTGTGGACGCGTTTAGTGCCGGCGTCAGCTCTCTTGACAATTTTAATGTGAAGCTCTTAGTAATTGCCATGGTGTTTGCGGTGAACTTTTTTATTATGACCTAGATCGCTTATACTCTCATTTCTTTTAGTTTGATGGTTGTGTAGAATTAGATTGGAGACATTGGCGTTGGTCGGATATTTTGACCTTGAAACCCCAGCAATATGAAATGAATTTCTCTACTACTTAATAGATTCTCTATTTACCTGATGGCCTCATGACTACTTCTCTTCCAAAACTATACTTTCAACTCCTTGTGGCTGTTTATTCTGATGATAATATTAGAAATTATTAAGAATGAGGCAAGGCTCATCATGCCGACGAAAACTCCAACTTGATCTAATTCCAAATCTAAACTAAAAATGGCGAACCGAGCAGATGCAATGCTAAACCAAAGCAGACAAAAATTGAAACGGGCAACCCCCGTTTTTTTTTTTTTTTTTTTTTTTGCTGCCGCACGAGCTAACCTAAGACATGACTTGTGAACTGTACGGATTTCGTTTCCTAATTTCGGGTCCGAAACGATAAAACACGAATGGGATCGGAATCATGGCAATCGCAAAAAATCCGAGTATGCTTGCGCCCCAGGGCACTCCGAGATTGTTGAACATTATGGTACCAAACAGCGGAAATCCGGCAGCGAAACATGATCGTGTGAACGTCGCCGCCGCAATAGCTGAGGCCGCGTAGCGTAAGAATGTGTCAACAAGGTAATTTAGACACCCTTGAAAGATGGTGAAGAAGCCGCATGTCATGAGTAGCGTTCCAATTACCTACGTCCCGAGTTAGGAATACGATTATTATACCATTTTATCTATACTCACCGGCGCAATCCACGGATATTTTGGAGGAGATGTCCAGCCGAAGATGAAGAGACCTATCGGCAGAAGGAAGCAACCGACGAACGTGCCTAATAGTCGTTCTTCAGGGATAGGCTTACCGTTATTGGCAAGTAAGATACGACCATAGCGACGACCAACGTACATATTCAGGCCGCCACCGATAACGACGCCGACAAACATACTAAGAGGACGCCGATAAACCATCCCTTCTATAAAACCAACGATGACGATATACATACCCAAGCGAAGGCAGAGACGATGTCACCACTGGCCAGTTTCTGAGATTCCGGAATTCGACAGGCACAGCAACAATACCCAAATAAAGGATTCCGTATGCGAAGGCACCGTATGTACACATGGCGGCCACAATAGGCGTCATTAGCATAGCAAAGGGCCGTATCAGGTTCTTCGTGAGGATATCATTAATGGTCATTTCCAGCTCGTCTTGCCGGGAGTGCCAAGCCCAGTTCTGCGTGGTAACTCGAAGTTTCTTGGCTTTCTTCGAAAGCACCACAGGGTGGTACGTCTCTGGAACAAAAATAGCACTCAAAATGGCAATTATAAACGTATAAATCGCGCACAAGTAGTTGGTCCATCTCCAGCCGTCGTTACCCGATATTGCAATCGCGGAGCCGACTACTGTCCCGATCGTCGGGCCCCCAGCGACCACATATGCATAGCATACCAGCGCAACTCCTCTAGCTTCAGGCCTCCATACGTCGCCCAACACGCCACCAGAATTGGATACTGGTGCACCACCGAACAAGCCTTCGAAGAACCTCATAATGAGAACAGTTTGTAAGTTATCAGCAGTTGCCACACCAATCGCGAACAAGCCGGATAGAAAGAATGGCAAAATGACGCCAATCTTGCGGCCGTACATTTCTGAAATGGGAGCAAAAATCATCGGACCAAATCCGACCCTACAATGTGTTAGCTGGACGCGCATGTCACAACATGTCATGACCAACCTACCCAATTAGGAAGAGGGATACTCCCAGTACAGCAACCTCATTCGACACATGATAGAGCGCAGAGATATCGTCAACGGTTGGACTATAAATTGAAGACGCAAACTGCGGTCCAAAAGTGCAGAATGCATAAAGCATGGTGGTATAACATTTTTTCTTGACGGACCAGTTCAGCGGACAGTAGGGATCATCATCGCCTTCGAACACGACCAGATATCGGTCTGGATCCTTGTCTTCGTTGCCCTTTTCGTTCGAGGGCGAATCTATACTTGGGCCATCTACGCTTTCCCGAGTACTTTGTCCGCCACCGCTATCGTCCGGAAAGGTTTTTTCTGCACTCGAGGAAGACACTCCGCGGTTTTCTGCGTCTGTAGACATGGCAGTCTTGCAAAGGAGAATGATCGTATGGCCACCACGCACACTGGAAGCTGGGTCAACGAGTGGCAAGCAAAATCAGAAGGTCATACGCAATAGAGCAAGAGTCGTTCATTTTGTGCATTCGCGCCGTGTACTTAAGTATTTTCGCAAGCGTCCATCGGGTTTTAATCCGACGTGCGCGCCACGGAACCGGAATTCCGGTTCAGGGGGTCGGTGAGCCGGTAAGCGGAGCGCCGACGTCGGGGCCGTCGGAGGGCTGCCGATGGCCACGAGACCCACATTCGGTTGTGCGTGTAACGTGACAAGCCGCATCGGCCGCGGCTTCTTTGCTGCGATATCGACCACATTTTTGGTACAGAGTCTGTCGGTCGGCAGGATATTCTACTAACCAGTTCGAATAGTTTGGGATTATATCATACTAATAACAGGCGCCATCTGGTCGGGGCTACCAGTGCCGGCGTTAATTCACTGCAAACGGTGCAAAAGTTATCGTGGCCAAGATTAATTGTAGGTACCAACTGCCATGCAATGATAAGTTGCAAGATGTTCTGTTCCTCAAGAAAGTATATTCAGGTCCCAGGCTTGCCATTGTGCGGCACAAAGTTATTTCCTGACTCGCTCGGCAAATGTGCAGGCTATTTTGAATGCCTATTCAATGCAGCATAGCTTACGAACCAAATCGAGACTGATCTTACAACTCCGGTGAGCGTGGCCAGGCATGGTATTTGGGCATTAGGACCCATCAATAATGATTGGCTTGAAGTAGTTATAAGCTTGAAGTGATCTGCCTGGCTGTAAGTTCAACAGAAATGCAGTCGAAGTAAAATTCACCGGCTATGGGTTAGGGTATCATCCAGATCTCAGCGATAACAAGCCAACCTGCGGAAAAAGCCGCGCACCTGCCAACCACAAGTCGACTTTCAGATATGTGCTGTCTAAGTCATAGTTAATACCGGTAAAAGAAGGGACCATCTCTCATATGCGTCCATAACAATATGTCCGTGCAGCTAGACAAAGTACCTGCAGGAGTGGACCCTGAACTAGGTTCGACGCCGTTTTCCGCCGGGACGTCTTCGCCAACCGGATCTTGCGTCGACATTGAGAAGCAACAGATGAACGACAGTACCAATGATGGAACAGGCTCTGACAAATTTCTTGTCACTTTCAACGGAGACGACGATCCTTACTGTCCACTGAATTGGCCTTTCGGGAAGCGGGCATACACCACTTTTGCCTATGCGTTCTGCACATTTGGACCTCAAGTTGCATCCTCGATGTACGGGCAAGTCTCTCAAGAGATTGCTGTAGAATATGGCAAGTCGACAATTGTGGCGACGCTAGGGGTTTCAACGTTCTTACTAGGGTTTGTGTTCCCTCAGCAAAATATGAGTCAAAACAAAAAAAATTAATCAATTGATAGTGTTGGATTTGGTCCCATGGTTTTCGCGCCAATATCTGAGGTATACGGTCGCAAAATGGGCGTCCTCGTTCCGTTCTTCCTTTCCGGTATATTCGCATTCGGCTGCGGCGCCGCAAGTAATTTCCAGACCGTTCTGGTGATGCGGTTCTTCCAAGGATTGTTTGGCGGTGCTCCCATCGCAAATACGGGCGGAGTGCTAGGAGATATTTGGCGACCAAATACTCGAGCAATCGCGCTCGTGTTCTATTCATTCGTCGTCACGGGAGGGCCGCCATTAGGTTCGGTTCAAGGCGCTGCATTTTCAACACTAGCCAAGAATGGATGGCGGTGGAGTCAATATTATTCCGGAATTTATACCGTAGTACTCTTTGCGCTGGCAATAACGACGATACCCGAAACCTATCATCCCGTCTTGTTGGCACGCAAAGCGAAGCGGTTAAGGATAGATACTGGAAATTGGGCATATCACGCGAAACACGAAGAATTGGACTTTACAGTAACAGAAATGATAACCAAGCATTTCATGAGACCGTTCGCAATGCTTCTAACTCCAATCGTAACTTCAATGTCAGTGTATGGATCCTTTGTCTTTGGCATTTTGTATCTAGGAGTTGTCGCTGTTCCAGTAACTTTCACAGACGTCCGTGGCTGGGGTTCAGTTGTGGCCACACTCCCTTCGTTGGCGATTTTTGTTGGTGTTGTTGTAGGTGGTGGCCTCAATATTCTTGGCTCCCTTCATTATGCCAAAGTCCTCGCTGCGAAGAATGGTACACCAGTTCCTGAAGAACGACTTGCCGCCATGAAAGTTGGATCATTCTTAATGCCAATCGGTCTATTCATCTTCGGCTGGACATCACCAGATAGATACAGTTGGTTTGCGCCAGTTGTTGGCCTCACACTCCTCGCCGCTGGTTTCCTGACAGTGTTCCAAGGATGCATCAACTACCTGGTCGACTCTTTTCCACGTTACGCCGCGTCGGCGATCGCGGCAACCACATTTCTGCGCTCATGTTCCGCTGCCGCGTTTCCCATCTTTGGCCATATTATGTTCACTAAAATCGGTGTCCCATGGGGAGCGAGTATAATTGGTTTTGTAGCTATCGCGATGATCCCAATCCCGTTCTTTTTCTACCAATTTGGTGCAACAATCCGAGCAAGAAATCCTTATAGCAATCAGGTCATGTAAAATTGGGTATTTTGTGTGCTGCGGCCCTTGATTTTTGGATTTTACATTTGCATTATTGGTTGGATATACTCATGTAATCTTTCGTATTATTGAGCATTCGCATGGTTATGGTGGCATTAAAGATTTATTGCTGGATTGTGTTGAAAGTTGATTGAAACCTTTGCATCTGGCAATGCAATCTGTATCATAACATTTTGGGCCGGCCCGCTATCGGAATGACGAGTGATATAATAAATCAAGTTGAAGTATTGCGATGACCGGAGAACAGTTGACCCGACCGGAAGTAAATTGTGTAGAGTTGATTGGCATTGATTCTCAAACGAGACCTTCACACCGCAGTGGCAGTGCCCGATGTTCGAAGCGAGCCCAGTTACCTGTTTCCTCAGAGCGGGTTTTGGTTTTGATCGTCAGTTGGGTGGTCAGGCTTATGTATTTACACGAGGAGAGTGGCACGTCGCAAGATGTGGCTGCGATGACGCGATCAAAAATCGAGCCGCACACTGTGTGGCACTCTCGCGGAATTCCGAGTGTGTGTCTACAAGGCAAGTGGAAATAAGTTAAGCAAAGAAAACAGTTCTATTTTTATTGCGTTGCTCACATCAAAGTGGCTCTGTCACTTCATTGGAGCTCACACAGGACTTCTGCATAGTGAGTCGCTCTGACAACATGCCCACGAAGGTGATTGCTAGTGACTACTATGGATTACCAGAGTAAGTAATTTAAATTACCACTGCAGTAATATGGGCACTATTTATATACCATTTGGATTATTGGATACTCCCCATGAATCCCCTTCTTTTGCTAAAAGAAAATAATAAATTTCGGGACCCCCTTATCCTTTTTGGCACGTTCATTGAACGTCCAACGCGCCGCCCCGATCCACCTCACCAGAATCTCTGGCTCCGCGGCCATGGGATGCAGCCTGTACCGCCTGGCCTTCAGGGGTGGCTGATCCGGGTCCCCGTCCTCGAACCCATCGAGCGGCAATTGGAACTCAGGGTGGACCTCAGCACCTGAAGACCAGGTCCGGCAGATAGGCCAACCACGGCCAAGTTCCTTCCACTCACCTGGGGAAGAAAGGCGGGGGGTAGCCATAGTTGGCGGGTGATTTCCACCGAAACCTCATTCCAGAACGGCTGGATTTGTTGCATATCGAGAAGAAGGTAAATGTAAGGATGTGAAATGTTATAGAGAATCAGACGGAACAGCCGAGCGGTGGATGCCGGTTGTTATTGTTATAATTTGGTGTGGCTATTTCTTCACTTAGCTGACCCAAGTTCATGATCTGGCTCGTACCCCAACAACGCCCAATTGCCGTCCATGCATCGGCGAGAATGGGTGACGGCACCCGCCACAACTGCCCGCTGAACCTGAAGCCCTGAAGCCCTGAACATCCCTGATAGTGTCTGATAGATTTGCATGCAGATGAAGCGGTAAAGCACCTCTCTGGACGGACCAACCTCTTCATCAACACTAGAGAACCATAGCGACTGCCTTTTCCACCCTTCACAAAGGAAGAACGTGGGCCTCAAGACGGCGCAACGAGAGTGCTCTGTGGTACACCGATCCTAGAGAAGAGGACATCAGTTTGCGGACTAATCATAGGAATAGAGACACCAACGTGGCGCTCATCACCTACCTTCGACAGTTCCAAAACTCAGTAACTGCTGGCACTCTTGATTAGAAGTAGCGACCGTGCTGCTGCGTCTTTTACGCCCAGCTTTACCCGATTCCTGGACAAAATCTAACAAGTTCCAAACTCCGCACCATAATCTATTCCTGCCCCAAATCTTTGCCGTGGCATGTTGAGATGTGAGAAGATGAGGAGAAGGTCAAAAATATAATAGAGACGGTTTGGAATTATAGGAGAATCGGACAGAACAGCGGTGGCGGAAACGATAAATATGGCGGGAGAAGAACAGAGAACAAAAATGGGAGTGATTTGTTTAACACTTTGTCGCACATGCCTAGGGGAAAAGGGGATGCTGGTGGACACGCGCGAGCCCCTCGAATTCTTTCTTTCATGCGACGCGAACTTCGTGAGCTGTTAGTAACCGCTTACATGGCTTCGGTTTCAGAAACTTGACGATCGCACATGGGACACGGTGGGGCTTTTAGACACAAGTAACAGAATAGTTGAGTGGAAGATCAAATACCACCGGTACCCATTTGCCCCGAGCTTGAAGAGGTGGTGTAGTTCCTAACGCGGAGGATGCTCGTGTACTGGACCTTATTTAATTTTACTTGAGACTGGTCGTCATTTGAGACCAGACTCTCAGCACACTATATCATACTCCAGTCCACTATAGCTCTCATATAAATCCATCGCATGCTCGCAAAGTCGGAGGCAACTGGGATCAGGGTTTTAATCTACGACGGAGCGTCGTATGGCAAACCTTAACCACTTTCCCAAGCGACATATTATTACACAACTATAACTCACTAACTATACCAAGTTTGGTCATGAGTTTGTCCACAATTTGCAATATTGGATAATGCCGTTTCCGGTGTACTCGCGAAACGCGCCTCTTCAGGTAAAGTATACGAAACAGCGAATTTTGCTGATCCTCAACTAAATTGCGACCAGGAACATGTGGGCCCGGTGCACGTTGTCGCTTATAACACGACAGGACAATATATCCTAAGCGGTGGCCAAGATAGGAAGATTATTCTTTGGAATCCAAATTCTTCCAAGCTGGTGAAATCGTACATTGCGGTAAGCTGACAAGACAACGTTAAGTTGGCCCTTGTTAACTGAAATCGTTCGTTGTAGCATGGGTACGAAGTTTTAGATATTGCAGTATCTTACGATAATGCCAAGGTAAAGTGTTTCACTTGCATAGCTTATGATATGGAATTGTGATGCTAAAAGCATGCAGTTCGTGAGTTGCGGGGGTGACAGGACTATTTATCTCTGGGATGTCACATCTGGTGCGACCATACGTCGGTTCTCAGGACATATGTCAAGAGTGAATACGGTCGACTTTAATGCCGATGCATCAGTAGTTGCTAGTGGTGAGTAAATAATCCCGAGAATGGAAATTGCTACTAATATATTACAGGGTCGTATGACGCAAAAGTTAGACTGTGGGATACGAAGTCGAGCTCACAACGGCCAATACAACTATTAGAGGAAGCCAAGGACAGCATATCCACTTTGCAAATCGTTGGAAGCCAGATTATCACAGGGTGAGGCCCAATCGTTAGGGATCTGGGTGGGCTGCAGAAACTAATTATGGCTAGGTCTGTCGATGGATTCGTCAGAGTCTATGATCTTCGGATGGGTCAATTGTTGGAAGATCTTATCGGTTGTAAGCATAAGGTTTATATAATGCATGCAATGACTTTAGCTAAGATATTCTCCAGCTCCAGTTACGTCGATAAAGGACTCAACTGATGGCGCTTGCTTGCTGGTATCAACCCTGGACAGTACCATACGACTTATGGATAAGTCCAACGGAACAATGCTTCAAACGTTCAAAGGCCACCTAAACAAGGAATATCGGATCCGATCTTGTTTCGGAGACAACGACGTTTACGTAGTTAGCGGCAGCGAAGATGGCAAGGTATATGCTTGGGACATGTTGTCTGGACGCGTTGTTCATGAATTGAAAGGGCATGGCGAGAAAGTTATTTCTTGTGTTGCATATCATCCAAAGAAGCCTCAGATGATCAGTTGCGGGACGGACGGGTCAATCCAGGTTTGGGATTATACATAGTTACATTGCCTCCAGCGGACCAAAGCAAGCGAAATGAAGTCTCTCGCCCCGGAACCAGACATAAATCGATACAGGTTTCAATTTGAAGCGCATTCCAGATATGCAGCCAACAGTATACTGACGCCGTCACGCTATAACTTACGCATGGTATTGGTGGTTGAAGATCAAGCTGAATGTCCTCACAACGCAGATAGTGAAATCAAGTAATAGTCGCCCGGGGAGTACTTTGACGGTCCAGTCACTTCACTGCCCTGTACTAATTTGTACAATTGGAGAGCTTGGCCTGCTCATATAGTAGCCAAGCAAATAGGGCTATCATTAGTTGCGAGGTAAGATCTGCAAAAGCGGTACAGCAACGAGAGATCCTGGACGATTTGCATGCTACCGACTATTGAAGCACTGAGTGTTTTGTCTGTCCCGGAGGGTTTTCCCTTCAGTTCCATTTTTATTAGTGTACATAGACGTAGATTGTACATAGTTTAAGAGGATGGCTTGCCCGCTGAGTCCGGCCTGGCGTTAGCCATTACCGATTCCAAGCGAACTCTCACCGTCCACCTCTATCAAACCCGCCAGGGATAAGAAGAAATCAAGATTTAATAGCGCTGCGTTATATACGGTAAGCACTCAAATTTAATCCACTTTTGATAGGTTCTAGAGATCGCGTAAGTACCATCATAACTAATTAAATTTCGGCACCTGTGGCTGTGTTGTGGCTTATTTGTGGCCATGTGTTTTCACCTCGTCACGTTGGAGAAACTGAAACGCGTTTTATGTTGTTTTGCCCGAGTTAGGTGGCTTCACGCAAATAGTGCGGAGGAACCTCCACAAAAATTGGTAAATGAGCTGAAAAGCTCCACTGGAGTGCAGGTGTATTTTGATGAGAACAGCTTGGGCTTGAGGATTCGCTGGTTTGCTACTTTCGAACCGACCAGGGAGAGCAGTAGTCTCAGACACGACTTGTGAAATGACTGCGTTCCCAGCAATACCAGCATGGGTCGCAACCCAGCATAAGGCCTTCCTACGATGGACGAACAGTCACTTAGAATCCAGGGGAATCGCACCAGTGCAAAACCTTGACCATGACTTCTCTGACGGAGTCAAGCTAATTCAGCTACTTGAAATCATCGGTAACGAAACGCTTGGCCGGTATGCCACAAGACCCAAGTTGCGAGTCCAGAAGGCCGAGAACGTGATTGTTGCTTTGGAGTACATTAGACGACGGGGAATTCAGCTGTATAACATCGGGGCAGAAGATATTGTGGACGGAAACATCAAGTTGATATTGGGGCTCCTGTGGACACTGATTCTCAACTTCTCGATCTCAGAGATTAAGTACGCCGCTATTATTATTTGGGATGCTCAGTGCGACTAATGTATGCTAACCTGATTAAAGTGCTGAGGGGCACACTGCCAAGGAGGGCTTGCTTCTATGGTGTCAGCGGAAAACTGCGTTGTACAGTGATGTGGAGATCACTGATTTCTCAGCCAGCTGGAACAACGGTCTCGCCTTGTATGTTGTTTTCGCTGTGGTAACTGCCGGGTTTGATTTAACACTGTGGTTGTAGTTGCGCACTGTTAGACCGGCATAGGCCGGATCTGATCGACTACGACTCACTGGACAAGTCTGACGTGAAAGGAAATATCGAACTTGCCCTAAAATTGGCGTCGGAGGAAGTAGGCATTCCGGTACGGGCCAACGTCTCTAGTAAATGGCGCGCCTGCTAACTATTGGTAGCAACTTCTTGATGTAGAGGATGTTTTGGTCGCGAAGCCAGATGAGAGATCGATCATGACCTATGTAGCGCACTGGTTTCACGCGTTCTCTGCGCTTGGTAAGCTCACATTTGATTTTATAGCGCCTTCTAGTAAGAGCAAGATCTAACAAAAACCTCCGTTAGACAAAATCGAAACAGCCGGCCGACGAGTCGAGAAATTCGTGGAGGTCATGTCGTCCACGTACGACCTACAACATTCATATGAAACCCGTATCAATGGCCTTCTCGAAAATTTTGCCAATCAACTCGAAAATTGGAACACGGCAGTATTTAGTGGCACTTACTCGGATGCCAGAGCCCAGAACGAGGAGTTTTCCAAGTACAAATCTCGGCTGAAGCGATCTTGGATTGCAGAAAAGACAGAAATAACATCTACGTTGGGAAACATCAAGACGAAATTGGCAACTTATGGGTTGAAAGACTACGAACCGCCGCCTGGACTAACGTTGGCCGACTTGGATGTATCATGGAGACATCTAATCCAGGCAGAAGCAGTACGGTCAAAGAGGATTAATGAAACAATTAGAGCTATTAAGGAAAACCTCAGGAAAAAGTTTGCCGAGACGGCGAACACGATTGCGGAGAAGATTGACTCGATATCGATTCAGCTTGTCCAGTTAGACGGCGAACTCGAGGATCAGCAGTTTCAGGCCAGGAAGATTGAGCAGCAATTGGGGCCCGTAAAGGACTTACTGGATGCGCTAGAGAAATTGTCACGGGATCTAGAAGAGGCTAATGTAGAAGAGAACGATTACACGGTCTATTCTTACGAGGAGCTACAATATGAGTTGACACTGGCGCAAAATGCGATTGCGAAGAAACTGTCATTTATAGAGAACCAGATTGTGGCGCGCAGTATGACGAACCTGACACCTATTCAGTTGGAAGAGTTTGAGTCTGTATTCCGGTATTTTGACAAGCGACAGCAGAATTCGCTTGAAGAGGTTGAGTTTGCGGCAGCTCTGGCCGGTCTGGGACTGGTGTACTCTGAGGACGAGATGCATGAAGTTTTCGATGATGTGCGAGAAGGCGAACCGACGGTGTCATTTGAGCATTTCATCCACTACATGGTATGTTATGATAGATTATCCTTGCACAGGTGGTATTGTTGCTAACTGCGTATATTCCACAGGTTGACGTCACTGCAGATCAGAACACGGCGGAGCAGGTACTTCAATCATTTATGGAGATCGCTGAGGGCAAGGTATGTTCAATTGCGTTTGGCTGATGATCTCACGTTATCACGCTGTCTAACACATCCCCCGCCAGCCATATATAACAGAGTTCGACCTTCGAAATTCTCTTGTGCCGGATCCGATGATCGAACAATTAGAGGAAATAATGCCGAAAGACGAGACTGGTCAGGGACTTGATTACATCAAATTCATGGAGAAGCTGTGCATTAATTGAGCTTGAAGTTTTGGTTACGTATATAGTGCGGATTCGACGTGATACATATGGATCGGACTGTCCTGGTGGTGTTTAAAGTGCTGCTGCTGCTGCACATCTGCTAAAAACTACAGATAGAGTGGCACAGCACTCTTGTCGTCTACAACAATAATTGTAGTGTCCGGCCTTGTACTTTATTTTCCGACAAGAATTAAAGCTTAAAACTAAGGCTGCGTTCGGATTCCCAATTATCTTGCAAGTCTCCCTTGTAGGCTCTTCTCACAGCTTCAACAGCCTGAGTCTGTGCGTCTGCCTTGAACCCTCCTCCATCGGTTTGTTTACCAAGTCGGAAGTACCTCATGCATCTCATCGGTCCATTTCATTCTACCAATGTCGTCCGTGTTCGTCATAGCTTGTATTAGGTCGATAGTCGGGCACTGCGTTGGTTCGTGTGAGAATTACATGTAAGACTGAATGGACGCTGTGAAATATAGAATAGGGGCTGAGAATGAGCAACTCCAACTTCCTCCGTATAGGTTAAAGATCTAGCATCATCCACGACAGAGTCACTCAGGTCAATACCGGAACTGATAACACCGTCACTACCCGTAAGCTGGACATCGCTGAAATTAATGAGCGGCAAAGGTTCCTGAAACAAGTCCGGCCGAAATGGGGGTGGTCGCCTCACAACAAACCTGCCATTTCCATCGGGATGTGGTGAAGAATAAAAAGAAACCAGGTGTTTGCAGAGATATCGCGAATTAACAATAAACAAAAGACAACTGCAAACCTATTTTTCCTTGTCCGCGTGGTAAACTTCGTCGCGTTTCAGGAGAGTTGTATGATCGATGGCATTTGCACACCTTCTCCATAACTGAACGAAGTCTTTGTAGGCGCTACACACCTCGCGCCCCGCTTCAACCCGTAATCGCAAGTGAATACGCGAAGGAACAAGAGCAGTTAACAGTATGTAACAAAGGACGTCAAGTCGCGGCTTCATCCAGAAATATCTGAAGACTCTCGGGTGGCTTATAGAACGGCAGTAGTCAAGCATCTCACGGACAGAAGACGCATGAATTTCTTCATATGTTTCGTACGCAAGAGCTTGTGGATACTCTCTGCACACTCATTAAAAAAAAACGACCTTCGGCAGTAGCCGGTGCCGCAAGAAATGGCGCTTAATCATAGCGCGAAGTGTCGCCGCTTGCTCTGGGGTGCATAATTTTTTGCCCGACTCATTCGACAAGATCCAATCGGACTTATCGGACAAGAAATGCAAGTAAGTACTCTCTGATTTGAGGTCCTATAGCGGCACTGGGTCGGTTGGTTATCCACCCGGGGTCTAACCCAGATTGGCAACGGCTTGTCTGAGGAGAACCTAAAAAATCAGCGTAAATTCCTAACCCAAAGTATTGTGTTGCTCTTTTCCGAAAAAGGAACATTTGAAGGGTGCGAAACCCTGAAACCCTGCCTCAGTACTCTGGTAAAGCGCGTTTCCGGATGGAATCCTAGCATTTTCAACAGAGTGAGCACCATTATTTTTCGCCTTACCAGTGATGTGCTGATCTATAGCTCGAAGGGTATGCCACAGACACAGATGATGTTTGTATCCGGGGTTGTTTCTCTTGAAAGCAAGACTAGCAGCGGTCGCCTCTATTTCGCGTAATTAGAATATTAGATTCGTAGCACTTTCAGTGAAAGATTAATGGCTTAAAAAAGCGATCACAAAAAAAAATTGCGATGTCTGTGGATCGAACACAGGACCTTCAGATTTCGAACCGAAGTGTCACTTCAGTCTGACGCTCTCCCAACTGAGCTAACCCCGCAATACATCAGCGTGACGCAAGATTAGCGCCTTTGTACTCCCTAGCCGGATTTTAGCTCCACTTATTGCTCAATTAACATCTCGTCAATGAGCTCCTCTGCGCTTTCAAGGACGCGGAGGGGGCCCCTTCCGTGCTGTGAATCGCGGTCCCTGACGCCTTGATTAGAGGCCCAGCTAATTAATCAAGGCGCCAGGTCGACCGAAGTCCCGGCTTCGGTCAAGAATCGTCCTTTTACCGTCCTCGTCCAAACGGGCTCCGACTTTTTTTCTCGGATACCGCGGCGCGTGCTCTCCAGCAAGCGTTCCCCGCCTCTTCCCAGCATCTCATCCTCCATGAACCGAATGACGGTCACTACTATATTATCGCCATGTTGGATACGATAGTTACGACTACGATATCCAACAACCCCTCTCACATAAGTCCTAATCGAACTTACCTTTCACTGCGCTATATCAATCAATATCGCCCATTTTAAAAGGTTATGAGCCCTGGTCATATGTCGACCGCTAGCCAAACGTTATTCTCCAAGTCTGGATTACACGGAGATTTTCCTAAGCTGAAGGGGGAGGATAACTATCTCTCCTGGAAGCAGCATGCTTCTCCATCTTCGTGCTTTCCCCGATACTATTTCGGTCGATACCTTGGTAAACACTACTCTCACCATCGGCTCTCGTTCGATCACCATGATCGATATGGCCAATCGCCAATTTTTCCCTATTGTTGAGCTCAAGCTCATTGGGGTCTTCTCCAACCCCGCTCATGGCTACGACCATGTAACTACCGCCTTGGAGCCTTACGGCACCATTCTCCAGGCTGAATTCCCTCGTGTTGGAAACAGCCCCATCCACGAGGACGCGCTCGAAGTCATCCTGGCCTTGAATGAAAAGCGTCTTCTCCCACCCGGCACTCTCCCACTGGTCAGTCCCGCCCCGCACAATTTTAGTTTCTCTTCCATCCTCCGTATCCGTTACGTCTCTGAACCCTGGTGCATTTATTGTCGCCAGACAGGCCATCGCCGTGAGGATTGCACGGTGGTCACTTCCGCGTGCCGCCATTGCCAGTCGAATGTCCAAGGCATTCGCACCTCCACCAAGCGCAACTCGCGCAATTATTATTGGCCACATATGCGACGATTCATTAGTCGTTATGTTGCAAATTGCGACATGTGTGCAAGAATCAAACCAGTCAGACACGCACCATTTGGTTATCTCCAGCCGCTCGATGTCCCATATCAGCCTTGGACAGATTTAGCCATGGACTTCATTGTAAACCACCTCTTTGACTACTTCCAACGCTCTACTTTCACTATTCTCCTTCTCTCCGAAACTGGTCGACCGTCGGCCGACGAGATCGCCATCTGGGACATCGAACTTTCACATCGGGGATGCCGGGGCCTCTTCACCGAATCCGCTTACAAACGAATGCTAACCATGGCGAGCCTCTTGCTCGCAACCGGTTTTTCTAACACCCTCGCCGAAGAGTATCAGGAACGGTGCGCTGATGTTGTTTTTTACATTGAGGACAGTCCCACTCTCATCATGGCCGTTTATGCGCCAACAGACACGGCGCGACGTGCTTCCTTCTTCACTGCGATAATGGAGGCCACTCCTGCCCTCCGCTACCGGCAGCATATCTGGGGAGGCGACTGGAACTGCGTCCACTGTCCCGAAATCGACGCCGCTCACATCCCTGCCACGCCGGATCGTACCCCGGATATTCTCGAAACCATTCTCAACACGCTCCAAGCTGGCGACACCTTCCGTTTGCTGTATACATACCGACGCCGGTTCACGAACACGCCTCCGACTGGGGCTGGCCATCGTTTAGATCGCATCTACGTCTCCGGGGCCTTTCTGGACTCATTCAGCCAAGCTACGATCCACTTGAGTCCAGATGTCTACTTTTCTACACACGTTCCCATCTCGGCCTCCTTCGCCATGGCCTCCGGCCATCGACGAGACAGTAACACGTTCAGGTTGTGCCGGCACAATCTTGCTCTTCCCTGGGTTCAACAATAATTACGTCTCACCCTGGCACATTTCCGGCCCAGCACTAACCTGGCGCACACCCAATGAGACGAATTGAAACGTGTCATCATCTGCGCCAAGCGAACCTGGAGGTCTTGTATCACTTGGGCGAAATGGAAGCGGCTGTGAAGGCGTGTAACCGTCACAGTGCGCCTGGTCCTGATGGCATGCCTGTCGACTTCTACGGGCTCTTTTTGGCCGGATGTCGGCTCCTTCCTCAGTGCAATCAACGCCCTCCCGGACACAGGCCTGCTCTCTCACACACAGTGTCAGGCTAAAGTTCGCCTTTTCCCTAAAACTGGTTCCAAAGACGACATCCGCAACTGGCGACCTATCTCTCTGCAGAACACTGACTGTCGGATCATTTCGAAGGCCCTCAACACGCGCCCATTCTTGTCAGGGTATAGGGTTTGGGTAACTTCGTATCCTAATTGCGATTGAGAGTGGGCATAGTGAAGCTTATGGCAAACTTCGTGACGACAAGGATATGTGGGTCAATGGCATGGGAGTTAATGTTTTTATCTTGCTATGCTTTAAGGAGCGACCACGGTTTGCAAATCCTGCTACTGTTCCATATCAGGACGTCACAGATTGGCGAGCAGAAGTGGCAGCAATGTCACGTACCATTGGGGAAGCTAATGCATTAAACAATAGCCAAGATTACTATGGTCCTCTAATTTATAGGGGTTACGCGTGGACAGGCGAGCTGCATGACGCATTTATCGAAGTTGGAGATCGGATTCGCATGAGAGATTTGTGAGTATTGTTATCACCTTCCTGTCGACACCGCCTTGCTCACATACAAGCTATATAGTGGTTAGTCCAGAGTGGATTTCATGTTGGCGTTGATGCTCTTCCTGCAACTCTCGGACTAAAGATAAGCGATCTTTATCCGCGTGATGTCTGGGAGGCCGTCGCTGTTGAGGACTCTATTATACCCTTTGACAGCCCTGGTTTTCTAAATGGGCTGGCGGAAGATACCGTTGCCGCCGCGCAAATCCGATTTGAGGGATTCCTCTATGAGAAATTGGGATTTTAACATGGTCCCCGTTGTAAATATATTAGTTTATGTTTTCTATAATTGCAAGAACGGAATGTATTTATGTATGTATAATTTTAATGTAGTATTTGTGACATTTTACAGTTCACTCTGCAAACCCACATTACAAAGGAGCCGTATATGAATGATAAAGTCAAGGGTGAACCATGCTCACAAATTTACGTCTTGGCGGTTATAGTTGCATATTTACTGGGGGAAGTTGTCATTCCCGTGTCCCGACAGCATCCGCGAGGAATGCTTTTACAGCAAGCTGTTTATCTTCAACCTGTCAACACACCTGAGGAAGATATAACTAAATAAAATATATATACAAGAATACTGTCACCAAATCTTCAATTATCAAATTAGGACGTGCCAAAGTATATGGCCCATATTATTATACAGGATGAGCCGGGCTTTTTGGTTTGAAAAGTCTAAATACAAGCAAAATATGCAGGTTGCCACAATTGACAGGGTGGTGACGTAAATGGAAATGTACAATGACGAAATGTGGCGCTCACAGTAATCTCTTTATCTGCACCCGATGAACTGGGCCCCATTTTTGGATTTTCGGCATCTGCAGGACCCCAAAATCTGGTTTAACGGCGCAGGAACACTGCCGTACTATATATCCCTTCGGCCAAGGACGAGTGATGACGGGACTGTCAATGATTTCGAAGGGAGTATTATGCATTTTATCTAATTACCAGTAATGAATGTGGTCAGCATGCCGATCAGCCTCTTGCGTTGATCAGCCGGTGATAAAAAATAAGTCGTCGGCTTCGTTTGACCGCCGCCACCCGGCGCCGCTAAAACTTCCTAAACTTCCGATGTCAGCTGTCAAGGGTTTTATGGTTCGACACAGTCGCCCTGGAGTTGTCGCGTCCTCGCCACATCCTTCATGCAATTACCGCATTTGTGGTGCTAACCTCATCGCATGTCCACCAACGCGGAGCCCCCAAGCCAAAACGTCGCTCGAATCTATTCCCAAACAGAATCTACATAATAATCTCATCGCGCTTTGTCGAGCTCCGCTTCCGCCCCTGCTCATGATAGATCCTTCATCTCCACTGGCGTGGTCATTCCTCTTCCTTCCGTCATCTCACCGTCGTGGTCGTCTGTATCTGCGACCGGGTCTGCGTGCAGGCATGTATTATGCATTTGGTTATTGTCTTATCACCGTTTGTCACTAATCTGACCAACAGCACTCCCACTCCGTCCGATTTAATAATTTGTAATAGTCCGCTGGGCGCAACTAGCTTTCATAGCATTCTTCGGCATGCTGCTACCAACAACATACTTGCGGCGCAAGTTTCGTACGGTTTTCATGTCAGATGTCACTCCATCTTCGACATTGGCCCGGTTAGACCGGTCGTGGGACATCAAGAAAACCGTCCGGCGAGTTCGGCTTCACAAGTGGAATGCATATGACCTCCAGTATTTGTTGGACTTCACTATTGCATGCTTTGCCTTCTTCGTGATTACAGAGCCGGGTGTACTGGTCAAACTAGTAATTGCTACTCTTTTCGCATTGGCATTGCTGATCCCGATAACTTCACAATTCTTTTTTCCGTTTGTTCCAATTGGCACGTGGCTTATCCTCTTCTACTCTTGTCGGTATGTGTTTTTGTCCCCCGCACTATTGCATAGTGAAGCTTTAATACTCATCATGTGCTTTCACCAGATTCATTCCGGCTGACTGGCGTCCACCGATTTCAGTCACCGTTCTTCCAAGTTTGGAGACGATATTGTACGGTGGAAATTTAAGTAATGTGCTTGCAGCGCATAACAACGCGTTTCTTGATATCCTTGCTTGGATTCCATATGGCCTGATTCACTTTGGCGCCCCATTTGTTTGCTCAGCCATCATATTCCTCTTTGCCGCACCGGGGACTCTTCCTGTGTTTGCAAAATCGTTCGGATACATGAACTTAATTGGTGTCTCGATCCAGCTTTTGTTCCCAGCATCAGCACCATGGTACGAGAACATGTATGGTCTTGCTCCAGCTACATATGATATCCGCGGATCTCCCGGTGGTCTAGCTCGCGTTGATCTCATCCTTGGACTCGATCTTTACACTTCATCATTCACTGCTTCGCCAATGGTCTTCGGTGCCTTCCCGTCACTCCATTCTGGCTGTGCAGTTATTGAAGTTCTTTTCCTGGCACATGTTTTCCCCCGCCTTACTCCTTTCTTCTTCGGCTACATCTTGTGGATATGGTGGTCAACAATGTACTTGACTCATCATTACTTCATCGACTTGATTGGAGGTGCCGTTCTTTCCGCGACCGTCTTCTATATTGTGTCTCGTAATTTCTTGCCTGTCATGCAGATGGACAAGTCATCCCGATGGTCGTACGACTACGTTGAAATGGGAGTTCGTGCCCCCACCAAAGGAGCGAGACTCAGCAAGGAATTCTATGCCGAGGATGAAGAATGGGCGATATCTTCCTCCGTCGAGTCTGGTAACGCGAGCCCAACTGAAACTCAAGTGTCCGAGTGGGAAATCGAGACCCTGGCTGAAAACGACGAATACAAATCGCCAGTGGAGAACAACGCGAACAACAAACTACCCAAGTACAATGAAAAGTATAGCGAGAAGGTTTAGAAAAATGGGCGTCAATTTGGCATTTTTAGTGGGCTTCTTTTGTTGTCTCGGTTTTGGTATTATGGCTGTTGTTTTTCGTGTTGCATTTCAAGCATTTTAAGCATTTTTTTCTTTTCGCATTCGACCAAAGTTGATATCTAGGTTTAATGTATAATTTATTGGCGCTGATGTCTTTCCCATGCATCGTCGCTTAAGAGTTTCTTATTAGTTATGCATTAAAAAGTTATGATGTTGAAAACTATTAGTTCGTGCATAGTTATCTAATTAATGCTTGATATTTTTTCCACTTACTCCTTGTATATCAGCACTAATGGATGAGTGATCGTAAAGCAAAAAATAAATTGGCTCTCGGTTGGAGTGTTCTAATTAAACACCCCCAGTGGGGCTCGAACCCACAATCTTCAGATTAGAAGTCTGACGCGTTACCATTACGCCATGAGGGCATATCAATTGATGAACATGTGCTCTGAACGGAACTTATATACCCAGATGTCTTCCGGCCGTCAATTTTTTTTTGCAGGCTGCCGTGTTGTCGTGCGTTGTTTCGGTTTTGTTTACATATAAACAATAGACCTGCCCTTGCCAAAAAAAAAAAAAAAAAAAAAAAATACTCGTTAACTTAACGTTCGTGGTGTTCGGGCTTGTATTGACTATATGTAATGGCCTTTTCCAACCAAAACAGAAAAAAAAAATTCTGGAATTGCTTTTTACATCCGCCCAAGATTATTAATGTTTCCCTTTGACTAATAGATCATTTTGTCAATGTATATACGTATGTACGGCGGGTCCGCGCAACAGGCAGACCGCGCAACGCGTATTCCGGGTAAGTTGGGAACAAAGGTTGGCTTGCTTGGGTGAAGTTATAACATTCAAAGAAAAGTCTAGTTTATCAAGTCTGAGCCACACCATCTTTGCATTATGGGGAAGTAGTGATCAACGTGCCTATGAAATCCTTTATGGAGAACTGAATGGCTCTGTTCTCGCTTTCCTTCAGCTCAGGGTCCAAATTTAGAGACTGGTCACGCTCGATATATGCCCTCAGTCGGGTCAACAGCTACATCACGATAGCAGTTTACGGCGATATTGTACGTAAAACTTATCAATTTTGTATAAAAGTTAATGCAGTTCCGTTCTAATATAACAGCTCAAATTGGTCGCGGTTGGATCCGGCAAGACAACGTTTGCGTCCATCGATTTCAATCAAGGATTCTTTGACAAATTCAATGTCGTTGGTCCGGCGTTGTTGTCCCGTCGGGAAGGTAGTTTGGGATTTAATGCCTTGAATCTTCAAGAGCAAGCTAGAGCGTCGATTGAGGTTCAGACAAAATTTTTTGTATCAATATTTAGGAGACATGAGAAAGATCCGGCTGTCGAGAGAGCCGAAATATCGCTTGATGAGGCAGGCACGCCTGGGACTGGCGAATCGCGGTTGATTATTAGTTTGCATTGTCATCATGGTATGTTCGTGCTCTTTCTTGAGAGAAGCTTTAGACGTTTTCGTTAACCTGGGGCACGATTACAGGGATTACAAAGACATACAAATTGTCGTACGCGAAAAAATTGCCGTTCCGCATTTTAGACTCGATTGACGACTACCCGAATAGTTTTCAAGTCAAAGCAACCGTCCTAAAAGAATTCCTTGACCACACGTCTGTTCGAGCCGAACAATTTTCTATCAAATTTAGGAATGACAAGGTCCAATTGTCCAGTTATACCAACGGAGTTTCGGGAGTGAAGAAAGACGACTTTCTCAAACAGCCGTTGATGACATCAATAACGGTCCCCTGGGACAAATTTAACGATGTCATCGTTGAAGATGAGGCCGAGTCTGTGTTTAGCATGAAGGAACTGAGGGTATTGATATATTTGTTTGCCCTTTTTTTCTCGGAAACGCTCACACACTCACAGGTTCTGGTCGCATTGGCAGACTCATTTCGTGCCACAATAGAGGCTGCATTCAGCGGTCCAACATTACCTATAGGATTCCGTTTTGGCGACGACAACGTAGCGGTCAAGTTCATGTTATTTACTGGAGAAGCTTCTATCGACAGTACCCGGCCCAGCGCCGCCAATAATATCCAAACCGGCTTCTCTCGACGACAGCTCGTTCTGCCACCGGTAGCTAGTCCAGCTCAAGTGTCACCAGTTAGGTCTATACGATATAGCAATGCAGACGACGATTTGGGTAGTATGATGGAGCACAGCCACTATAGGCCGTCGCCCTCGGCCTCTCATAACTCCTCTGCTGCTGCTGCTGCCGCCGTCCCCGCCGCCGCCGCCGCCACAAGGTCTATGACAAGGCAGGATAGTGACAGAAGAATAAGAACTCTCTCAGGCAATTCCGCGATTCAAGCGTCGTCTCAAGTACTATCGTCTTCCCCTGGTCTGGCCGTCGAAGAAAGACACCGGCCGGGCATCGGTACAGAAACGACAGATGATGTTGGACACGGCTTAATACCACCACCGTTACCACCACCGCGCCTTCCAGTGTTGGATTACCGGTCGCCCTTTGTCGTTCGAGAGAAGGCAGTAAATGAGTACGAGGATGACGGTAACGCATCCGACACGTCAGACGTCATTGTTTGGAACCAAACTGTCAATGGGCCATCGCTGCAGAGGATGTTACAGGAAGCAAGACAGGAGCGGGATGGGCGAGAACGAGAAAGAGAAAGAGAACGAGAAAGAGAGCGGGATGCTCCTCGTTCCGAGCAGGAAACCCGGGAATCGGTACAATCCATCCACGACCGGGTGAGAGACCGGCATGAGCAGCACAGGAATGTAGAGGATAGACCCAGACGGCGAGAGAGTGAGAGACGGATGAAACCACGTGTGCTAATACAGCCGGAATCATTAGACGACGGTAATGAAGAAATCACATTTGGCGCGGTTCCAGAGCGTGATGCTGAACCGGATGAAAACGCGGATGACGAAGCATTCCTGCATACTAGTGACGAGGAAACGCAAAGACAAGGAGAAGGCCATGACACAGACAGCGAACTTGCTCTGTTTGACCGTGACGTATATGCAACGACCGCGATTGGTCCCACGCCGGTATCACAAGCCGTAAGTCACTCGTTGCCGTGGTGCGTGGACGGGGCTAATAGTTTGTTTCCACTAGATTCCCGTTTTGCAGTTAGACTAGCTCTTGCTTACGAAATTATGTCCTCTATTATGTTTATTAATTGATGTACAAGAGATATGGATATGGTCTCGACAATGCTATGTAGAATAATGTACAAAATTTCATGGCCTCGAAGACGGCATTTTGCGCCGAGCTCGATCAATACATGTCCCTGTTAGATTGACGCGAGTCTTTATGGCGATATGTTCGCCGACTTGTGCTCTGTCTGCCGATTGCGTCGCCAGGGCTGTTTTTTGGCGAGTCTTCGTTGATCCGGATAAAGCCCACTTGTGGTGTTTCCGAATTATCATCTTTAGCAAATACATCTTCTAGACTTATACCCTCTTTTGCTAATAAAGGAGCAATGGTTGTATAAGTAGCGTCGTCCGGCTCGACGATATTGTCTGCCATATCTAGAACTTGCCACATTGCGTCGACATCCGATGCGGCCGTACAAACTTTGAGGGCTGTGTTGAGATGGAAGTTGTTGACCTTGACCTTTTTCTGATCCGTAATGTAGGCAAATATTCGCAGACATTTTTGTACCGCTGTCGGTGCTATATCAACATTGATGGCCAGACCGTTAAGGACCATTGTGAATGTTCGATCATTCGGCGCGGCGCCCCTTTTGCGCATCTATTGTAGAGTAAGCAAGGTGTAACAAGTCGCCCATGTCGCGAGAAATGAGTGTGCGTACCTCTGTAAAATTGCGTAATGCGGCGGCTACATGTTTATTCTGAAACTCGTACTGAATAATGTAATTCCACGAGACGGTCGCCCGATCGCCGCCGTCGCGGGCCAGAGCCAGGGCGGCAGTAATTTGTCCCTTATCCAAAGCCTTTTTAGTTTTTTCGGCAAGCACATAAGGGTCCCACTTTGAAGGGACTTTTTTCTTGTTTTTGTTGCGTTTGCCAAAGCCGCCGCCGCCGCCGTTGCTGATGTTGCTGTTTTTGGGCCGGGCAGGTGCTGCTGCTAACTTTGATTTTGGTTTGTATGAAATTCGATCTGATTTCTTCTTCTTTGGTCTGTTGTTGAGAGCACTGGTTCGACCATTATTTTTCTGGTCATCCTTGATGCCAACTCTGGTTTGCATGCCCGAATCACTCTCGTGTGCAGATCTCCTATTGTCCCGTGATGTGGTGAGTTTTATTTTGTTGCCGTTTGAACGTGATGACCGTCGTGCAGGAGGAGCAGGATTACGATTCTTGTTCTTTCCTGGGCTACCTGCTAACGGCGTCATTAACGACGTCCGTACAGCTTCTGTCCTTGCACCAGCAGGCAGATGAGATGATGGCGTATTACGCCGTGTCATGGACGCAAAAAGACATCGCCGTGACCAGATGCATCCTGATGGTTCGCCATGTCGTCGCAGGATCCGCATGAACATTGTCGTCGTCGTCGTCGTCCTCGGCAGCGGTGCATGACGCAGTACAGATGTCGAGCCTGGCATTGATCTTGGTTCGGCTTCTATAATGCAATGACTATCGTTTGATGCCCGGATCGCGATTTTTTTTGTCCTGTCAGGGGTCGTACCGTCGGACGTGAAAAGTTTAAAAAGGCAAACTTCCCAAGAGACCACCCGCAAAATCATATTATGGAGTTGATATGGTCTTTCACTTATTCGAAACTCCACAAAAACACCCGGCAAAAAAACCAGACGTGAACGAATTGTTTTCCGAACAGTTCTAATAATTTATTATGCCAATTATTACTTGAACATTCCACAATATAAACGGTAATGTACATGATGCATTTCATTTAACACAACGATATATCGTTCTAAATTCTTTGCATGCTTAAAACAGTCCTTCTCCGCCTCCGCCGGCCAAAAAAAAAAAAAAAAAAGAAAAAAGTAGTAGCGATCTGCCATTATATATGCTCAGTTTAGCTTCTTTCATGCCACTTCACCCCTCATTCCACCTCGGTTCTTGTCAGCAAATCCGTCAAAAGTGCCATTCAAAAAAAAAAAGAAAGAAAGCATCTATTACTCTAATAGTAACCATTCTCTTTACCAAGATTTTTGGACTCCACCAGGGAGTCTGCCACGTCGTCGTCATTGTTATCCAGTCCACTCGCGCCTAAAGGAGTCAATTTGCGATTAAGCGGTGGTCGTCGTGACCGGGGCTGCGGGGGTAGATCGTAGTCGGCCAATTCAATGTATTCGTACTGCCACCTCGAACGTTTTCCCTTTTGTGAACTGGGCAAGAAATTCCACCTTGCAACAAGGAAGACGGTAGAGGCAAGGACCGCACCACCCATGAGGTCGATGAAGTAATGATGGGTCAGATACATGGTGCTCCACCATATCCAAAGCACATATACGACAAAAACAGGGGTTAGCCTAGGGAATACATGGCTAAGAAATAACGCTTCAAGAAAAGCATCGGCAGAATGCAGAGATGGGAAGGCGCCAAATGCGAGCGGCGAGGCTGAAAAGGCCGAGGTGTAGAGGTGGGTGCCGAGCAATTGGTCGACCCGGGCAAGACCGCCAGGGGAACCCGGCATGTCGTAAGCCGCCGGAATAAGGCCGTTTACGATTTCGTACCATGGTGCGCAAGTTGGGAACATGTTTTGCATGATGACGCCGAAAAGACTCATGTAGCCAAAAGACCTGGCAAAAACTGGCAGCGAGCCGGGCGAGGCAAATATGAAAATTATGATCGAGACGATAAATGGCGCGGCATAGTGCATGATGCCGTACGGTAACCAGGCGAGAATGTCAAGCGCTGGGGTCGGATTTGACGCGAGCATGCTGCTCAGGTTTCCACCGTACAAGGCAGTCTCTAGTGTCGGTAAGACCGTCACCCAAATCGATGGTCGCCATTCTGTGGGAATAAATCTTGACGAGTAAAATAAAAAGAGGTAGGCTGCGATTGGAAGGAAAGGGAAAAAAAATTGGGACGTGACTGGAATCAGAAGTGCGGTCAACAGGGCAATCGATATTAGGATCTTGAACACAAGCGATGGCTCCTCAACCACGAAGAAGCAAAACACTCCAACAAAAAATAAAAACACATATTGTAAATCGGTGGCCTGTAATTTATGTGCTTTTATCCTTGCGATGGTTAGGAAGATATTGAATGATGTCTCGATCCGATGGATAGGCGGTCTGTCGATCGTATTTATGCTGGAGTTATTCTGTCGAGTCCGCGGCAGTCCCGGGGCCGAACCCGACAAGTCCGAACCAAATTGTGACGCCTGATTCAAGAATTTGTACTTTAGACGTGAAAGCATGGTAGATTTGACTGGCAGCTCAGTACTTAATGGTGGGCACGCGTTATCATTAAAAAGCGTCTCACACGCCCTTTGCTAATGTGATTGGATTGGCTGCCGAGTTGTTGGTGAAAAAAACCTCGAGACGACAAAGAAGCAGGATCCTTTTAGGCAAGATATGAAGCTTTATGCATTCCAACTAGAATTGCCCGAGGGGACCAAATCTCGACGGGTTCAAGCGGAGGGGCTTAGCAAATTGATTATTAGATGCTGACGTTTTTTGTGTGCAGCCTCAGCCGCTAGGAACGCCAACTCCGGCAGAATGCCCTGAAAATCCTAAAAACGTGTGCCGAGAGTTGCCGCTACCAAAGATTACGGACAGACTGCCTACTTAGATATATTTAAATATATCTGAGAGCACTCGAGCTGACTAGAATTAGTCCACTAATTATATAGTTTAATAGTATATAATTGGAAAGAAATATTAAAAGACATTCTAGGCTGTCGCCTAAAGTTGGGCACCCGCAGGCGCCTTCGACGTCACAAGGGCCCGTATCCGATTATTCCGACGAATCTTACGATCGACGTTATACTGATATTTCTTGGGGTTTTTTGGCACACATCTAATCAAGAATCATGTGATCAGCCGATGATATGTCTTCGTGGCACACAGTTGGCGCCAGAGGGCCAAAGGTAGCGTGATCTACGATAGCGAGAGATGATCAAAAATCTACGGCATATATAATGTAAGCAACGCACTATTTTTTGGTATGTCCAGTCATGAAAGAGTGTTCGCGGCAGTTGTATTTTCCATGTAGAGTCGACATAAGCATCGAATTGACCGCAGCGACGCGGTCTGCTATAATACCGTATCTATCAAGGAAGAGCAAAACAAGCTTGATCGAAGTTTGTGGTTTGTTTATATTGCCTTTGCTCCTGGCGCAAGAATTAGAAATCCGACAATGTGATCGACCGTGGTTGATCAATAAATAAATCGGTCGATCGACGACTGCCTGCGGATCTGGTTGCAGTCTGTGATCCTTATACGATTTGATTGACAGAAGTGTTTAACCTGAAATGGAAATTGTCAAGGGCCATCAACACACATTTACTTGTGATGTGCCCATCGGAAGAATTTGGAGGGTTCGGATCCGAAGTTTTCCGAATCACCATAATAGCGAGTGCGCCGCACGATTAGCGGCTCTGGTTGGGTTCCGATCTGATCTTTTGGTTGGGGAGTTGCAATTTTATTATTAAGATAACCGACAAAATTTGATATTTCGATGACCGACCTTGATAATTCAGGATACTGTTTTGTTTTTCCTGTCCCCGCGCATCCTCAATAAACTAGTTTATAATAATACGAGATTGATTCCGCTTGTCACGCCATCTCGTCATTGCCATTTTTCTCTTGTTCCTTTTATTAATGAGAAGGCAAGCGAGATTAACCACCGGGTTACATCACCGGGTTTGCCACCGGTGCGGCGCCGACCTAGTGCGGCTTGTTAGTGAAGAGTTCGGAAAACCCAATCGACCAGTAAAGTAGTAATCCCGCGCTCAAGGTTGCGGAGATGAGCGACGGCTGTTTTTTTGTAATTGCAGACGAAGAAGGCGCAGCGACGATCGGTGGAAGGCACGAGGTATCGCGTAGGATTACGCGATACCTTGAAGCTGCACTACACCAGAAGCCCGCCGGACAGGTTTGACGGTGAGGACAAATTGCGAATGCATCGAACAAAGGAGTAGCAACATGCCTTCTTTCTGGTGGTAGATGGTGGGTTTTGGCATATCTATGGCATGATGCGTCACATCAGCGGATGCAAGGAGGTCTGGTCTCACTCAGGAAGGAAGGAAAGTTCCGATGCGATTGGTTATAATTTTTGCTATCGCAGATGTTTGTTCTGCAGCCCTCCGCTAAACGCTGTCATGTCTGTTATTGCTGTCTCACACTAACCAGACTTGTGGGAATAGTTAAATCTGTTTTAATCGGCTTTGTGTGACGAAGCAAGGAGGAAGGTTGCGCAGTGCTTGGACGGCGAGCAAGGTCTCAGCGCCTCTTCAAAGTTGCGCGTACAAAGTTGCCCAAACTGTCTTTTGAGTAGAAGCGTGCCAAAACGCGTGCGGCGGTCCCACAGGGAAGATTGCAGTTGGTTACAAGAAAGTGCTAATTAAACGAAAAAGTAATTTTAATGATCGGCCGGGCGATAAGATACGACATTGGATTTGTGAGCACTGGGCTCAGTTAATCTGACAGTCTGAGGAGATGATGAGGGAGGATTGCAATAATTACAGTATTCGCAAGAGGGAACGCCTCCGCCAGAATGTTGAAACCGATTTTAATACGTACTGATCTAGTTCGTATGCTGATAGTTCTTGACTATGTATGGACAAATATTGTCTCGCGAACAAGAAAACAGTAATGCGGTCAAGGCGTCAAGATCAGAAGGAGGGTGATTTAATTATTATTATTATTATTAGATTGTTGACTATGTGCTCGATATGGGCACGCGCTCAACTTCCCGATGCATCAGCGTAGTGGCGCTCACGGCTTGTAGGCGAGTGTGCTCCACCCATAAATTCATCAGTTCGCCGGTTACATGATACATGCGGGGATAGTGCTGTTATATTTATCGTGTCAGACAGGAGGGAGTTGCAGGCGATAATTTCAGGGTCAGCATCAGCACTTTGGCTGTGACCAAACAGCCGCGCAGGTGGCGAAATTGTGGGTTGTGCGTCGAACTAGACACATTCTGCGCCTGAGAGTTTCCTTTGTTCGTATTTTATTGCAACAGCGAGCAAATGTGTTCAGACACACTACAGCCCAGTGGACCAGCACAGGCGGCTGTGACATTTCTGCTCGCTTGCGACATCTCCATGAGTACATAGAATTAAACAGTGGGTATATTTAGTGACTGGCTGGCTAAACTGCTGCTGCCGCGGCCGCTGCATGCTGCGGGACCCACTGATAATCCCAAGCAGGTGCACAGACTGGCGAAGTTTGGCAACCAAAAGTGGTCGAGATCTATTAGTACTACTATTATTACAATGCAATCACCCGCCTGGCTGGGCCTGGCCTTGGCTTGACTTGGGCCTGTCGCAGTTGCAGCTTTGCTGGGTGCTGCTAAAAATTGGTTGAACCCCCCTTGCTGGGTTCGCTGGTTGCTAAACTGACATTTTGGCAGGTTTGACGATGGCGCGTCGACTTCCTCTTCCTTGGCACCAAAAGCTCAACATAGATGAAAAAAATATCAAGACCAGAGGCAGAAATATCAAAATTTTATCATTACTGACTAGTTGCCACGAATCACGTGAGCCGAACCCACAGCTACCCAACACCTAACCCTGATCCATACTTGCGGCGTGTGACAGACGTCGCACGAAAAAAACTTGCTGCAGATCATCGGTGAGATCCGCTTCTAGGCGATTCTGCATTTGCCTGACTGGGCCAGCTAAGCGGACAGCAGCAGCGGCAGAATAATAAGAGTAATAATACTACAACGAACAACTGAAGACCGAACACTGTACGTAAAATAACATGGTCTGCACACTTGAGATTGTTCGTAACAATAACAAAATCTTTGGCCGTACGCCAATGCTCAGCCGGAACTTGGTAAATCTAGAATGATTACAACAGCTCATGCTGTTCAGCACATGATGCTGCTGCTGCTGCTGGTGATGATGATCATGATGATGCTGCAGATGTTCAGCCGGTCTTGCTTTCTGCTGTCACTTTTTGGCAAGCACACTAGTGACGACTGACGAGATGATGAGCAACAACACGCTGTTCAGGGCTCTTGGTTTAGTGCTGACGAATAACATGACCTCATCTGACATACAATCCCTTCCTAAAACGAAGACAGAAAAACAAAAAAATGCGCACACGTACAAAAAACCACCTGTTGCTCTGACTGCCAGCCCATGCCAATGTCCCGGTGACCACATTCAGTCCCCGTATTCGTACTTGTGTCCGCGTCCGCGTGTGTTTGCCAGCATACGTCAATACCACATCATCCACATAAAGTGAAAAATGATTCCACTGTCCAATTGGATTTACACACTAAAATAACTTGGAAATCCCAACCAGCCTCCAGCCTGTCGGGTTTGAGTTGAAACCTGTAGGTCTAGTTTAGCTTGAACCTGCACAATGACGACGCGGCGCCTCCCCCGTCGGGTGGGCCTGCCTCTTGTTGGACTTTTTGGTTTGGTTCAAGCGTCTGATATCTGGTGGCAAACTCGAGATATCCGCCGCTTCCTTCTCGATTTTTATTTCACACTTGTGCTTTTTTTTTTGGCTTTTGGTTCTAAAACTTATAGTGTGTTTTTCCAGACACTCCGTTTGAAACTCGATTTCTATTCGATCCACTCATTTTGAAAAAGTAAACGGGGGATGTTCAACCGCGCTTAACGCGAAAATGCTGGAATAGGGAAAACCCGTAGCAAAAGACATCGTTTCTTTTAAAAACCAAATTATACTAAATAACTAGTGAAATCTAAAAACACCCACAGAGACCACCTGCGCCGCCCGCCTGTCCGGCACAACTCGTGTCTCGTGTGCCTTCGAATAAATTTGCCGCCTCCCACCCTCTCATTTCCAAGGTAATTTTTTTTGCCTCTCTCGTTGCCTTCCCTTTTTATCCTTCCTCCACCTCCTCCTCCTCCTCCTCCTCCTTTCCCATATCACATTCCCCAGCAATGCCAGTATAATATCTCTCCCCCTTCCTACAGCTCTATCTTTTATTCTTCTTGCCTACAATATACACAATAATAAATGGACCATCCCCATCATCACTCCCAGTCCTGTCCCCACGCTCCTTCCCCAACAGCTCCGGCATCGGCGACGACCCCTAAACCAGGCTCGGCCTCGTCCCAAGCACAGCATCACCATCAGCAAGGACAGCGCCATACCTTGCTTGCCGCTGTTGCTGCTGCCGTCGGTCAGCCCGGCACCGAAGCCGGAGAACGCAGCGACGATTTCGAAGCCATGAATTATCAGACCGGATACGAAGAGTCATCATCGGCAGCATCGGCAACTTCCACAGCTACTGCCGTTTCAGACCAACCAGGTGTCGTCTCGCAACAGTCGGCCGCCCAGCAGCAGGTAGTCGCCGCCGCTGCCGCCGCCGCCGCCGCCGTTGATGGTCATATATCAGTCGCCAAGCACAAACGGCCGTATGGTGTCGGCTGCTCTGTCGCCAAGCGGGCGAAACTCGAGCATGAAAATACTTCAGACAATGCCATGTCCGACGTCGAGTCTGAAGTCGAAATTAGTCGTCTAGCGTCCACGCCGGACCATATAACCATGTCACGTCTGCCTACGCCGGCTCCATCTCCATCTCCATCTCCATCATCATCATCATCACCATCGTCATTGCCGTTGTCCCCGGCCCCAGCCGGAGAGCCTCGTCGAACTGCGTATCGTCGAATGAGGTCAAAATCGTTGCCAGATATCAGCTTGTTGTCATTGCACGCCTCGGCCATAGGCGAACTGTCTGGCAGAAAATGCAGCAGCCGTAATCATCATCATTTGCATCACCATCATCATCGCCATCATCATCACCACCACCATCGATCGTCAAAACTGTCATCATGTCCCTCTGCCTCTGCATCTGTACCATCAAATGTGCCACCGGTCAACCTCCAAGGTCTGCGGGAACTCGACCTGCAGGAAATATTTAAGAATCCCCAACTTCGTCATGACATTGTTTTCGACCCACAGCTCCAATTCCGTCCGAACCTTGACGGCGAGCGGGGTCGGAGAAAGAAGGTATTGGCTGACAAATACTGGGTCAGTGTCATTACAGAATGCGACATTCTTTCGGCTGCCTACAACTCTCGACAAGAACCACAGATTGAGCGCAGCAGCAAACTTGTCGGAATCCTCAGCTCGCTAAGAGAAATTCTCGTCAGCTTGCTGCCAGCCCGAGATCGTCCCCAGATCGAGGAAGTTTTGGACTTGGAGTTGCAGATCCAGCAGTTGCGTCATGTCGCGTTCGACTTTGTCAAACTGGCAAACTGGTTAGCTGGCGTGTTCAAATCGCACTGTGCACCGATGCGGGACGCCTGGGTTGACCAGATGCTGGCCTGCATCACTTCAGGTGTTGCCACTCGAGACTCGTCAAAATTGGTCGATGGCTTGCGCATGATTTTCACCATCTTGGAGGCCATGAAGCTCGATGTCGCCAACCACCAGATTCGAACACTGCGACCACTGCTGGTCGAGACCGCGGTCGAGTTCGAGCAGGATTATTTTGCCCAACGGGTCCAGCGACGCAAGGTCGATGTCAAACCAGCCGTCGAGTGGTTCAAACATTCCTACAACCAGGCCACCACCGTCGAACCAAAGGCTTCCTACATTGACGGCTTTGTATCGGCCCTCGTGTCTTTGTTTTCGTCCGCGTCATCACGCCACCAACCGCCGCTTGCTGCCGCCACTGCCGCCAAGGACGAGTTCCCGGTCACGTTTGCGTTTGACGTTTCCCGCCTGCGGTCGCTCAAGTCCGACGTCGCACAAATCACGTGTTTGCAGCAGAGCCTGACTTTGTACCGCCAGCTCGTCGCGTCCTGCCAGCCAGGCGCTTCTCCGAGCCAACGCGACCTCGACGCGCTCAAGACCGAGCTCCTCGTCCTCGTCGCCGACGACGATGCCCCGGCAGGATCCGCATGCCTCTCATCGACATGCTCGCCTGTCGTGCCCTCGACCGTCACGGCAGCCGCCTCGAACAGTACGACAACCGCAGACATAGCCATGTCCTCGGTCGCGAACAACGAGCGCTGGTCCGCAAACAGCACCGCCATCGCCCTCCAAATTGCCCGCAAGGTCAAGGAACACTTTCCGAACCGTGGACCGGGACTCAATGCCATTGCCGATCTCGCACAGAACTGGCTGGCCGCCCATCTGAATCCGGACTCGTCCAATGTCTACAAACTGGTCGAAGGTCGTATCCTGGGAGACCTCGAGCGCCGGGTCAAGGCCTGCTTCAACGGTGCCGGTGTTGCGGCCACGGCGGCTGATTGGAAGCCAGCGGCAACCCAGATCAAGGAGGCGGGATGGTCTCAAGCATCAAAAGACGTTGCGCGCGAACTCGGCATCCTGGCCGGAAGAATCTGCTCGCTCGGTGACTTTCACTGGAGTGTCTTTGCGGGATACTACATTGCCGGAGTTACGTCGAAACTTTGATTTGGTTTTTTGTTTTGGTATGATTTAATAATTTGGGAAGGGGGGGCCTAATTTAAATTGTTACAATGTTTAATATTATATATTACGGTGTCTTCATGGGATCTAAATTTTTTTGTAATATTTTTTTTTTTTGGTTGTGGGTTGAGGTGTAGCGTTTTTGGATATCATCATCGACTCCTAATTGTATTTATTATTGTATGTGGATCTGCCTCTGTACGACTACGGATTTGTCACTCTTATAGTTTTGAATTACTAAAAGTATGATTGACTAAAACAAACCTTTTATTATATCACTCCAACGTATTCTATCCATTTTGATATGATTCTAACCACAATGTCAGCATCTAACCGACCAACCTTAAAGAATTCCAAATGTCGCTTCCCGCATGCGGCGCAAAGTCCGTATTGATCTGTTAGGGACGCCGGAAACATATGGTGGCCGCTTTGATCAGCAGAACAGGGAAACATGGCACGCAGTTCCAAATGAATCAATCGTTCTGCCCTATGTACGGCCCGGCATTTTTTGCTTGTTGCTGCTGTTGCTGTTTTTCCAATAATGCCCCGTGCAGGCAAAGAAGGGAAATGGCCGGTCAAGATCAGGGCTCGTGAACATTGGGCTGTCCATTCGTGCATTCGCCGGTCGACGTTCTTTGACCGGCCTATTTTGAGGTAGAGGACTGTATCAGACGAACATTGTTGTTGTTTGCTGCCGAAATCTGCATTGCAACCCACACATTAGTCCTAACGCGTCCAAATATCAGTAAAATGAAAACAAACAATACCTGGAACCGGTAGTTCGTATACATAGATATATCCGGCTTCATCGGCACGTGAAATTGGCTTCTTCAATTCTTCAGCTAACAGACGGACGTATTTGGCACTCGTAGCAGGCGAAACACGTGGCGCTTTGTAAACATTCACACAATCACCACCGGCGGTGCTTGGTGTTGTTGACAAGTAGTTATTGGCACCGAACCTCCGATGCTGGTTTGGTGGTCCATCGACATACATGCAAAACAATCGTCGCCAAAATGTGGAAAATCCATTCTTCTTCTGTCTTGTCGGGCGGAGACTGGTTACCTCGTTTGTAAACGTCGGATCTACTAGATCCTTGCACTTGTAATACGGCCGACTATTGGTGATTGGACTCTGATCTTTCTTCTCCTCCTCATTGTTCTTGCGTTTGAACTCGACACTTTGGTACCGGTGCTGGAAACAATACGCTGTCTTGTTGTCACCTAATGCATACTTAATGTCTACCATCCGTCGGCATCGTTTCTTTGTTGACTTTGCGTCCCCGCTGCATTGTACCTTCTTCTCCTCACAAACATCGCTTTGCCCCCCTGCTGGCCCTGATGGTGCTCGCATTCATGGGGATCAATAAAGGTCGTCCGGCTTGGTGGTAATGCAGAAATTTATGGATTTTTATAAGTTATTATACAGTCCCGCCAATTTGGCTTTCTTACAGACAAGACGATTAAGGGTGGCTGGGCAACATCGAACGCCCCGGACGGTACATGTAATAAATGACGTCCATTCCGTGGCAATACACTCTGACAACGCGTGTTTCTCATTTTCACTGATTACAGCCCCGATGCAACAATTTCATAGCAGAACGTATGCGTGTGTCGGTAAAATTTAACAACTACGACCTGGCTGCTCGGTGCTGCGTTAAGTAATCCGGTCACATATATCGTCGGCATACACGATCGCGGACGGCCGAAATAATACGGTGCTGCCATTCATTCAAAAAAGCGGAAGTTACGTCGATTTTATCGATCCGTGTTTGAATTCTCTTCGTCTTTTATATCTTCATGTGTACCCGGTTGCCGAACAACTGACGGATCGGATTGACTGGTCGGCTCGGTGGTGCCAATATTGCCAATTTCCAATTGCTCGCCCGACTCTGGCTTCAATTCATTCGTCGGTTCTTCAATCTTTGTAAGATCTTGATGCGGCAGCCCGTGACGTGTCTAACTTCAAATCAGTAACCGTCTCTTGTCGCCCGTTTCTTTTCAAGTGATAAAACGAACCTCAAATTGCAATAATAAATTATCCCACATTTCCACTAACGCCATGTCATTTGTAGCCAAAGCCTGAATCGTCGCGGCATCAATGTTTTGCTAGGAACCGAACAATTTTAGCCAAACAGACAAAAAATAAAAACCGCAATTTTAATCGAATGAGGAGTTAAAGAATATAGGCTCACTTTCTGATCGGCCGCCAAGTTAGATATGTTGTTTGTCATAGTATATGACGAGATCTGGGTATACACATGGGCATATAGCGTCCAATTCGATCATGCAACCAAGTTTTCGCCCGGCCAGAGCGATAACTATGTGGTTAAGTTACTCGAAGTTACGTTTTACCGGCCATTGCGGCTGAGTCTCCAAGGTCGGCCCTTACCCGAAGCGTCTGGCCAGTGACAAGTGAAGCTAACATCAGAGTTCGATGAACGATATAGCAGTATTTCCAGAATCAATAGATCGTTACTATTAATGATTTAGAATATGGTTGACCATTATTATACCAATCCAGCATAAATCGTGGTCGACTCTCAAATTCCTGGGTAAGGGTTTCATTCGGTGAGAGTCTCGCAGAGTGAATTCGAGTTTGAAGGCAACGAAATCGCTGTGGTTTATGTTAAGTCCGTCGGATTGATCGTCGACCAACAACAGCATGCGTCCTTCCGCACAAAACACATGGCCGCAGTCTATCAGGTCTCTGTGTTCGGCGGGGCCCTTGTTGTTATTCCACTTGAAAACGAATTCGGTGCGATATAAAAGTTCGTCATCGTCGTCGTCGTCGTCATCGACTGCGATTATAGATTCGGTTGTCAAACAGATCACAAAATCGGCTGTGATACGAGCGAAAAAAGGGCCGGCAAGCGTTTACGATACTGGTTCTGAGGGAAAGAAGCAACAGCAACTTGACGGACTATCTGCCTCATTTTGGCAGCATCTTCAACATTCACCAGTTCCTGGCAAGCCAACATCACCGCTCGACCGAGACGAATCATCGTCACCAGTTCATGCTCACTACTCGTCCGTTATTTCGGTCCTGGACGACTTGATAACACATTATCTTCCAGGATTGGAAGAATCGCAGCGAAATACTTTGCCCGTCCGTTTGCCTTCACAGAAATGGATAAACTTGGAAGTCGACCTTAAAGCATGCCGGGAGAGCAAGGATTTCGTCAAGCTGTTTGAGTATTTCTTCATTCGCGGTAAAATAAGTCCGTCAACCGCGGCTGAAATTCTTTGGAATCCCAAGTTTTCATCCAAAGAGGGTGTCTTGGACTTGAAGAAAGTTGTCCAGAATCAAGGAAATTTGGGAGGATGGTCAGACTTGCGACTCGAAACCTTCATGACCGAGATCGGGATAAAGTTGATGTCTATAGAGATGCAAGCGGCACGGAGAACAAATGTTTCGGCCAAGAAAATGATGGAATACAAAGCGCTTATTGCTTCCATGTTTGAGCACTCGTGGATTGGAATTTTGGAGAATGGAGTATCCATGTCCAATGATGCCCTGAGAAGTATGTGGTATATCGTCACAAGGGCAGAGAATCAGTTTGATGTGGTTGCGTCGACGATTTACAAATGGCGGGCAAGCATTGAGCCAACGGATGCGAACGCCAGTGCCAATGACAACAAGGCAAGAGTGTCCAGCTTGGTAAATGCTGTCACACAGCTCTGGCTTATGGCCGCCGCAACGGGCAACACTCGGGTCATAGAGATCGCGCGGAACTTCTTCGGCGGTGTCCCAGTCATATACTATCCGCCGAGTCAAAAGTTTGTATTCGACTTTGTCGACCGCCTTATTGATGTTGACGCACAGAAATATATTGGTGGGGTCGCTTCCACTTTGAAGAATGCCCCTGTTCTCAGTAATTCGGCAGTGCTGAAGAAAATGTTAGATGTTGTCGACGCGATGGATTGGAAAGAGGTCAAGAATGGACGATTTGTCTCCCTCATTTCAGATTTTGCCGTAAAAGGCCAACAAATTACGACACAAAATAATAACATGTCGAAGGAACGGAAAGGTGTTTCTGATGCTCTGTTGCTGAAGAGAGTGAGGGACTTGGTGGAGAAGGACAAGGGAAAGAATGTGCCTAAGCCGGAACTAGCACATTCACTTCTTCAACATGCATAGGTCATTTAAATATTTTTGCCTTGGGTCGGTCGGGTTTAGATGGTGCTAAGGAATTATACATTAAAGGTGTTATGGTGGTTATTTTCTGTTATAACGGATCTACTGTGGTTATACTCAAACTTGGTAAATGATTTGCAATATACACATTATCTAAAAGTGGCCAAAAATCTTCTGTGGCCAGTATGGTTGTTCTAGGTACTGAATCTCCTCGCCCGTAAGGCTCTTGCCGTTGATCTGAACAGCTTCCTCGAGCCGTTTAATACTGTTGATACCGACAACCGGCGTAACAACGGCTTTGCCGGTCAACCATACCAGTGCAGTAACTGCCATGCTCCAACCTCGCTTTTTCGCAACCAATTCTAGACGTTTGACGATTTCTTTCCCGCCCGCATCCAATTCCAGTTGAGTGAAAACACCAGTTGACGTCTTGGTGCGGACACTTTGCTCGCTGACTTCCAATGGCCGGGCCAACAACCCTTGGTGCAAAGGACTCCAAGGAATAATGCCAACGCCCGTCATGTTGCAGTAAGGGATTATTTCGCGCTCTTCCTCTCTATACACCAAGTTATAGATGTTTTGCATACTGACAAATGTTGTCCAGCCTTTTAATTCCGCGACATGCTGCAATCGAACAAATTCATGGACCCACATGCTACTTGCGCCAATGTACCTAACTTTTCCGGACTTGACAAGATCGTGCAAGGCCTCCATGATCTCCTCTGGTTGAATGGCCTTATCATACCGATGAATCTGCAGTAAATCAATGTATCCAGTTCCTAGTCGTTCAAGACAAGCGTCAACCTGTTTGAATATAGCACCACGAGACAAGCCAAACTGATTAACGAACTTGGGATGTTGGCGCAAATCAACGAGGAATGCTTCGCCAATTTTTTCCTTAGGAACGGGATAGTAGATCTTTGTCATAATAACAAGCTCTTCGCGAGGAATATTGTACCGTTGTATGGCCTCTTTAATGAGCACCTCAGATTCACCATTCGAGTAAGCGTTGGCCGTATCCCACTGTACAATGTCAAAAACCTGTGCCACGTACTCACAAAATAAAAAGCCTTACCGAAGTGACTCCCAAGTCATACGCACGCTTAAGAATTGGCAGCGCCTCCTCCTTGTCGAGGACCCAGGGTTCCCATGATGAGGCTGCAGTTCTATCCGTTAACGTTGCATATAATTGGCGTAACTGACATGCTACCTACAGCCCATAGACATCATGCCTAGAATCGGCACAGAGACGCGAAGTCCGCATTTGCCGAGTCTGTAAAGTTAGATTGTGTAATAATGATGGACAAAGTAAAATACGCAATTCCGTCTCAAGTTATTTGAACCTCATTGATATGCTGCGGAATTGATCAAAAACACCAGATGTCGTGGTTCATTTGGCGCAAAAAAAAAGAAACCAACTTACTTTCGGTATTCGACTTGCGACATATTTCGGAATTGAGAGAATATAAACTACTACTCGTTGATTTGATGGCTTATGTTGTGGAAGTGAGATCCAACCAAATCGCTGGCGCCGCACGGAATGAAAACCTTATCAGTGCCATGGACTGGAGTTTTCCCTCGGAGCATAGCAATAGCAGCTAAACTACTTCGAATTTAGGTCGAAAACCCGTCGGAGTTTAGCTTAGATTCCGAGGATTTAAATTGGCAACTTTGGGGGTCCCCCTCAATGCTGCATCGAATAAATACGTCCCAAATCAGGCCGCGATACGGATTTCCCGCACTATATCCGAATTACTCGTAACAAGTCAATTTTTTAAAAATTTCAAAAGATGCCTGTCGAATACCGCAGGTAGGTGATTTCCTGATTGTTTGGGCGGAGGACATCCAGTTACTAATATCAATGGCTAAGATTGGGAAACTCCGGTTTGAAGGTCTCAGTCCCGATTCTAGGATGCATGTCGTTCGGATGTGAGTACGATTTCAAATTATATATTGATACCATTGGAGACACTAACTAGATCGCCTACATCAGCATCTGAGTGGGGAAACTGGGTCCTTAACAAATCGGATGCTCTTCCAATTTTCAAAAAGGCATACGATCTTGGAATCACAACTGTGAGTCAATTCACTGCAAATGCTGCGCATTTTGGTTGTGTTTTACGACGTTTGTACCAATACTAACACCTTGAGGCATTCAGTGGGATACTGCTAATATGTATTCGAACGGTGAATCGGAGCGCATCGTCGCCGCGGCCATCAAGGAATACAACATCCCGCGCGAGGAGCTTATTATCATGACAAAGTGCTACAACCCCGTTGACAAAACTAGCCATGCGCGTATCGATTTTGACGTCTCTCAAAAGCGCCAATTCGTAAACCAGTATGGACTTTCGCGTGCTGCCATCTTCAACCAGGTTGAGGACTCCCTCAAGCGCCTCGAGACCGATTACATTGATGTTCTCCAGATTCACCGCTACGACAAGAACGTCGAGCCCGAGGAAATCATGGGTGCACTCAATGACCTTGTCAGGTCAGGAAAGGTCAGATATATTGGTGCGAGTAGTATGTGGTGCTACGAGTTTGCTACCCTTCAACATGTGGCGGAGAAGAACGGATGGGCCAAGTTCATCTCAATGCAGGACCATTATAACTTGTTGTACCGCGAGGAGGAGCGCGAGGTTATTCCATACTGCAAGCTCACCGGCGTTGGTTTGATTCCATGGAGTCCCTTGGCCCGTGGCCATCTCGCCCGACCAATTTCTGGCACATCCGTCCGAAAAGAATACATGAAAGCCAATCCTGGCATCAATGAACAAGCCACGGACCCGGCAACTGTTGAGATTGTCAATCGTGTCGAAAAGATCGCGAACGAGAAGGGTTGGCTCATGAGCGATGTTGCTTTAGCCTGGGTTCTCCTCAATGCGACAAGTCCTATAGTGGGCGTCAATAGCGCGGAACGTCTTGAACAAATTGCTGCCGTTAACGGAAAGTCGCTCACCGCCGAGGAGAAAAAGTATTTGGAGGAAGCCTATGTTCCACGCAAGATCATGGGTCATTATTAAAGAAAATTTAATCTGTGGGAGTCACGTTATTTCCAAAGAGCATATTTTGGATTCTTTGTTCCATATGTTAGAGTAGTGCCGAAATGCATACGATTTAACGTTATAGCTTCGTTGATTACATATATGGACTGCTCACTTGCCTCTCACCCGCTGCATGCAACAACAGTAAGGGCCCCGAAATGCGTTTCGTAGAGCCCCTTCGATAGGCGGGGTATGAATCCCATACGGTTCCCTGACACTTGTCTACCTGGCCAGATGCCTTGCGTTCACAAATATTGACGACTATTATAAAGTGCTATTGTAGACCGTTAAACTACATATCGTTGCTAACAACTGCCAATAATAACAAATAAAGGACTCTACAAATATAACCCTTCCAAATTCTCTTCCACCTTGTTCTTCATTACTCGTTCGCGTGCACTCCGGAAATCCTGGGCAGTGACTTTCATTCTTCGTTCCCTGAGGGCAAGCAAACCCGCTTCCGTACAAATAGCCTTGATATCCGCGCCCGACAAGTCATCTTTTATGGCCACGAATTCCTCAAGATCGACGTCATCGCCAAGCGACATCTTACCTGTATGGATTTGGAAGATCTTGCGTTTCGTATTCTGATCCGGGTTTTCGAATAAGATCTTACGGTCGATTCGGCCGGGCCGGATTAACGCTGGATCAAGAGATTCAATTTTGTTTGTTGCCATGATAACTTTGACGTCGCCGCGATCGTCGAAACCGTCAAGCTGATTCAAAAGTTCAAGCATAGTTCTCTGAATCTCGCGTTCGCCGCCGGATGTAGACTCATAACGCTTGGTACCAATAGCGTCAATCTCGTCAATAAACACAATCGACGGTGAGTGCTCGGCCGCGACTTGGAAAATTTGTCTGCAAAGACGTGGTCCATCTCCTAGATATTTCTGGATAAGCTCGCTACCGACAATTCGCAGGAAAGTGGCACTTGTCTGGTTGGCGACAGCTTTGGCGAGCAGAGTTTTGCCGGTTCCCGGTGCGCCGTAGAGAATGACACCTTTTGGTGGCTTGATACCCATTTCCTCGTACAACTCTGGATGCGTAAGCGGCAACTCTACTGCCTCCTTAATTTCTTGGATCTGAGACTCTAAGCCACCGATATCAGCATACGATTCGGTAGGTGCCTTATCGAGCTTCATTACGGACACCATTGGATCTGTGTCATCCTGCAGCACACCAACGACGCTAACACCCTTATGATGCAGTAGAACAGAGCACCCCGGCTCCAACAGATCTTTATCGACAAAACTCATGATAGAGACATAATACTCCGGGCCGGTAGTCGACGATACGATCGCGTGATCATCGTCAATAATCTCCTCCATCGTGCCAACACCCATAGGTGTACCCCTCATATCATCAACCCTGCTTCTCTCCTCGGCAACTTTCTCGTCCGTAGGTTTCAACCGCTCTTGATTTTGCACGAACTCTTCCTCGAGCAGAAGGTGATCCTTGATGCGCTCCATTTTGAGAAGTTTGAGTTTGCATCGAGTGGTCGGGTAGACCGACGGTAGCTTCGTGGAGCTGTCCGGACCCTTGCGTTTCTTCTTGCCTATCCGCGTAGATGGTGGAGGCTCATATTTTGGTTCTGTACTTGGTTAGTCGTCACACGATCGTTATCGGCCTGGCGTGCACTTACTCTCGGGCTTCTATCCATAGTTAGGATCATCACTCGTCACTTCATTATCAAAATACAGGAACCAACTAAATCCAACGTACCTTGTCCTTGCTCTTGTCCTTGTCGCCATCAGGCATGCCAGGTGGCAATCCGCTCTGTCCTTGTCCCTATGATCGTATGTCAGCAAAAAACAGAGATCCTCCCGCGATTCACGTCCACAGCGAATCATACCATTCTGGATAAGTATATCTACTTTCTAATCCGTCACTTAATTGCAAACGCACGACTCTATGAATGATGAATGAAACACAGTCAGGCGAGTGATTGATTTGGATAAGCTGATGGAATATGTGGAAACCTTGAATTGCAAGTTCCAAGGTGCCGCGTTACTAAAACAAGCCGCTCGACTTGATGTGGATATGGCATATCCGCGTACTACGTCAGAGCTGCCGGAACAAAGTCCAAAAGTCAATTCTGCCCGAGTAGATTATTCAATTTTGAAAAAACGACAAATTATTGTTCGAATAAGTTATGAATCCAAAGAATTTACTAGAAAATACGTGGTGGGATTCAAGACAGCAAGTTACAAAGCCGATTTTTCAGGTCTACTTATATACAGGCCGCGCATATAAAAATGATATGAAGTGCATTTATTAAAATTGTCCCCGCCTACACGCTCCACATGTACTTAATAGGACGGGAAAGTCTTAAAAAATGTTATCTCTCCCAACTTCGGGATGGTCGAGGGACGGAGGGAGACCTTTGTCACACGTCAATAGTGCTGCTATTTTAATAATTCCTCTAATATCCTGTTCTCCACACCGTCTGCTCCAACTTTCTTGATCCCAATGCGCCGCATAACTTCAATGACGCGTTGTTGGTCGAAACCCATGCTCTCGAATGCTTTGACGGAATCCCTATCTATACCATACAATTCAAATACATCGGGAGTCTTTGTCGTTGTTGCTACACATTTAGACGGGTTAGCAAAATAAAAAACAACCAAAGAATAAATAACTGGAATTAGTTACGTACAACGATTACCACCTGCATCGGCGTAGACTTTCGCCCAGTACCTATACGAGGTTAGCATACACCAAAGCAGAAATAATCCAGCGGACGTTACCGGGCCGTATCATCAAATCCTTTCCTATCCGTCAAATAATGTTTTGCGACCTCAGCGTCCTGTGGGTTGTTAGGCTCGGGGCTCGTGAGGAGAGATTGTAATGAGATTAGTGAGGCTTTTAACGTGAGCACTGGCGACCATGTGTCCTTCAGACTGCGACAATTCATATTAGATATCTAATAATAATTTTTGTTCGTTGATTGAATGGAACTTACATGTCTAGACAGATTGCGCCAGTTTGTGAGGAGATGTTGGGATGGTACACTTTTGTATCGAATTTCATCTTTGGCGGTTTAAACGGATCTGCCACGTTAGCACAGTTGCCCTAGGTCCACAGATGCAAAATCCAATATAGTCGACGGATATAATGGGCAATCAAATAAACCTTACAGTCATTCTACACAAAATAATTAGTATAGTGTGCGGCGAGCAACATTCAAAACATACCGGGATCTCAATATCAACCTGATAGTGTCCACCTTCGTACGGTGTTCCCGGAGGTCCTTCAAAGTACCCTTTTAAATGCGAAATATCCGACTCAGATACCATCTCCAGCCGAATCGTCGACTCGGGATCTGACTGTGCGTCTTGCATTTCTTTCGCGATGCGGCGCGATCGAGACATCTTTTCGGGATCTATACACGCGTATATAGGAAAATGATATATGCGCGCAACCAGGCAGTTAGAGTAGAATATTGGAAGAGGGGAAATGCCACAAAGATTGTGAATGTCCCCCGAGTTGCTAGGCGGGCTGAAGATTATACGTTTGGAAAGCTGCCCCGGGTTATGCATTACAGTGATCAGGTTCGAGGTGTTTGTACCAACTACGTCACATCTGGCAAACGAGGAGCCATCAATAATAATAATTTAACTAGCTAATTTAGCCGCAATAATTAATAATAATCGTTGTAATTTTGAACGGCACGTTCTTGACAAGCACATATCTGTAACTATTGACTAACAAAATATCATCTAAGTCTCAAAAACTCCAATATAACCCCCCCAGACTCCATGTCTCCATCCAAAAAGACGAACCTACCGGACTCGGACAGCATATCAGATCTTGGTCAAACGACGCTTGCTGATATAGTGGGGAATCGCATTAAGTCCATTTTGATCCGAAATAGCTCTTTCCTCGCGATCTTCTACAGGTATGTAGTCGCGGCGAGCTTTGCCGACATAGACTTGCCGTGGACGCGAGATCTTGTTCTTTCCAGAGTCGAGTTGCTGCTTCCAGTGGGCGAGATATCCCGCCACTCGGGGAACCACAAACAAGACTGGGAAAAAGTCCAACGGGAATCCCATGGCCTTGTATATCAATCCCGACCAGTAGTCGACGTTAGGAAACAATTTTCGACTAGTAAAATATTCGTCCATTAGTGCCGCGTCCTTGAGGGCTATGGCGACTTCAATAAGTGGTTCTTTGCCGCACACGTCGAAGACCATGTCGGCGACCTCGCGGATTACTTTACTGCGCGGGTCGGTTTCGCGATAAACACGGTGGCCGAACCCAAAGAGAAGTTCCTTCTTTTCCTTGACCCGCTTAAGAAAGCCTGGCACGTTCTCGACGGACCCGATCTTGGTGAGCATGCGAATGACGGCTTCGTTGGCGCCGCCGTGGAGGGGACCGTAGAGCGCGGCCGAGGCAGCGGCGATACAGGAGTACGGATCGACGAGCGAGGAACCGACATGGACCATGGTCGACGTGGAACAGTTCATCTCGTGGTCGGCATGAAGAATGAATAGAATATCGAGGGCCTTTGCCAGGCGAGGATCGGGACGGTATGAATTTGGCTCAGCCATGTGGTCCATCATGTACAACAAGTTCTCGGTATAGGACAAGTCAGACCGGGGAGGCGTGAATGCCCGATTTATGCGAATTCGATAGGCCATGGAGGCGACGGTGGCAGCTTTGCCGAGAATTCGCACTATTTGCTTGTTCATCAAAGCCTTGGACACTCAAGTTAGCAAACAAAATTTCCCTATAAAGGTAGCAAATAAAAATCAGACCCACTTTGTTTGTATTGTAGAGATCACTGCCTTGCAAAGCGGGATTTGCTTCAGGGGCAAAGGCCGACATGGCGGCGAATGCTGAAATGAAGACGCTCATAGGGTGGGAGTCGTATCTCATCTGGCGAATCATTTGCTGCAAGTCCTCGGAAACGAAGGTATGATGCATGATTTCCCAGGACCAGAGGTTAAGCTGTGATTTTGAAGGGAGCTCGCCATAGATGAGCAGGTAGGCGGTCTCCAGGTAGGTCGATCTCTCGGCCAGCTGCTCGATTGGATAGCCTCTGTGCATGAGGAAGCCCTTGTTTCCGTCGATATAAGTAATCTCGGACTTGATCATGGCCGTATTGATGAACGACGGATCGAGGACGCGGAGGCCATAAGGAGTATCATTTTCGTGGCGCTCCCCGTCAGCGTACGGCGCCTTGAGTTGAGCTAATGCGGTTGCGGGTATGGAGTTGTCTGTGATCTCGACCTCGATGGACTTCCCTGTGCGATTGTCGATAACGGTTATAGAATTTTTCGGCTTGACGACAACGCTGCGAGGAGACGTTAATACTTGTCCTTCTCTTTCACGTGCAAAATGAGGAGGAAGTTGCGGACCTGGTTGGCACAGCCGACGTGCTAGCAATGGCCATTTTGTGTTTCTGTTATGAAATAGATAGGAAAGGTATAGTGGACTTTGGTATACGCGAGCTGGGGAATGGAGGGGTTATAAATCTCGGGGCAGAGGCGAAGTTTAGTGCTGGCGACGTGTGAGAGTGAGCCGAGGATTGTTTATTAAACTCCACACTTTCTCTGTCTACAGACGAAATCTCCGCACTGGCTTGATCAGCAGACACAAAAGTCTTTCCATGGCTTTCGCCTGCAGCTTTCGCCAGGTATGCTTTTGTTTGTAGAAGTGCTGTGCCGGACTGACTGGACCTGATTCCATGGACAAACGGAGGTTTCCTGTATGATGATGAGACGACACCGACGCTGCCCCGCCTTGCCCGCCTTGCCCGCGGCAGTTGCATAAACCCCGGAGTCTATAGTCTACAGACTCCTGGCAACAGGCGATCCGGTGGAATGCAACCGGCAGAGTGCCGGCGGAAACATTCTGTTTTCTTGGCACTCATCTCTCTGTCACTGTAAACTACCATCTGGTGAGCATCTGCCAAAACTTCCACGAAGTCATCCTCGGTTCGACGGATGCGGCGGCGAGACCTCGGGGCAGCATTAAACCCTTACCCTATAAATTCGGATATTGACGACAGTTCACCCCCACATATTCAACAAGCAAACCAGCTGAGTGACCCACTGATCTCGTCCGCAAGAACACCCACTATCAAAGCACCTGAGATCTCATAGCGAATGTCCGGCATCTAGATAAATGAAGGTCACAATCAACCGCTGGAACGCAGTCAGCACTTGGCACTGGGACCACGCCCAAGAAGAACTCTGTGGTATTTGTCGTGTAGCTTTCGAGGGAACCTGTCCTACATGCAAGTACCCTGGCGACGATTGTCCACTAAGTAAGGCTCTGACTGATCTTTATTCCTGACTATATATCACTAAAAATCTCTGTAGTAATTGGCGAATGCAAACATGCCTTCCATATGCATTGTCTCCTTAAGTGGTTAACTACAGAATCATCCAAGGGCCTTTGTCCAATGTGTCGACGGAAGTTTAAGACTGCAACTGACTAGATTGCGACGCAATCCAAACTTATGTAATATAGGGTGTATGGCGCAGGCGTATGATAGCGAGGTTACTTTATTATGTATATATATTTTGCTTCAAGAGCATGGTTTGTTACAATTGCATTACGGTTAGCATTACGGTTGTCAACTAATTGAATCCTATTACCAATATCGCGGTCCACTCTGGCCATATTCTGCATTGGACATATAAGACCAGAATCGCCCGAATAACATACCTATATTTTGATAGAGCTGTTCCTATAAAGTTGCTCGATCAAGCGTGCCTGTTTAATTCCGATTCCGAACGCCGCACTGACTGAAGAAATTATTGCCCCCAAATTGTCATACTTTCCACCGGCAAAGTTCCTGGTCGACTTATCATACATCGCCTTCTGTGTGCACCGACTCGCATTCATTTGTTTGATCCGTACTACTATTGTTTGTTCACCGACGCTCACGTAGCAATACATACTAACTACCCAGGCAATGGCCGAAGTGCAAAGACCCTGCGCTCGTCAAGAGTGCGACAAACTCGCTTCTTCGCTACAATGCCCGACATGTCTCAAGCTTGGAAAGGATTACTATTTCTGCGACCAGGAATGTTTCAAGAAGTAGGTTGGTTCGTTGCGGCGTACCTGCATTGTAGCATTATATCCTTATAACTAACTAACATTAATTTTTTTTAAGGGCCTGGCCAACGCACAAACTTATCCACAAGCAACTACAATCAACAATACCACATGATCCTTTCCCAACGTTCTCATACACAGGCTCGTTGCGTCCCGTATACCCTTTATCGCCCAGGCGCACCCTCCCGGACTCCATCCCTCGTCCAGACTACGCCGTGGACGGCATTCCCCACTCTGAACAGCGTCTTTTCAGAACGACCAACATCCACATCAACTCGGCCGAGGAAATAGCCGCCATTCGGGAAGCTTGCAAACTAGGCCGCAAGGTTCTCGACATAGCCGCGGCTGCCTTGAAACCAGGCGTTACTTCGGACTCTATTGACGCGATCGTGCACGAGACTTGCATTTCTATCGGGGCTTACCCGTCCCCACTTAATTACTACCACTTTCCTAAAAGCGTCTGTATTTCCGTCAACGAGATTATTTGTCATGGAATCCCTGATCAGCGCAAGTTCGTCGACGGAGATATCGTCAACATCGATGTCAGCATCTATTACAAAGGTTTCCATGCCGACTTGAACGAGACCTACTACGTCGGCGATTCCGCTCTCGCCGATGCCGATTCGGTCAGACTTGTCGAGACGACAAGAGAGTCCCTCGACAAGGCAATCGAAATTGTCAAACCTGGCATGCCGTTCCGTAATATAGGAGACGTGATCGAAAAATACGCGACAGCGAACGGATGCTCTGTTATTCGCACCTACTGCGGACACGGCACTAACAAGCTCTTTCACTGTGCGCCGAATATCCCACATTATGCCAAGAACAAGACACCCGGTGTCGCAAAGCCGGGAATGACATTTACCATCGAGCCGATGCTTGCACTCGGAAGTTGGAAAGACAAGACCTGGCCAGACGATTGGACTTCTGCCACAGTCGACGGCAAGCGATCGGCCCAGTTTGGTAAGCAGTACAATAACAGCCTTGTCTCTCGCAGATCTGACAAAAATGATACTTATAGAACATATGCTCCTCGTCACAGAAACCGGAGTTGAGGTCTTGACAGCCAGAACCGCTCAATCCCCAGGCGGACCAGTTCCTCGAATAAGTTAGAAGTTGCAGGTCACACTTTTGGATTATATCGGCTCACGAATGATGATAACATAGCATAATGCATTGCCAAAAAAAAACCTGACAGTTATTATATATGACAATATATTAGACAACGCAAACATTCCACATATGACAAAAAAAATTAAAATGACAAAAAAATATTAATGAATGTAACAAGAACGCAAACTCTCTGAACAGCACATTGCTCTTTCTTTTCGTACAATTTTATTTTCAATACTCGCATGTGCTGCATGTAGTATACAAACTCTCATAGAATGCCATGTTTCGTCCCACAGTCAAAAACATACTTTCACACTATCTCTCGCCATAATTGGGCTGTATCACTTTACAAAATTTTGCTGACCTTTGGCCCAGTCTAATCCTCTTCTCTTATGAGAGCAACGATCATGCTGTACAAATAGAAGAAAAACATCAAGAGATGGAATCCGAGCTTGATGAAGCTCTCCTTCTTGTGTTCGTTCAACGTTCGGAAAATCTCGGTAGCGTCCAAAAGGTGGTTGTTATTAATGACCCTGTTTTGCCAAGTTAGTCTCAGCGATAAATTTCTTTTTCGATCAGGACGCGTACTTATTGATGTTGTATGCGACGAGTGGTAAGTTGAGGAGGAGCGCGATCCAGTAACCGTTTATTAGGAAGAGGAAGGTTAGGAAGGCCTGCACACCGGCCTCGGGCAAGATGTACTATTACATAAATTACTCCTAGCTCGTATAAAACACATCTAGGCAATTACTTACCGCATTAAGTCGGTTGCAGAGGTCGAAAACGTTGATGTAATCTAATACAAATGATAAGCACATTGATTCCCACCGCTCGGCAGACTCGTGGACTACGAACCGCATTCTAGATAGTTAGTTGTCAGCACATTTCACACAACAAGCGAAGCACTACACCAACTTACCTAAATCACTGTACATAATAGTAAAGAAAACCTGCAAAAAGAGATTGACAGCGTTCAGAACCACCGCCAGCAGATATAACCTGAATTTCCATAGTGTCAGCCCCGGACCGTCACATGACAGACAAAAAACATACCAAGCTTCACCAGACATCTTAAACTATAGTCTCCTGCACCCTTTTGCACGCGATAGAGAGTCGACGTAATAGGTAATGAAGAATGACGGATAAATCAGTCTATGCATTATAACCAACCAAATCGAATCACCAGCCCGGGCAAACCTGGAGCCTAGAGACTCTAATTTGCACCGAACAAGTGCCCGACAGGGTGGCCATGTGTGTTATTCAAAGCGTTCTTAGAGAATAGACAGATTATATTGTGACAGCAATGGTGGCATCGCTTTAGATAGTTTCCTAGGAGGTAAGACACCTCGAGGACACAGAACTATCGGCTAATCGTGATTGTGACACGTCCACGCAACACCACAGCCACATAAAAATGAAAAGAAATATACCTTTGAAGTCACTGTCGACAAGCCGAGATTAGCAACAATGGGTAGTTGTTACCGCGCACTAAGGTCTTTTTTTTTGTGGATGAACACGACACGAAATCTACACGGCTTGAATATCACCGGGCGCCAAAAGCGGTGATCGGTGGAAGTTGAGCGAAGGTACAGCCACATGTAAACCTTCCTGCGCCACAGCGGCTCTCATGCGCCACGCCCCGGCAATTGCTCTAATAAATCGTCGCCAAAAATTCACCGTGGTATATGATATTATCAATCTAGTACTGCGATCTCGGATATAGGAGCATTGAACAACCTAGGGGCCTTTCGGCCGATATCTGCAGTGAAGGGGTTCTGAATATAGAGCAGCGTAATAATGGGACAACAAAATCTCTGGCGTTCACACGCGGCGGTAAGATGAGCATTTCCTGATCCGACAAGACATTTTCTGATAATTCCTTGCAATCAATTAGGTTGCGGCTATTTCATGCGTGGCGACTGCAGTTCTTATTTACAGTGTGTATGCTAGTTCAACGGTCCCATCAAGCTCAGATCGACCGCGAAGACAAAGAGTACGCCGTCGACAGTCACCAACGGCTCCGAGCGGTGCTTCGGTACAAGGAACCGGCGAGGTTAACGGAAATGCCAGCACGAATGGGCTGGGTAATCATCCCGATGCATGGAGTATCGGTGCCCTGTCAGGAGTCAATGGCGAGCAATTTCGGTCACAGTTTGATTGGGGTGATCAGTCCATTGCTGAGGGGGTGAGCTTGCAACTTCCACCCATACAGCCCGATGACGACTCTGAACATTCGGACGACGAAGCATCATATAGTTTCGCGTGGGAGAACCAGGACTCGCCACCATCTAGCGACGCCGAGCGAATAATCAATCTACTTAGCAATGTCGCAATAGAACAGAAACGGAGGCACGCGTTCGTCCATCGTAAGCCACATCAAGTTTTGTAGCCTGTCCTACATTCTGACAATTTTAATAGGGGGAGTGAGCTGCAATGTTTGCCGTGCAAAGTGAGTTTATACCTGGGTTTTTATCAGATGATAGCAGTCTTGCCAACACCACACCTAGTCCGATAAAGGGTCTTCGTTATAGATGCATTCAATGTGATGACGTCGATCTCTGCGAAAAATGCGAAGCTATGGATGCGCACTTCCCGACCCACATTCTATATAAAATCCGTATTCCAATTCCCGTCCTGTACAACCCGGATCTCACCCAGAAGGCATGCTACCCAGGTAAACCGTATTTTCTCAGTAAACTACCGAAGCACTTATCACAGAAACTTGTTACATACTTTTCCACAATTAGCCATTGTAAGTTATACGTATTATGTCGCTGAGATAAAGGCCAAGTCGCTAACTAGCATTAGTCAACCCTTTTGAAATCGAAGCATTGTACGAACAATTCAAGAGTCTCACGGTGGTAGATTTTCCTGACGACCCGTACGAGATATTTGGTGGAATCAACTACGACACATTCAAAAAACTTACATCGAGACTGGGATCAACCCCAAATTTGGTAACCAGTCGTATTTTTGCAATCTACGACACAGACCAGAACGGAATCGTCGGGTTTAAGGAGTACATCCAAGGCATGAGCGCACTTACGCAAGGTACTCGGAAGGAGCGATTGCGATTTGTTTTTAGGGGATATGACGTTGATGGAGATGGATATGTGACAAAAGTCAATATGCTGGACATGTTTGCTGGTTATTTTGAGCTTTCGAACGATCTTGTGCGCTTTATGCTCAGGTCAATTGAAGATGCATTTGTTGGCGTCCAGCAGGAAGTTGTATCTGGCCATCAACCAATATCGTCCGTGTTCTCATCAGCTATACCGTCACTAACCGATCAACCTCCTTCCGCTCAGCCACAGAACAAAGATTACGATGATGATTGGCTCACCAATAGACCTACAATAGAAGACGAGAATCTCGGATGGGACGATACGTTCAATGAAGCCGAGGCGGATGCAGAACTGCGGAAACTTAGTTTAAAAGCAATTGAGGATTTGGTTACCGAGATCTTCGTTGCCGCCGCGCCGGCAAATCCGGAGAAGGGATTATCATGGGAGGAATTTAGTAAGGTGGCATTAGAAAGTGCCAAGGGTATATATATGGGCTTTTTAACATGCTGGATCGACTCTGCCACATTCTGATCAATTGTATCCCGTTAGATTGTGTTAAAAATACAATGCTAATTAGTGAAGTAACGAGCATTTGCAAATTAAAACGTTCTCATATAGATACATTCGCTGGATATCTATTCAACTGTATACGTACTCAATTATAATGCCGTAGTTTTACTGCTTTTCCTGTTAAATGCCACTGAACGCAATAAAATTCAATGCATGATGTAGTACATGAAATAATAGATTTATCAAAGACTTCGAAACTCCGGGAAATGTACTCCAAGGCAACCCAATCCAATATTATAGTACATGATGTAAGCGCGGGCGCCTACTGGTCATCAGCCACGGTTTCTATAGCTTCTTCATCCCTATCCCCCACTACATCATCGTTCTGCTCCGTACTGCTATCGATGTCTTCATTATCGGCTTCTTCCCCGTCTTCGTAAATGTATTTCGCGTCTTCGTAACTCAACACTCTACCACCTACTCGAATATGTTCATCGGACACCTTGAACGCCAGCGATGCCTGGGCCTCTTTCAGTAGTACGTCGGACATGAAGATACAATTTGTTATGCTGCCATTTACCGCCTGATAGGCTTCTAACAAATCTTTTTCGTACTTGACAAGTTCGTCCCGTTCCAGAACGGACTTGCTCAGCGTATCTTTACCGCCCATAGCAGAAAGACTACGAGAGAACGGCCCAAGAGTCACATCCTCATCGTCTTCGTCACCGGAGCTCCTTGATTCATCGCCCGATTCATTATCAATGGAACTGTCCTCCGTTTCCGACCCTGAATGCATGTCAACGTCAATATCAACTCCACCAACATTATGCCGCTGAATCCACCGCTTGAGTGCTCTCAAGTCACGACTTTGTCCACGCATTTCGCGCTCTAATGTCCGATTAATTGACAGCAATGACGCGTTTGAAATTTCTAGATCCATGATTTTGCGATTGGTTCTTGCCGTATCCGTCTCAACCGGCACCGTCGCTGAAGGTATGTCCGGCTCATCCGTTAGATCATCACCAGTTGACAATGCAGAACCGTGGCTCGACGAGGAAAATGTGGGGCTAGCGGGGTGAAAATGTGGTGTTGGCATAAATACAGTTGGTGCCGATGTTGCGCTTGCCGAAGCAGATAAAGCCGGTCGGCGCGGTGACAGAACTTCCTCTTCACCATTTGCATAAACAAATTTCGACGGCGTGTGACCGGATTGGTGTATACTTGGAGGAGCTATTGGTGCAGAAACTGATGAGGGTGAGGCGTGGGATTTGAGAGTCGATATGGAGGCCTTCGTGCGCAGTGTACTTGTTGAAGCGGAAGTCGAAGAAGATGAAGACAAGCGACTAGTACTCCGCGACGCCGAGCGGCCAGTATGTGGTGTCAACGTATCCGATGGTGACCCTGTCAGAGGTTTTGTTTGCTCATTCGCGTAGAAGAACTTTCTGTGATCTTGTGGAGTCTGTGACTGTCGATAGCGAGGCGACCGGGTTGTGACTGTAGAGGGCAGGTATGATACCGTAGTGTGCGAATGTTCGGACGGAGACGGAACGAAAGCTGTACTTAAAGCCGGTACATTGGGCAGCTTATTCGCCTGAGTCTTGACAGACGTGCTCGATTGTGTGTATGATACGGCAGAAGGTCGAGATGTACCTGACGTCGGTCCGGGTACACTCCCACGAGTGGTTCCCCGCTTAGTGCCCGTATTGCTGCTATACATGCTATAATTGTAAGTCTCACAGTTTCTCCATCATGGTTAAAACTGCTCGGGATTGTTACAGATATGATAGAGCGTCGCTGAGCAAGACCCGATGGTGGTTTACACCTGAATAACCCGAGTTTGCGAGTTTGTTTGGCGCCAGGCACTCATGAATTTTAAGCTTTGCGAGCCGCGAACTCCATTTCAGGGGTCACTTTTCGACCCTGGAAATATCAAGCAATTTGATCACCTCAATCTCATCTACTCTAAAGTTGACAAAGGTGACCTGTGATCAATAACCGTAGCTCGCGAGCGTCAAGTGACGTATATCACCCTCTGCGGATGTTGTTCTTACATATTTTAGAGAGTGGGCATAGCACTATTCGAAGTCGAGTGTAACATAATATGATATAATGTTGTTTAAGCTATAATACAAGAAACTCCAACCTATATACATCAGTGTAAGGCTCACATCCTAAGCCTTTCTTAACCAAGTTATATGAGATCCAAATACCATGTTGACCCTGCCAAATTCATCTAAATCTTCATCCTCCACGGAATTCTGGAGTACATCTCTCAACTCCTCCAGCATGTCACCTTCCACTTGACGATCTAAATGCCAAAAGTTGGGATCCTCTTTCCACATATTCAGCACAGTTGCTAAATTAATTCTCATACTGAACTTCCGGCTATGGCTTTCTGGAGGCATCCTAAATAGACCAGATAACTCCCAAAGGTTGTCCATGCTATACAATGACTTTATCCAGTTTCCTTCTGAAACCGACGGAAGCAAATGCTCTCTATACCTTTCCAGTGTCTCTGCCATTCTAATTTGCCACAACCCTGGCTTAATATCGTCGTCATCGGGCGCGAGGTGGTTCAGACCAGTGTTCACAGCACTTTCCATCATCGACTTGCGCACCATCTGCTCCTCAAGACTGCCCAATTGAAGTTGGATCCTCATTAGTGCCTTTAATGCAAGGGGTGACTTTGGATTTGTCCGATAGAGCTCTCCAAACTCACGCGTAATCTGCAGTAAACGAGCATCAAGTGTTGCACGTTCTCCGTGTGAAATATTTCGGGCCCTCCGGCGCAACGTAATTTTCAACTCCCTGAGCCGTTCCAGAATTGACCTTTGTGGATACTTTACACCAGGAATCTTCTTCCTTGACTGGCTAAATCGCGGCAATATCTGGCCGGCCGGCGATTGATAGAGCAGTGGGTCGTATAACCAATAAAAAATCGCATAGCCTCCGGGTCGTAGCATACCATGTACCCACCGCAAGTACTCCAGATTAGCAAAGTAATGGAAACACGATGTGAAGCTTACGGCGTCCCACTGGTGGCCATGGTGCTGTTGTCTAGGATACTTCTTGTTGCTCAATTGTTCTTCTATTCGATGGAACATTGCCGGGCTAGGCTGCATCACATTCGAATTTCGGTTATTGCCATAAAGGGTCACCATGTGTCTAAGCAAATCTCTTCCAATGTCGTAATCATCCACGTGGAAATTCTGACTGTTTGTCAGACCAGAGTCGGAAAGAGCGTCAAATATTCCTCGACCATTGCCGATTTGAATATCCATTACGTGACCTTTTGAGAGAATACGGTCTAATATGATAGTGAAAACGGCAGGATCGTAAATGACATCATTAGCAGTAAGATTAAACCTCTCTGTCGGAGAGATTTTGGCATCATTGTTCATGACCAGCAGGGAGGGCGGCGGTTGTCGGGACTGTTCAGTTTGCATTGCATCGCCCTGACGGGATCTGAGCAGTTCGACCATCTTTCGTACAACCTGTTGATCTTTCTGCCGACTTGTCATGTCATCTGAGTCCGACTGTCCATTGCCACTGGCGGTGTACTGTCGTACAATTGTGTCTCGTGAACATCGCGGACGTCGGAGATTCGAATTGAATATGACAGTGGCCAGTGCTGTGAATCTCCAGGCTCGTATATATTTCCGCTTATGTAGCCGGACGAAAGCTAAACTCATCGCATCGAGAATGGCGTTTTCTCTTTCTTCTTCGGCATGGAATTGGATAAGTGTTGAAGTTCTATCCCTATCTGACAAGTGCGTTCAGTTTGTTGTGTGTGTGAAAGACGAAAAACTTAGGTTCTAATAATGCGGCTCAACCCCAGGGTCTCCGAGAAATGATCAGAACGTACCAGCGATTACATGATACAATTTAAACTACGATATTATACTACATGTTCAGAAAATCAAAGGACAATTCAATCTACAAAACCCCCTTTGTACTGGGTACCTCATTTCCTCCAGTCCGCGAAGTCGCCTCCTTAATTGCGAGTGCCAGTGCTTTGAATGCACTCTCAGCCCGATGATGGTCATTCTCTCCCCGTAAACAGTCGACATGGATTGTAATCCCCGCCCCCTGCGCAAAGCTTCTCAGGACATGTGGCAACATCTCACACGACAAATCGCCAACTTTCTCGCGTTTCAGGCCGAGGTCAATTGTAGCGTACGGCCTCGATGAGAGGTCAACAACGACACGCGACAGCGCTTCGTCTAAAGGAGCATACGCAGTCCCAAACCGTTTGACACCAGCGATTTTACCAAGAGCTTGCTTGAATGCCAGCCCAATAGCAATAGCGCAGTCCTCGGTCGTGTGGTGATCGTCAACTATAGGTTGTTAGCCCTCCGCTGTCAACTAGGCCCATGGACTCCGCACGGTGATAAAATGGACAGAATTGACGTACTATGCAAATCGCCATCACAATAGATATTCATACTCCATCCCGCATGCTTAGCGAGAGCGTGCAACATATGGTCGAAGAAGCCTACTCCGGTATTCACCACTATCTCTTGCGATTTTGACTTCTGTGTAGCATGCGTGGCTTCCTCTGCTTTCGCAGTCTCGCTTTTGCTTTCAGACGATCCATTCGGCTCTTTACTCTCGTCGGTCTTCGCAGTTGCGTCGCTCTCGAATGGCGGTAACTCGCCGCCGTCAAGGGAAATTTGAATTCTGATCTTGGTCTCATTGGTGTTGCGTACGATCGCTGCTTTCCGAGCAGGATAGGAGACTGCGGGAGTTGCCATTTGCTGAAATAGTCTAAACTCTATAAATCTTTATGAAATTCTCCTATGCGATATACTTCAGACGTAAATAATAATATAAATTCACTCGAGGACGCAACACAAGCTTTAGGGTTGAAGCTAACTAAACTTCCACGACCGGGTAAGCTTAGGGTTCTGTCCGATAAACAGTTCGTGGTTTTATAATTTTTTTTCTAGACTCTTAAGAGAACCAGACTGATCGCGGTTGGTACCGCAATAGATGAGGTGAGTTTTGCTACAACGAAAATCACGAGATGGATACCGTCAGGAGAGAAAATGATGAATACCAAAATTAATGCATAGTTCAACTGAATTGCTATGTTGAGACCTATCCATCAAGTCTTTCGCTCCTATCTGACATTTTTAAATTCTTGGCGGACCGTCCGATGTATTTTTTTTATTTGGATCGATCTCAGGAGAATATAACTTTGCTAATTCGATTCCTCCACAGATTGACCCAATCATGCACCCGATTCCCTGAATGGGAGTGTGTCAATGGAGACCGTCAGTTCTGCAACAACTGATTCTCCGGCGACACAGCCTGCAGCAGGAGGGGAGGAACCTAGCCCCGCGTGTATAGAAGCAGCAATGCTTCTGTGAGTGCAAGTCCCTGGTGGATTGGAAGCACCTTTGGGGTCAGCTCTGATTAAATTCGCATTTTTGCGGGTTCTGTGGTTTGCAGAGTTTTTGCTAGGAGTCCATGTAATCATGTCTTAAATGGCGTGATATTCTTTATGCAGGTAAAGTGCGATTTGGTTTATATTAGCTTGTGCTTTTCTGCGGAAATATATATGAAAGTTCGAAAATAAAACAATAGCATGGGCATCTACTATATGGATGTATACATAGTAGGTGAGTTCAAGAGACTTGAAATATGATTGCCTTTTCCTTTATCAGTTTTTGCTATCGAGCCTGTTACCATACCAGTCACACTCTACCAGAATGAACGCAATTAGACATCATTGTAGAAAGTCATATTTCTGCCAAGATAACCTCACAAATTGTATAAGTATTATTAGCATCAACTACATCATACATGCATTTATAATAAAACCCTTAATTATTTTAATCCACATCCTTCATCTCCGAGTCAGCAGCCGGCTCTTCCACAACTGGCTCCTCACTATCAACCTGCATACTCTCGCCCTCGCCCTCTTTCTCTGCCTTCTCCTTCTGCGAAGCAGCAAACGCAGCAGCAGCAGCAGCCTCCTTCTCCTCCTGAATTCGTCGCTGTTCCTCATCGCGCTTTCGCTGCTCAGCGTCACGCTTCTCTTGCTCAGCCTGCAGATATCTGCCTTTGATAAGTCCACCGAGGGCGTTAAGCTCATCATACTTGGCAATATATTGCGACTTGGTGGCATCCTCGCCTTCGTCGTAAAGCCAATCCTCAGCAGCATCGAGCATAGTCCTTAGCTTTGACTTCTCCTCGTCGCTTGCAAAGTCAGCGTACCTATCCTCAATCTTGCCACGCATATCATAGATGTACTCCTCAAGAGCGTTCTTACGATCCTCGGTATCAGCCACATGCTTATCATCTTCGACCATCTGATTCTCCTTCTCGATGAGACCCAGTTTGATGGAATGATCGAGAGCGGTAGTGCCATGGACTATCGACAGTGTGTCTTTTCGTACCCACTTCTTGACAGATCGGGTTTTCGGTGGCTCAGACGATTCCTTGTCTTCACCTTCTTTCTTTTCCTCGACAGGCTCCTCGACAGTCTCTTCAGCAGCGGTGTATGCACTATCAACAGTAACAAGGCCCGAGTGATCGGTTCTCAACCTGATCTTGACAGCAGGAGCTTCACCCTTGTCGGTTGGCTTAGCACCCTTTATGGTCCATTTTCCAATCCACGGGTTCATAGAGCCGGGAAGTGTTTCAGGGGAGGTGTACCGAGCTTCGATATCGAACGTGTCATCGCGGAAGAGGGTGATAATCTTAGTAGACGGGACAACGTTACCATGAGGGAAGACTTCCAATTCGGACAGATCCTCGCCCTCAACGGGTTCCCACTGGAAAGTGACGGAGTACTGATTTACATCTTCGAACTTGTAAGGCCTAACACGGAGTGTTGGGGAATGGGACGCGCAAACAAACGCACATCCACGTGCGATGGCTTCGTCTTGGTTAAGAGTGAAGGAAAGTGTCTTGCCGACAAACGCGGCAATGGTCTCCTTAATGACCGGGACTCGCGTGGTACCACCAATGAGCTCAACAGAGTCAATCTCTTCCATCGAAAGTTTCGACTCCTTGATGGCAGTCTCGAGCGGGGTCACGATACGATCAAGAAGGGGCTTGACCAATTCCTCCAACTCACTTCTGTTGAGAGTAGATGACACGTCGACATCATTCATGACGGACTCAATATTCAACGGCGCGGTCGCATTTGCGGACAAGATCTTCTTGAGACGTTCGGCCTGAGTCAGTACACGCGAATATGCCTTAAGGTTCTCGTGCACATCAATCTTATATTTTTCCTTGAACTGCTCGGCGAAGAACTCAGTCAGAGCATGGTCGAATTCACGGCCACCGAAGTGAGTGTCGTAGGCGGACGCAAGGACCTTAAGCTCCCCCTGCTTAAAAGCAACAACCGACACACTATAGGAGGAATGACCAATGTCGACGAATACAACATTCTTGGTCTGGTCTTCCTTGAATGTTCGGAAAACGCCATATGAGATTGCTGCAGCAGTGGTCTCGTTCACTAGTCGTACTGGATTCAAGCTAGCAATGTGGCCCGCGTCAATCAGCGCCCGGCGCTGAGCGTCAGTGTACCATCCAGGAACAGCAAGAACGACGTCTGTGACTGGCATCTTGACCTCAGACTGCGTGATCGCCTTAATTTTAGAGAGATACATAGCCACAAGCTGTGTCGCGGTAAAAGTACTCTTTTCTCCTTGATACGACACTTTTACACCAACAGTGCCGTTGCTGTCGACAAGCTCGCCGGGAATGAATCGCTTTTCATACTGGACCTCAGGATCAGAGAGCGAGCGGCCCAAGATTCGTTTCAGGGATCCAACAGTGTTCTTTAAGTTGGTGATTTCTTGAGTCTTTGCACTCTCACCAATGAACCGGTTCTTAGGACCAAACGCAACCAGAGATCTGAAGCGGGATTAGCAGTGCAGGGCCAACCAAGAAAGCGAGATTGAACGGATTACATACGGTGTCGAACGGTTCGAGACTTCATTGACAATGACGTCTATTCCTCTATTTCTGGCGACCTATGGAATAAATTAGTATCATATCTTCATATGTTGATTACCATTGACTGAGTTCATACAGCAACAACGGTGTTTGCGTTGCCAATATCAATGCCAACTGATCCGCTCATATTGTAAAGGTGCGATGTTAGGTTAGACAAACAAGGGAAGGATCTATAATTCTATGCCTGATAAAATCAAAACGCCCAGGAAAACGCAATTGGTAAAACACCGGGCAGTATGTACAGATATAAATTGACGAAACACTCGATATCTAAGAAGAAGGGTAGATAAGTACTGCTCGTGGGAACAGTCCGGCGAAGAATGTATCGTGAAGATTTTATTGCATTTAGGATTGCAAATTCATTTTTTTCTGAACACGTCTCTGGAAATTTCTGTGGGAACGCGACCTTTGCGCGCTTTCGCCATATACATTATAATCAAACGCACCTATGGATTTAATGCTCAATTAATTGTGCCATTTACAGATGTGGCAAAGTGCGGCGCGGCCTCGGAAACGCTGTTTCTGTTTTCTGGCGAAACGCGTTTCTTGCAGAACGCCTACGAAGCTTCCATGACTTTCCCCAATTATCAGGGGGTATCAGAGATGAAGTCAGCATATTGGAACTGCGTGCCTTAAATTATCCCTAGTTTCTAGTTGTATCGTTTAAATATCAGAAAGGTATTCGGTGATGGGGGCTCGCGTAGTACTAGATTACTGTACGTTCTCGTGTTGTCTATGACGACGTCTGCTTGCCTCCTTGTACACAACTTTAGCTGTACAGTCTTTGGCGAAATACGAATGATGTGAAATGATAAAGTTGCATCACAACTCATCAATAGGCTGCCCATTATCATTGATAAGTTGCATGTCCTTGTTACTGGCAAATATAACTGTAATTTCGGCATAGATGCTCCAACAATTTTGCATTGATCTGTCTCCTTAGTCATACAATGAGGGTCTTCGAAGAATAACCTACTCGAGTGGGACGAGGGATGAACATTAGCCTGCATATACTATCCTTCTTGTCAAGCCTCACTTATCATGCCCAACCACCCTCAACACACAACAAAGCTCAATTCCACAGGCCGCATACCAATCAATACACGAAAGGAACAATCTTCCATCGAACAAGTCGCTTGTATTCCTTCCAGTCGTCGCCATACTTATTGCTGCACTTAATATCATCTCTCGACTCACGGTGGATCAAAAGAATTACAAAGTAAAGAAAATAGAAGTAAGTAATAGGAGTATTGAAACCAGTTGGCAAACACCAGGAAAGTCCCATAAGCCAGTCGCCGAAGTAGTTGATGTGGCGCGCAACACCCCACCACCCGCTGATGAGAAGCTTGCTTCCAGACTTGGTCTTGATATACTTGAGGTCTATACAGTTGTTAGCTTTTGAAATTTAACGCCAGGAAAACTATACATACGTGCAACAGAGGGGTCTCCATTTCTGAACGCGTCCTTCTCAGAATTAGATGATCGGAAAATGTAGTAACCGATCACCTTCAGGGCAACAATACCAGCCACGCCAAGCCATCCCAAGTGGACGGGATTCGTCGCCAAATATCTCGCCTGAAGCGTGTAGGTGAAAGGCACGAGCGCGAGATCGCCAAAAGCAAGCATGAATCCGAAACCGTCGGTCGTAATGTCGATCATTGTAAGATTCTTGGCCTCTACCACAGCACTGTCGATGATGTAAATAAACTGGAAAATAGTGACCAGGATCATAGAGTCGGAGACATAACCGAACTTTCTGTATTGGAGGTGAGCTTCTGCAAAATTGATGATTGCCCAGAGGAACAAGCCAGGTCGCAGTTCGCAGAAAAACTTGATATCGAACATGCCAATGCGAGGGTTAAGCTCACGACCGATGAACCAGTCGAAGATTGGCTTGCCAGTATTGCCGCCATGCGCGAGGATAGTCTTGGAATTGCCGAAGGACTTAAAGTAGACAAAGAATGCCAACAGGAAAGAAAACCCAATGGAAGAAGTGATAAGACCAAGAAGGTGATCAGCAACAAAGGCGAGTTCTGGAAGCTCGCCTCGGGTGATAAAAACCCGGGCAACCAAAACTGCCAGCACAATCAGGAAACTAGTCAGGCCTACAAATTGTTAAAACGGCACTCATGCGTGTGGACTCCCAAATTTCACTCACCATTCATCTTGTACTTCAAGCGGGTACCATCACGCAAAACAGTCCCCTCCACTACAGAGCCGGGTACAATATAGAACAATCCAACGAGTCCGAAAAACCATGCAAGATAGCCTTCCAATGCACAGAGATCAAACACCTTCGTTCCAGGCACCGCGTCTAGTGCGTAATACAAAACGTATATTAAAATCGGAAGTCCAATTGTGATTCCCAGAGCACCAGGAACTCCGCTGAATTCTACCTTAGTCGTCTTAGGATTCAGTTCAGTCTCCACTGCTGGAGCTGGAGTCTCCTGCGCAGTCTCCTGCGCAGATTGATTTAACAATGGCTCTGAGATCTCGTCGGCAACCATGATATCACACAGGGCTGGTACAAATTCCATCGAGTGGACCCGATTATGCTGCTGTTTTATACTGATATCACCGAGGCGAAATTGGGCGACGAATTCAGTTCGAGGAACCGCGAGTTTCGTATTCGTGTTTCCTATCAGTTGCACCTATAGCATGAGAAGGTTAGGGTTATCTATTTACCCTGTCAGGGGATGCAAACACATTCACTTACTTGCATTATGCGGCTTGGCTCAAATGTTCGGGTTAGGGTAATGGTTTTTGATACTTATTCGTATTCGCCGCGTATCCGGTTAAGATATAACGGCACATCACTTCTTTCTCGTATCAAATTCTCAATATAGCCAGTATATCTCGCGAGTAGGGATCGGTACGGATACACGAATAACGGGTATATCCGTGGATATCCGTCGTAGATACGGCTACAGAGAGAGAATATGGGGATACGGATACGGATACGGATAAGATGCATGCTATTGAATCAGAGGGCTTCTACCGTTCTCTAGGACCGATAAAGCCGCGTTCTACTTGCACTTGACTTGACTCGCCAATCAACCCCATATTTCACACTGTTTGCCAATTTTCGCAAATTTAATGTCAATTTTGACGCTACAGCAGACTGTCACCTATTCTGTTCAGGACCTTCTCAAAGTATTGAGGCGGCAGTACGCCGCCCTTCCCTTCAGTTAAAATAACTCCATTCTCGGATTTGTAGAATTTAATTCCGTCTGCTATAGCCTTCTTCATGTCCACGTATATATACACGTCTGAGCTGGTCCGCATTCCGCTAATGACACCAGATTCTCCTGGAAGACCGGCTGCCAAGTGAATGTGATTCCGCTTCATCTTACGCAAGCCTTGACTTCTAATACCGTTGTTCCATGCATCCGTGTATGTTCCATGAATGACGACTGGACATGATTCCGGATTTATTATTTGTTCGAGTTCAAGGTCCGGGACTTCGAATGAGTGTCCTTGATTGGCACGGATCCACCATCCCGTGGGCTCTGAGTTCATGGTTGCTTGACCATCAGGTCCTCTATGTTCTAACTTGAACCGATTCTTGGTATTCGAGTCGACGACGCGCCGAATATCGGCAAATGTAATGCCCCTAAGTCTCGGATGCTTCAGTAGCTCGGCCACGTTCATATACCCGTCTGGTTGTATTGGTAACTTCTCTTTGACAGGTCCGTGTCGAAGAATGTATGACAACGACTTGCTGAGCTTGACATCGGGCGATTCTGGAGCACGGGGCTGTCGCGTGCGAGGACGAGAGGTAGTGTGCATTTCCATCGTTTGCAGGATCGTAGCATACGACGATATAGATATGAATTGGGCTGGTCGACGAGAACAGTGCCAGTTAATGATCTTCAGCATCAAAGCCTGAATACGGGCACAATCACTGATCCATGAAATTTTGCGAACGTTCAGCACCGATTTGAGGAGACTCAGAACGGATTATAAACCTAAAAAAAGGGTTGATGGGCAATAATCCGCAAAAATTTATCTTACAGGTGTGTTTAAGGAATCAGCCGCACACGAATGACGTGCGGCCCGCGACAAACTGCAATTTTGACAAGCGTCCGTGACTGCACATAATGAATGTTTGTATGAGAAATTTGTATTCACTATATTAACAACATGCACATGTAACCAATTGCGCATGAACCATGTCTTCTTCAACAGTACAGGACGAAAATCTTACAGCGGGAGCGGCGACAGTGCCGTCACCGATACCGGACTTAATGACGATAACCAACAAGCCAATTAACGTTTCTCTTTACGAAGGCTTTCTCGGTACGTGGCTAATTTTGAGGCTGCAATTTCCGGTGAGATATTTATAACAAGGATCAATATAGGCTCCTCTACATCCGTTAACCAGTTTGACAAATTGAATCGTTTGGGCGAAGGAAGTAAGTATTTATTTGCAACTTATAATGAACAATCAGACAAGAACATGAGCTAAAACTATCAATAGCGTACGGAGTTGTTCAGTATGTTCCGGCTAGTTACATGTGAAGACTTTTGGGTTATTAACTCTGTCAAGCCGTGCCAAAGATAGGAGAACAAATGAGATTGTAGCCCTAAAAGCAGTTCGAATATTTGCAAACGAGAAACGCGATGGCATTCCAAACACTGCGCTGCGGGAAATCTCATTACTGAAGTCACTGCGGCACAAAAGCGTTATTCGAGTTTTAGAAGTCGCAGTTGGCGAGACGCAGTTGGATGAGGTGTACATGGTTATGGAATATGCGGAACATGTAAGATGAAGAACCAGCTGGGTTATTCCGCTGACATTGGTACAGGATCTCGCAGATCTAATTGATTATTCTCATGCACGTTTTTCGATCAGTGAAGGTATTGTTATTCATTGACGCATTGTTCCTCTCATTGTTAACTTTCTGGGCAGTGAAATGTCTTATGAAGCAACTGCTAGAAGGGCTAGAGTACATCCACAAGCGTGGGATTATCCACAGGTAGTTGACTTTATACTGTCCGGGGTTGGAGACTTGAACGCTAAGAGAAACATACCAAGGGACATAAAAATGTCGAACCTTCTTCTTACTGCGCGAGGAATTTTAAAAATCGGTGCGTTCATTGGATTATCTATTCTGATTGATGGATGTATGCTTATAGCTTGCTTAGCCGACTTTGGCCTCGCCCGCTCCCATACTGACCGGCCCATGACCCCAGGAGTCGTGACTATTTGGTACCGTTGTCCGGAGCTGCTTTTTGGTACTAAAAACTATACGACTGCGGTCGATCTGTGGTCGACAGGGTGCATTATGGGAGAACTTGTTTGCCGTAAGCCGCTGTTGCCTGGTGAATCTGAGAAGCAGCAGATTGATTTAATCGTGGACCTACTTGGCGCGCCTAATGAACGGATTTGGCCTGGTTTCAGGACACTTCCGCTGGCCCGAAATTTCCGATTGCACGATCTACGACCCAATACGCTAGATAAGGTGTTACGAGGTCAATCTAGAACGACAATTGAATTCGTCAATGAATTGCTGACATACGACCCCGATAAACGAATCACTGCGAAGGCAGCCTTACGGCACAAATACTTTGAGGAGAGGCCGAAAGCTCTGGATCCTGGGCTGTTACCGACATTCCCTGAGGTTCGTAGCTTCAGTAACACCAACAATAGGCATGATTCAAATAGATGGGAAGAAGACAAATCCGATGAATGTGAAGATGAACCTTTTAAGCCCATTCATGGGGATAAACGCAAGCCGAAGGGAACCTACTCGTTTGAAATTGATGAGAACGAGTTGTTATTGCCATTCAATGGCGGTGATGAGGAGCGACGAAATCGAAAGAAGACTAAACGGTAGAAACGGTAGTAGATATTAATTTATTCGTTGCTCTTAACTCCTTGCGGTATTATTATTGATTGATTGGCAAATTGAACATCCGGTTATACCCATACCGAAGTACGATTGGTTTTACAAATCCATCGTACTAACAACATATTCACAATACCGAGTGAGATAGTACTCACTGTCTAGTACATACTGGTACGACGCATCGGTCTGTCAGCACTGGGTCTTGGAATGTTTGTCGGGAGCAGTGCGTACTGCCGAACAGTTTTCCAACCGACAATAAGCGTCAATACCAACAATGCCAGAGTGACAATGCTCGAGAGAGTAGCGGCGCCCCACGACAAACCTAACTTCCAACTGCGATCCTTTAAATTCTTATCCGTCCGCAGCAAATGCACGACGACAGAAATGGCGACGATTTGAACACAGACAACAAAGAAGAGCAATAATGAAATCATGCGCCACCCGGTTTCCCGCTTCTGCCTTGAGCTGAAGATCAATGTTATGTACGAGATCACGGTCGGACCCAAGATCACCAAGGACAGCCACATCATGAACGATGTGGTACGCCAGATGTTGCAGAACTCACGGTCTCCATTGACACACTCCCATTCAGGGAATCGGATGCATGATTGGGTCACTCTGTGGAGGAATCGAATTAGCAAAGTTATATTCTCCTGAGATCGATCTAATATATTGGTTCAACTGACGATGAACATTTATAATGCAGACCATATGATATACGGGCTGGATCGCCATTCTCGTCTTCGGGATAAAATTCTGCATTTAACCAGTGAGGATAGGCGATGGACGTGACTGTGAGCGCAAATGAAACCAGGATAACTATGAATGAGAAGAGATAAAATATCAAAAGTCGGTCAGGAGTTCGCATGTTCGTGATCTCTATATTCCACAACCAGACACCGACCGATCCGAATGTTGCTAGTGCGAACTCCTCCTTGATAATAGAAGGGGCGATTCTGATTGAACAGATCAGTTGATTCACGATGCGACAAGGTTTCTGAAAAAAACAAACAAACAGGGGAGATAATTAATCTCGCGACGATCACGTCGGAAGGCCGAAAGTCCCTCAGCCGACGTCATTTGTATTCCTGATTTGAAGTCCCAACGCGCAGATCCCCTGAACCGTCCCCGCATGGCGAGGTTAGAACATTATGCAGTAAATCAAGATAAAAAAAATCAAATTTTTTTTATTTTTTTTAATAAAAACTTTAGGACAAAGAAAAAAAATAAAAAACTTTTAGTTACCTGATTCAAAACATTCGAGTTGAATTTTTAGCAGTCAAGCTGCTGTTATGCTTATGGCTTAACCACTGTTTAGTCTCGCAACATTTGCTCTATCTGCACTACGTCGATTTGCTTATAGCATATATAATGGACTATTAGTCAACTATAGCTACCCTAGCCCTGTTCGAATGGCCATCGGAAGCAGTTTGTGGTCTCTGTTTATACGGTGTTGTGGCGCAATGGTGAGCGCATCGGATTTCGGTGAAGAATGCCTTGACATCTTCCGGAGGTTGCAGGTTCGAGTCCTGTCAACATCGTTTTTTTTTTTTCAAATGCCTTGTATTTCGTTTGGCAATGGATATTATTAATTAATTAAAATTAACTTCATTTTTTGTTATTTTGTTTGCAAGCCAGTGAGCAAGTGCGGTCGCATTTCTGGAGTCATCTGGTCGATTATATAATGTTTACTGTTCATTCAGACCGCCTTAATTTCGGTGAATACAGTATGGTGGGTTTGGGTTCAGGTTATACCCGCAAGTTGAGGTTAACCCTAATCCACCGGGTAGTTCAGAGCATAAGGGCACACGAGCAACGAGCACTATATACACTCGTAGCTTTGGCGCAATAATGTTTTCCTATCCTCTCGGATTACAGGATGGCTTATAAGCAATAAAAATCTACTAAAAGAATGCCGGCCCTCTCTTCATCAGAGGGACATGGCGCATTGTGGTTTGGACCAATCAAAGCTAGTCGCGGAGTTACGGCGGAAAATTTGTCTCCGGCCGGGGCCCCCGCTGCGAACCAAACAAGCATTATTTTTGCACCAAAACAATCAAAGTATTATTATTGCTCATAAATAATATTGTGTGGCTTTTGTTCGCCGCAGTTAACAGTTTCCGGTCTGTCTGGGTGCATTTTAGAAAGAGTTTGGTGTCAATGTTGTTGATGCCGGCGCTATCTCATTATAGCTGCTATCTATCTTCGAGACATGGACTGCATCAGCACTAACTACGTTAATCCAAGACATATGATGTAATATAGTCCCTTGCCCTGATTGCCCGTTCTGGCTCATGCCTCCCCACATCATCATTATTTGTGTATTTGATGCTTTATTCTGCATTTATTTGCACTCTCTTAACTAATCTCGGCCCGATTCTTTGCACTGCTTTCATTCTTGCCGTTGTCGAAGCGTGAATGGCAAATAAGCCAGTTTTAGCATATCTGCATGTTCATATGTCAGTTACGCCACAGATGCAGAAACGTTTTGCCATTGCTAATAGTAGACACTTTTGCCACATTTAGGCGCCACCCTTGAACAAAAAAAGTGTCTGTCAATAGCACTCGATTTTAGTTTGATCTTAATACGATCTTGCCGGACTCGGTTATTTTGCAGAAGCACTCCACCTTCTGTCGTTTGCGAACTTGCCTCGTCAGCCAGGCTCTTAAGGACTCTTATAGCACTAAAATCGACCGGTCTCTGCGGGCTTTGTCGTGGACTGCCACTTCAATAGAAGTCTAGACTAGATTTTCCTTCGCCAGCTCATGGCCTCGGCCCCGACAGCTACTACCGCGCAGCTGCCTATCATACCTCCTCCACGGCAGTCCCTCGCTCGCCAGCCTAGTCAATCTTTTCTTCCGTCATTTGCCATCGCCTCTGTCTCTGTCTCTATCCAGTCCGCATCCGCTGCGATTACCACTGCGCCCAATTGCGTGAACGTGGCCCCTGGCAACTACTGCGATCCTTCCCCCGCACCCCAACGTCTCCGGTATGTACGGCTGAACTCCCTTGGCCTCATGGTTACCAGCAAATGGCACAGTGCATCAGCAGCTGTCAATTGCGCACTTCCTACCTTTGTGAATTGAATTGAAGAGCTTACATCCCGAGTCTCTAGGTCACTACTAGCATCCGATATGATGGCACATCCAGGAGTCCCAATCCCAAACACCTCAACGCCGTCTGCATCGGCCGATGCGTCGTCAGCGTCCTCGTCCTCGGCCCAACAGTCGCTGTCCTCTACAAACAATGTCGTCCATAACCATAGACTGCCGCCTGCACTAGTAACAAATCTGCCGAGACCGTTCGCGACCCCGTTACAGATGCCCGTTGTTACTCCATCCATGCCGAATACAATGTTACCCTCGTACACCTCGTTCGCTTCGGCATCGACGTCACCGTCGGTGGCATCCGATTCTAGGCCAATGTCAGCAAACAATAAGAACACGGGCTCTCGTGATGCATCGGTGTCATCCGATGCCTCCACATCTTCCGATTCGGCATCAACTAACGACGAAGAAGCGCTCGAAGACTACTGCAAAGGCGGATATCATCCTGTCGCCATTGGCGAGACATTCAAGAACGGAAGGTACACTGTCGTTCGTAAACTAGGCTGGGGCCATTTCTCCACAGTCTGGCTTGCCCGAGATGTCGTCACGAACCGGCACGTCGCCCTCAAGGTCGTCCGCTCAGCCTCTCACTACACTGAAACCGCCATTGACGAAATTAAGCTGTTAGAAAAAATCGTGACCGCAAACCCATCCCATCCCGGCCGTGCCCATGTTGTCTCATTATTAGATTCGTTCGAACACGTCGGCCCGCACGGGACCCACGTCTGCATGGTGTTTGAAGTCTTGGGAGAGAATTTACTCGGTCTCATTCGACGGTTTCACCATCGAGGTGTCCCTATTGGATTTGTCAAGCAGATCACAAAGCAGGTTTTACTAGGTCTCGACTATTTGCATCGAGAATGCGGTATAATCCACACAGATTTGAAGCCCGAGAATGTATTGATCGAAATCGGTGATGTGGAAGAGATCGTCAGGATAGTTGAACAGGAAGAGGCTAATAAGAGGAAAGAGCGGGAGGAAGAGCAAGCCCGGCGGCGACACAATAAAGCGAACGGTGATGATCGTGTGGGGCGCCGTTCGCGACGGCAGACATTGATTACTGGGTCGCAGCCGCTACCGTCGCCTTTGGCCACGTCTTTTACTGGCAGTTCGTACTTTGATAGCTTGGTCATGTCACCAATAAACCCAAAGACGTCCAGTTCTGTCAGCAGTCATATGAATGGCAGCCCCAATGGCGACGACGATTTTGCCAAGAAAAAGGAGAGGGAGAAAACTGCTGCCGCCATCGAGGACGGTATGTCGACAATCTCTCTGTCGAAAGAATCGTCGAGCACGAATATTTCTGCTGGATCGTCATCCTCTATACTTACGCCCCAGTTGGATGAGCTTATCAAAGTCAAGATCGCAGATCTAGGTAACGCTTGTTGGGTCTCACACCACTTCACGAATGATATCCAGACTCGGCAGTACCGTTCTCCTGAAGTTATACTAGGCGCCCGTTGGGGTGCTAGTACCGACGTGTGGTCAATGGCATGCATGGTGTTCGAGCTTATAACAGGTGACTATCTGTTTGACCCTCAAAACGGCAGCAAATATTCAAAGGACGATGACCATGTTGCTCAGATTATTGAGCTTCTGGGCCGCTTCCCGAGACATCTGGCTATGGGGGGAAAATGGAGTCTCGAGTTCTTCAATAGAAAAGGCGAATTGCGGAATATTCACAAGCTACGCGCTTGGGCTCTACCCGATGTCTTGCACGATAAGTACCACCACGATATGATCGATGCCCAGAGGCTGTCCGAGTTTATGCTGCCGATGTTGGAGCTAAATCCGGAGAAGAGGGCGGATGCAGGCGGCATGTCGAATCATGACTGGCTTGCAGACGCTGCAGGGTTGCAGGACGTGCATGTCGACCGAGAAGTTGGTGCTCCTGGAACTGGCATCGAAGGTTGGGCGTATGAAGTTCGACGGCATTAGTCGAAAAATGGCATTAGATTGTTTTAGATATACTTTGTGGTTTTTTGCCCCATTGGTTTTTGCTCTCCGTACATTTTGGAACCCGTCTGCTCGATGCTACGCGTGGATTTTGTGATATTAGGGCGTGCGTGCTATTTTTGTCATGGAGCTTCCTCATCAGGTAGGTTGGGTTTATAGTTCTTGGGTTTATAGTTCTTAGATTTCTCATACGAAGCTAATAATTTAGTTACTTCCCTTGTCCTTTTGCATTATTACTTTCCGCTGAAGAAGTAATGTAGTATATATACATTTTGCCTTCATTTTTGCAAAATTTCACTTCATTCGGCAGCTTCTCTTTTTTACATATGTTTCAACAATCAATCAATCACTTCATGTTCTTTTCAACTTCATACAGTATATGTACCATAGTTTGTGTTCTACGCTATTTTTTATCGGGTGTTGTTTTTTATCTTTCGATTCATTAATTTTTAAATTAGTGCTTATCAAATTAGAGTGGATGCGTTTGTTTCACAAGATCGTGTATTTTGTGGGACAAATTGGTTTGGAAACAAAGAGAGAGGGGAGGCTGGCACGTTTGTAATATGTATTGGGTTGTCGGGTTTAGTAGCGGAGCGCGGGGTGGGTCGTTTTATATACAAAAATTGCAAAGAAGTATGATTTCGATATATTTCAAGGTATCTTCGTTGAGTGTTGCAGGCTGCTGTAGGACGACGGGTGTAAATTGTCCAGTTTGGACTTCCAGAAGTTCCCTGATTTACTTTTCAGCGAGACGGATTAGTCGCGGAATCTAAACACGCACAGCTGGTTAACGAATTCTATGCTCAATTGATTATTATAGCAACTTCGCATTGCTTAAACAGAAACCATATGACAATTGCGTCGAACTTGGGTGCCATTTTATTGCAACAATGTTCAACCTAATCCGCAATAATAACTAAGTGGTTTGGCACCCGCCTTAGCCGCGCGTCAATGTATGCCCCTCGCGCGCGCCCTGTCATCCACACGCACCTCTTATATAAATTCAGTTCGCCAAACATAAAGCCAGCGGCGTATCAATTGAACAAAAATAAACCCATGTTTAAAGCGCTATCCAGCAAAAAATCTACTCCGGCTTCATCATCCTCGAGCTTGCCGCTCTCGAACACGGGATCACCGGCACCGTCGAACGGCTCTACGACCTCCACACTTGGTGATACTGATGGCGCGAAGCCGTCAGAGTTGCTGATTGAGGCTGCACGGAGAAATAATGTTGATTTGCTGCTGGAAGTATTGGGCATATCTGAAGATGGGCAGGCGAAACCCGGTTCGGCCGAGATCATAAATACGGCAACTGATTCTCTGGGAAATTCGCCGTTACATGTCGCCGCCATAAATGGTTCCGGTAAGTCTTAGTAACGGGATCGGTTCGGAAAGCGGACTGAATGGCGAGAAGAAACAAGATAGACTAATTGGCAATTTCGTTAGACGAATGCTTGGACATATTGTTGGATGTTGAGGGTGTCGAAGTTGATCCACTCAATAGACTGGAAGGCAATACGCCGCTTCATTTCGCCGTCATGTATGGCGAGCACGAACCGGAGCATGCAATAGCAATAGGTAAGGTCTATTCTTTGTGCTGGTGGGAGTGGCTATTAATAGTTTTCCCATATAATAGTCGAGATGCTTATCGACGCTGGCTCTGATCCAAGGTTCGTGAAGTTGAACTCTTCAACGCTGCTACCAGAAAAAGAGACTTACTTTCTTGCTAGAATACGGAATAAGCTAAAAAACAAACCGATTGATCTCGTTTTACCGACAAATCCCGAACTAAGGAAAATACTACAAGGTGCAGAATTGGCTGCAATGATGGGACAAGTTGCTGCGGATCAAGATGAGGGCCAGGACGTCGAAGGTAAGCAATCAAATTCCGTCGGTTCACAGCGAGATTCGAGTCTGACTGATATGTGATTGGTAGATTACGAACCAGAGTCCGACTAGGCCTTTGATTGCCACATCACGCTCACACGAATACGTTTGACCGCCGTTGTAATTTGACAACCCGTCGTCGCAATAATAATGTTAAGAATAGATTACGCTATAAATACAACCTCCTCCCGATATACCCCGAGTTCAGTATCAATCTCTCTAATATACAGAGCTTATCCATGTCTACTACCACTCCTCTTAAGTTGGTGTTTCCTCCGCTCTAGGCATAATGGACATATCCATTGGCCTTTCGGCGGTCGTTTCATATTGACACAACCTAAGTGATACCATTCGATTTTGCATTTCTATGCCCGATTAGCTTGACATACACAATTCTGAGTCCATTTCAGTTCGAAACATACCTTATCATCGCACGCAATCATATCGCCATACGAGACGTCATTGCATATACAATACGTCTTCTGACTCACATTTCGCTTTTTTGATATGTCTTTTTCTTCAGCATCTTTCTGAGCTTTCCGTTTCAGAGACTCTTCATGTTTCCGCTTCTTATTATGTAGCTCCTGTCTGACGGCCTTCCTTATGTCTGTGCGTTCTTTTGGACCCGCAGATGTTTGTATTGGACGACCGGAAGTTCGCCAAGCTTTTTTCTCCACAGATGTCCCACCACGACCTTTCTTGTTTGCTTTCTCTATTGACAATTTCGGGACTTCTCCTGCGCTAGGCTTTTTAATCCCAACATACCCGGCCGATTCCGTTGAAATTCGCAGCGCCCGTGGAGCCCTGTCGATAAACTGATCAGTACGGTCGCTTTGGCGCTGAGGTGACCGTAGTTCACGTCTCGGACTTGCTCGGTAAGCGACCGATTTTTCCGGCTGATGACGCCGCAAATGTCGAATGTTATTGCTCGATTCTCTCAACGCTGCCGGCAACTTCTTACTATCTCTTAATCTCTCGCTCGTCGAAATGGCTGGTGGCGGCAGCCTGGGCTGCACCGGGCGCGGCGTTCGTCTTAATGATGCTTCTCGCTGCTCTAGCCGGATCGAAGTCGAAGAAGGATTACGAAGTCGGCGACCAGAAGCTTCCGGCTGAGGTATTTTCACCGATTTCAGTGACGATGTATGCTCATAAGCCAGCCGAGCGTCAGATACCGGCTTGCCAGTACGACCACGCTTTTTCACTTGTGCCGACTGTTTGTGACGACCCGCTGCAATACTCTTATCCATTGCGTTGAACTCTGGCGAGGCAGTTGATGCCTCTATTGATTCTTTAGAAGGTATTGTCGGCACTATCTTCGAAGTAATGGGAATCTGTGTCGCTCTTTCCATTTTTGTTATCTCAGAATCAAGCTTTTTGTGATGCCGGCGTATCTAGGTCACACCTCACCGTTAACCAGTAATAATTTTCTATAATGAAGATATAGACCTACCACCTGTAGCATCCTAACAGCTTCACGCAAAGACTCTCTACGGTCACGTAGAATCGACTCGGTATCGGCATCCTTAACTCGCGAGATGATCTCATGGATCGTGGTGTACTGGTCATCTTTTATCGCGTCGGCGAGCAATTCAAGATCATTTGCTGGCCCTAATAATATATATTAGCACAGATTGCATAAAGTTTTGCGCGAAATATGACCTACCCGTATACTCGTGCGCGAGAGACTTAATCAAATTCAATGATCGTTTGATGTCACTGGGAAGATGGTCCGTAACTATAATCACAACGGTTAGAATAGCTCTCGCTGTCAACCCATAAGATAATAATCATCATCAACGACAGAATACAAACTTGAAATGTAATAAGAATATATTGCGAACGCGTCGCCGCGTTCGTCGACAGTATTCTCCGCATTATTTGCGGGAGCATTGTTACTGTCGAGCTGCATTTGTCCGTTCATGTCATGACCGCCCGAAGTGGCGCTCCGCAAACGCATAGACTCATTCTCGACATTAGGTCTATCACCCATCATATTTCCATGAGCGTGATAGCCGGTGGAGATGCCGGCGTCAGCAAGACACTATTTGCACAGGTAAAGACGTGTTTATTTTGAACAATGGTGGAAGAGCTCGGGCGGTCCCTAGCCCTAAGTCATCGCTGGGTTGCCCTTGATCAAACCTTCAAACTTTATTTTGAATCTTGAAATTTATCCGCTATTAGCGCCACACGCACTTGACAATTTTTTTTTTAGCATTCTGAGGGTCCTAGCGATATACGTTTACGGAAGCACTCAATATGACAATCAGCACACCAATTGACGAGGCTGTTAGGCGGACCATAATTAGGAATATTCGGTCGCAATCGCCGCAGCATACCACGACTTTAACAGAATCTTCGCAACAATCGCCTGTGGGGCTTCGGCCTACAGCTTCTTCGGCGGGTAGAGCGCAGGAAAAAAAGCAAGCGCTACAGAAAGAGCACGATATGTTGCATAAGAAGAGAATTGAAGAGATTGAAGCCGAGGAAGTGAAGATCAAGCGACAAATAATGGATTTGAAGCTTGAGAAGGATGTTATGGCAAACATTTTACAGCATATTAGGTCGAACAGAAAGAAATCTAGTAGCTAGTGGAAACGTTGGGACTTTGAATGAGGTATAATGAGCATGGATGGACCGAATGTGACGATGGGAAGGGGCTCACGGTCACCCCTGCCACGACCTACCAACGGAAGCCATATAACTCCATGTCCAATCGCCGTTGCTTTTCCGAACTTCAGCGTGCTTATAATTGGCAAAGACATTGCATGATAAGAAGGAATTTCAAGTTTGTCTCTGGCGAGGGATACACTGTAGTAGGTGTCGATTTATCCGTCTCCAAAGCATTCGGCAAATGGCAAGACTTTCATATCGCGTCGCAGACGGTGATTCGCATGACATCTCCACGACCAGGACAGAGATAATCGAGTTTTATCGTGCTTCCGCCACAGGAATAGACTCGTCTGGCTGTCCATCGCAATTTTTTCCGTCATACTTCGAACTTCACCACCACCGCCTCGGTCTCAATGGAAAGGTCGACATTTGCGACTGTCTTCCGGCATGATCGTTCTAATACGATTAAGAAGTGGTCGGATGAGACAGGGGATCTACAAAAACTCTAGGTGGAGATTGCACAGATACGGCTTGTTCAGAATGTCGCGCAATAATGACCATGTGGGGTCAGATTAAGTTGTAGTTTGTACACGAATGCAGAAGTGTACTGCAGCCAAAGATAATATTTGGAGATTCGCATTTCTCTTACACAATGGTATGCTACTCCTAAAAGTTCGTCTCCAATCTAGCTATTAAACCAAGGTCTGTCCGGGAAAAGGAGTGTAGCTTAGTATCTGCAAGGGATGATATATTGATCTCGTGTTTTATACACCATATCATCCACCGGACGTTGACGTATAAATATGGACATTTCCCGTCTCAACAGATGAATTAGGTATGAGCTTGCTCGTAACAGCAAAGTGCAATTGTAGAGTGGTGAAAGTTTGCATGTCTCTCAGGGTCAGGGCCTAGAGAAAATGCAACTGCAATGTCCGTGGCTCCTGCACGCTTTTTGCAACTCGTCTCTTTTTTGACATTCCTTTCCCCAGCAGCGCCTTCAGCACACACGTACTTGCTTGATTCGTGTTCTGTGACCAGAACCGATACTCTATTGACTACTTTGTCCCTCGCCTTGAAACTTCACCTGCGTCGGTCGCGTTTTTATATCCGACACTTCTCGAAAGTCCACTTGCAATTATGTCGCATTCTCCTTCGCTTTCTTTCGGTCCTGAGTGGTATGATCCATTTCACTTATATTCAGTTTGACTTTTACTGCTGCATGTTGTTTTCAGCCAGGGGTTTGCGAGAATGTCTCGTGCGCAGAATATTCGAGGATTTTAGTTGCGCAAACAGCGAGACCTGATCGCAACCAGATTACGCTCGCAATGATCTAGCTATTATATAATATTACTTCTCCTTTCTTCAGTTTATTTTTATTTTTTAAAATAGCGTTACTGCTCAATGTTCACTCGTAGCTTGTGCTAACAACTGTCGATGTACAGGATGCGTCCGAAACCAACTCACTCGAACAGCAGTTCCTCTCTCCACTCTTCGGCACAGTCACCCTTCACAGGGACGATCGGTTCGGGCACAGACTTGCCGATGAGTTCTTCAAAGTCCAAACTAGCCAAATATCCAACCTGGTCTACAGTATCGTCGATCCGTAATGTATCATCGCCAACGATGGCCACAACGTCGGGCATATCTGGGACGACAGTAATGTCCATCTCGGGGTCACCGCAGCTCAATCTTGATGAGAACGGAGCTCATATGTCGCCGACAATTGAGTCTGTTGGCCCGATTACGGTCGATGACGCGACGCCGGTGATCCCGCATAATGAGAATGGCAAGCGATATTCACGACAGGAACTTCTGGACGTGTGGTCTCAAATGAAGGCTCGTGGGCTTCTGAACAGAACCCCGCCGGCCAGTTTCCCAACCCTGCCTTCTGTAGGGACGGGGGCCGCCAAGGCTCGATCCGTGTTGGGATCTATCGGGGCCGGTCGGGCCACAGAAGGGAGCATGGAATACGAGAAGTTCTTTGCCAGGACGCTTGTACCTCCAGAATTGTATCCAGACACGGGTTTGAGTGAAACTGACGTGAGTGTGGGTTTGATTTGCCGGAGACTTCGACTTATCTGACAGAGATAACAGTCCATATCTCCTTCGCCACCTACACAGATCCCACTATCCTTTAATGACCCTCACGGTGAGTCGGAGACGCGGTCTTCAAGTCCGTTTCTGCACACGCCGTTGCTCCCGGTCAGCACAGGCAGCTCGAACGGGGCTCGCTCGACGTCGGCGCACTTTCCAATTCAGGGATTGGACGAAAGTCCTGCGTCCGCCGTGTCTCCTTCATTACAGAATCAGCCTCTGGCCGATTCGGTCCTTTCTCCGCTCACAAACCTCTCACTTTCGCTCCCGGATTACGCCTCGCATTTTAGCCAACCCGTGAGTTCGACATGGAGTCCGTTTAGTGGAACTCGGACTTCGCAGCATGTGCCACTCCAACCGCATCCCCAGCAACTGGATCACGACCCATTTATGCCCTCAATATTCGGCGCGACTAAAGACCAATTCTCTCCTATTCCGACTCATCACCAGGCATTCCCACCACAGCAGCAATTCCCACAACCACCACCACCTCCTCCTCCGGGTCTCACACTGCCGCCGATCGTTGTACCGGCGCCTCTGATTCAATGGGTGTATCTTGACAACAGTGGTGTCGTACAAGGTCCCTTTCCTGGTCCGATGATGCACGACTGGTATGTGAATCAGTGGCTGACGCCAGAATTGAGGATCAAGCGAGTGGAAGAGAATGAGTACTATACATTGGCAGAATTCAAGGCTTTGGTTGGTAATGAGATTGATCCGTTTATGGTGGCGCTGCCGCAGATTGAAGTGGATGTGCAGCAGCATTTCCTGCCGCAGCAAGAACAGCAACAGATGGTTGAGAAAACACAGGACAGCGGGGAAGGACGAGCTAATGAGGAAGAGGAGGTGCAGTTTGGCGTTGATGAGCCTACGACAGTGGAAGATGAGGAGCTAACAGGAGTCACGGAGCTTCCGACTGCGTCGCCACAGAATCCTGTACCTATCGCTAGACTCGCTACACTCGACCAGGAGCCGGAAGAGCCAGCTCCTGCGCCGGCTGCCGAGCCGGAACAAGTCAATGAACCAGAACTAAAGACAGAGTCTGGAGCGCAACAAGAAGCAGGATGGGATGTTCCTGCTTCCGTGGTTGACAACTCATGGAACACACCACAGGTCGACAATTCTTGGGCAGCCTCACAAAATGCTTCATCATCCTCCAAGGGTTCGTCAGCAACCGGGGCCAATGGCAAGCACAAGTTGCAGCCATTACCCCCCGCGCCAACGCTCGTTACCAAGCTTGGTGGAGAGTCCGTTTCACCAGCAGCCTCGCCGTCGTCTACAACACATGTCTCGGTGCCCCTCGCCCCATGGGCCAAGAGCACGACGGATAAAAAGACCAAAACACAGTCTCTCAAAGAAATCGAAGAACGCGAGGCTCGCGTTAAGAGAGTTCAAGAAGAACGACACCAACAACAACAACTTCTTCAGCGCAAAGCTGCAGATATAGATTTAACGAATGGAAACGTTGTCACAGATGATTTGAGCGGAATCACTGCTGGCATTCCGCCCGGATTACCACGGTCCGCCAAGTGGGCCAAGACTGTACCTGTCCCTACTGTTAAGAAAACATTGGCACAGATTCAGAAAGAGGAGGAAGACGCAAGGCAACGTAAGGCTGCTGCGGCTGCGGCTGCGGCGTCTGCTACACCAGGTGTTATGACCGCACAGGGAAGAAAGTATGCGGACATAATGTCGTCGAAACCTGGTACGCCTGCTGGTTTGAGTAGACCGAGCGCTGCAACGTCTAGCTCGTTACCTGGCGGAGCTTGGACGACAATTGGACCGGGAGGAAAGAAAGCAAATGCAACGGCGCCAGCAAACCCTGTTACGATGACTACTGTCCGCCGGATTGTTTCTACGTCGGCCAGTACTGCGACAGCGACTCGAAAGGCTGGAGTCGTTAAGCCTTCTGTTTCGGCGGAAGAGTTTTTCAAGTGGTGCCGTACGACACTCCAAGGCGTTAATTCTGGCGTCAATGCGGAGGAGCTATTGACGATGCTATTGTCACTTCCATTAACTGGCACCGAGACAGTCGAAATCATCGCGGACACGGTGTACGCAAACTCCACGACAATGGATGGCCGGCGATTCGCCGAGGAATTTGTCAAACGACGTAAAGCGGTCGAAGGCAATGCAGATGCTCTGGTCGCTCTGGCGCAGGCATCCGGTGAAGGTGCTGTTAAATCCAAAACTGATGGCAAAGCAAGCGAAGGATGGAACGAGGTTTTAGTCAAAGGCAACGCCAAAGCGCTCAAGGCAGCAACTACACCTGCTGGCGCGAATGATGGGTGGAACAGTGCTTTTAAAGTTGTTGGTACCAAGAAGAAGGGCAAACGTTAGTAGAACCTTGATGTACATAGAACAATACCAATTAAACTTTTATCAAGCAACAAATCGGGGGAATAAAGACCAAGTGTCCTAATGTACAGTCTATAATATAAAAACAACCGAAAATATCAATAGTCAAAACATAATTAAGCGGATCACAGTAAATAGCATGTGAATGCAGACGACAAGACCAGCACTATATCCACGTTTTGCCTTCACCGCCACCATTTCCATGAGGATCGTCCAATTCGAAAAATGATCGGGTAAAGTCCAACCAGTTAGATTGCCGTTTCGCGGTGACTGACCTTCTTCGTGGCTCTGCTTCGGATCTGGAGCGGTCGCTGTGGTATGTGGCAGACAACGGGATGAGTGTACCCATGGAAGACATCGGATAGAGCGAGTCAGACTCGACGCTGTGTTGTGGCCCGGTCTTTTCGTCGTCGGGTTTGTGGTCAGAGCAGGATGTGCTTCGACTGTGACTTTCGGCACAGTACTCGTAATCGATATGATCGCTTGCGATGTCAGTCGTTACGGCACGGCCAACCCACTGGGAGCGCGGTGGCTTTACAGAGTAGTCACCAGACAGGATCATGGAGCGTCTGTCAGATGACCGTTTCTGAGCACATTCTGGCCTGCTAATCCCGTCACTATACAATTCTCGCACGTCCCGCACACTCGCCACCGCACTGGTTATCACAGACACGTCAGTATCTGATCTAGTGTACATTTCGCGTAAATGGAATGTGCCATCGCGATAAAACATATACGGCACCGGCGCGACAAATTTTCCGACAACAGAGTCGTTTGGATGGATTGTCAAGCGCTTCCTCCTATACTCTTCACCAGCAGCGTTTTCCTTCGCGACGAGATCGACGGGTTCGCAAACTTCATCGGCATCAACTTTGCCTACTTCTTCGTCATCGCCAGCCTTATCCGCGCGTGGTCCGCCCCATGTGCGTTGGCCGGCGGTGAAGACTCCGTAGACCATGTAACTGAAGTTGAAGAATGGATTGACGACGAACATGAGAGGGTAGAGCCAAGCTTTCAGACGATGCAATCGAATGCCAAAATAAAGCATCATGATCCAGTTCAGACCGAAAGAGACGCCAATGAAAGCGAGCGGGAGTTGTGTGAAGGTCTGGGTGCCCGTCGCAACGGACACTACCATGACCAGGAAGAGGAGTGCGGTTGTGCGGATAGTGTTCTGCATGAACCGCACGATGCAGAGCATGGGGTAGAGTTTCCAGAGACGGATGTCAGTCAGCATGCAGGCTTCATTTGTCACGAACCCGAGGAACCATCTGCGTCGCTGTTTCATGAGTGAGCGGTATGTGAGCACAGCCTCTGTCTTGCAGAACGCACCGGTGCAAAGCTGGATCTGGTATCGGTGCCTTGCCCCGAGCATGAACAGGTGGGTCAGCCAGCGATCCTCGCCGAGATGACATTTGCCGAAATCGAACATGTCCTCTGCGTGCTCAGCCTCATCTGAGAAGTAATATTTCGCCATGTTCCTGAATGCCGAAAACCGAAGCATGGTCAGCGCCCCTGGAAGACATGTCACGGAGCCGCACGCGGACTCGACGGCACGTTCAAAGAGCTGGCCATGGACGTATTCAATATCCTGCAATATAGTCAAAAAAGTTCGTTTCTCGGCGGTGCAGGTAATGATTCCTGTCATTGCCAGCATGTCCGGATCGCGTTCGGATGGTTCTTTGGCTGCGTTCTTGAGCTGCATTTCGTAGATAAAGTTCTGAATACAGAACTTGTCAAGGATGATGTCGCTATCTATAAAGAGAATGAATAAGTCGTCGCGGGAGAGTCGGTATTTAGTGTATATCTTGTCGAGTAGTTTGAAAGATTTCTTTTGACACTGCCGTTTGCCGCCGTGGACAAAGCGAGAGACCGTGATGCGGCATCCACGATAAGAAAGGTCAATGCTAATAGGATACTCTTTTAGCGGCAATTTCACGCCTAGCGAGGAGAGAGTCGAGAGGTAGAGCTGGTCGATGTCGGAGCCATCGAAGGAGACCAAAAGATGCAGACAACCCTTGGGGTATTCAGAATCGCAGGCAGAATCAATTGCGTTCATTAGAACTTCCGGAATTTCGTGGTAGCATGGCATGACAACAACAACTTTTGGCGCGGATCCGTCATTGAGCGTCTCTTTTATTCTTGTGAACGTCAGAAGTGCCTATCCCGCAGGCCAATCATGTCATACCTTGCTCTTTTTCCAATATTATGTTTTATTAGGTAATAAATGCAGAAAAGCCAAGGAACGGACAATAGAATGGAGAAGGTCACGCAGGCAAAAAGCTGGAAAGGTTCTGTGAGAAAGTTGGGGAAGAACCCTCTGAACTGAGGCGGAAGAGGAATAGTGACGACTAGGACGGGCAAAAACACGAGCCTTCAATATTAGCTGTTGCCACATCAAGACTCGTCCAAAACAAACGCGTCATAGAAACGGAGCATACCTGAGCATGGTAAAGGCTATCGTGATAAGTACGGCCATCACGCGTATGCTCGTGTTCTCAGCTTTGATGTAGACCTTAACGAGACAGTACAAGAATGCCACGAGCCAGAGTACCCATTCCAGAATGGCTGCCACAAACACCACGGCGAGGATTGCCGCATATGTGATCTGGAAATGTTAGAACGCATGAGAGTATAGTAACCAGGAAGTAAGAACAGGACATACATTGCCGGGCGTCCAGGGCATAGAATTGATCATAATGGGCCATATGATAAGAAGGAACGAACGCAACACGACAAAGGTTGCGGGTACGGAGTAGAAGCAGACAGTAGAAAATGGCCAGAGGTATAAATATAAATAAACAGCAAAGAATGAGATAACGGCACAAGCCACAGAACATAAGGTTGAAGACATTTAGACAAAGTCAGTATATACGTCGTCCCGTATGGTAGAGACAATGCAAGCGCACAGCCTTCCTATCATTATTTTGCCAGATGCGTATATCAGCATAGAAGTCGTGTACACTGAGTCTAGATAGACTCCAGAAACTTGCAATAATCGTGAGTCCATCCAGACTAGGCCGCAGAATCTACCGCATATTGGGGCTGAACCATGGAAATGAGGTGCTCCGACAGAAATCGGTCAATAATGGTAAAGTATACGTTTATTGCCAGCCCTAACCCGATCTATCAAAGGGGTGATCCCCCTGCTTGTCAAATTAGCACTATTGCCATTTGAGGCGATTCCTACACAGACAGATCAGGAGTTGCAAAATAGTCTGCGCTTGCGCATTATGCTGACTACGGCCTCTTTTCGGCCAAGCTGCTCGGTGTTGGTAGCGTGTGGCTGGGCACTTTAACTATACTATATTGTACATTATTCACCGACCTTCGTCTTCTTCCGTGCTTCGTCTTCTTCCCCTTCCTCGCCCGGTCGTTTGGATCCTTCCGCTACTGCTGCAGCAGATCCAGACGCCGATGCAGGCGATCCAACCGGTTTCCGCCGGACAAGGCCACTGAGGTCATTGGACTGTGTCAACGCCGCAGCGAGTTTGTCTCTAATTTCCGCTGCACTTGGACCTAGTATATCGCCTGCCTGTCCGTCGTTCAATGTCTGTGTCGGTACTTTCTGAAGTTCGTGCAACTGCGAAACACACCCGTTAATTCCTCGGACTGCAACCGTAATTGAAAGTGCAGTTGACTTACTCTTATTTCCAGATCCTTCAGCAGGCCGGCATCGTCTTCGCCGGATGTGGCAATCCGTTTCTTCACGCTGTCGATCGCCTTTTCCACCAGCTCTACCGCCTGCTTCCTCTGCTCTGGCCTGTCGGGTATGAACTCGAGTGCAAGCGACAATTTGAAGCGCGCCTCCGACACAAATGTAGACTCCTCCGCATACAACTCTTCCTTTAGTTTCAATGAGGCTTCCAAGTCAGTGGCAGCCTGTGCAAAATTTTCTGTCTCAACTAGTTAGTACTGGATCAGTACAATACATTAGTAACTTCTACATTTCCCGCACCTGACTCAAGCGAGATCTCGCCAAGAATATCATGAATATCCGCCAGTTTCTGCTGGATGTCCCGCATTGTCTCTTTATTTGTCTCTGCATCTGATAGACTCGATATCCGCTTGTCAAACAGGGTTCGAGCTAGATCAAGCACCTCCCAAGCCGTTTCGAAATCGTTCTCATCCTCTTGCTCTCCTTGCTCCTCGTCCTCTTCACTTTCTGCATCCTCGGCGTCACCGGTAAACTGAAATAGTCCCTTTCCGCTTGACTCTGCCGTGGGACTGGCAGCTTGGATCGCTGCTGGAGTCGACGTCGAAGTCTTCGCGTTATCTGTTCTGGCCCCGCCCAACACATCCGAGGATGACACGGCAACCTGGAACAACGCACGCCCGTACAGGAACAGTAGATTTGGGTCGTCTCTGCCGTGTTCCATCACGAATACCTCACAAGCTCTTGCAAAACTCTCAGTCGCGTCCTCATACTTTTTGAGACCGTACGATTTCAACCCGGCCGAAGTCAATTTCTCGAGTTCATCACTGGTCGGCGGTGAACCCGTTGCATTTTCTTTTGACGTTGTTGGGGCCTCTGACATCATTTTTTAGACACTGCTGAAATAGAGAGTAAATTTGTGCAGATATCGAACATGTCGAAAGTAAATTAAAATGCTTCAAGTGCGCAGCTTTGTCGCGTATGCAGCTGTATTTGTGATGGAGTTTTGGCTGGCCCGACGCGTCAATAAGGGTTGGCACGAAACTTTGGCCCTAAAACCTCGCGACGCGATTGTTTATCACGACGAGTCAACGACTCGCTTGCCAGCAGTAAGCTTTGTCCATATACTTGCAATTATAAACGATGCCGTCTCAGGATCTAAAGTCATTTGCATTTACTTCCTCTGGTTCAGTAAGTTCAGTAGGCTCGTTTAGCTCGTTTAAACAACCGACAAGTGCACCGTCGCGCGCTCTACGCTCGCCATCACCAGCACCGCTGCCAATCGAACTTCAGCCATTCCAAGTCCGGCCGATCGCATACCGAATTCTCTCCAAAAAGCATGGATTAAATCTGAAATCGTCAGGTTTGGACCTACTTGCAACTTACATTGGTCGCAAATATGGCCGCGACTGGAAAACAAAAAGCGAGGCCTTTCTGGACCAGATGGGACGGCGGTGGAAAGAGCAGGATCGCGGGCTGTTCATCGATGCCGAGCTGTTGCACGTCGTCATTCGGGAAGTTGAATTGCGATCGGCGTCTTTTACGGGATCAATGACTGAGACGCCTGTCGACGTGGTAGAAGACCCGCTCGACAACTTTTGCCCGCAGGAGTTTTTCCACATCTGGGACGCGTTTGCACAGCCGCGGTGGACATACAACCGTACGCGCAAGCATTTCGAAAAGTGAGAATCAGATTTGTTAGCATTCGGAGTTCGGACTAACATATTCATATAGAGCTTCCCGCCCGAGTCTGTTACCTTCAGCAAAACACACAGTTCACACGTTCTCGTCACGCTATTACCTCCTCCTACACCGCTTGCTACGCAATGAGGAATTCCAACCACCATCGTTCCATGCTTCAAATGCTGGGAGCTGGCATGCCATTACGCTAATCAAGAATTTGCTTGGTCGACATGGCAAGACTTTTCTGATTCTAGGACTATTAGTTAGAGGCAGTAATGGGAATTGGTGGGCCGAGGATCCGAGCGGCCGACTAGAACTAGAACTTGATAGTGCCGTACGTGCGTTTTATATTTGTTCCTATTATATAGCAGCTTACGCGGATAGGTTGCCGGTGAGGGTTATTACGTGCCCGGATGTATACTACTGTTTGACGGCGTCTACACGCGCGCCGAAAAGTTGCAAGTTAGGGCAGTTCACCACCCACCCGCTGAGTTCCGCTCTACTTCACGAGAAGCATACGGATATCTGGACTTTATGGGTATCGGTGGCATCGGTTCCACACCCGATGGCCGGTTCGATCTGGCGATAGAGCGCAAGATGGTCGCGGAGGAACAACGCAAGTCTGATGCAAAAATTGTGGCACTGGGCGGAGATTTATATCTAGATGATTTGCGGACATTGGAGGCGTTGGGCAAGGCATTTGACATTCTTGAGACAAACGCGCCACTGGCAATTGTAATGTTTGGATCCTTTATGTCGTGTCCGTTTTATAATAGCGGTGCATCATCGCAATATAAAGGTGCGATGTGGTCTCAGATGTCTTCATCCAGTGGGATTTACTGACTGAAACAGATAATTTCGACCAGCTAGCGCAGCTCCTCTCAAAATACCCCAGTTTATGTACATCAACGACATTCATCTTTGTCTCTGGCGATAACGATCCATGGGGCAGTACAGCATCTGCCGGCGGCCCAATGCTCTGGCCACAACGCAGCGTTCCAGAGATATTTACCAGCCAAGTCCGCAGAACGCTCAAGAAAGTTATATGGGCATCAAACCCGTCCAGGTTGGTCTCCTTTGGTTTCTCGCAATAGGTTATAATTACCTGATGCAAATAGGTTGTGCTATTTTTCACAGGAAATCGTGATATTGAGGGACGACCTCGCGGGCCGTCTGCGGCGGAATAATATCCGTTTCAAATCGGGGCCTCTCACAACCTCAGACAAAATGGACACTTCGCGAGACGAAGATACGCAAATAGATGACGAGGACTTGAACACAGATGCACAACCTCTACACGAGGACGAAACCCGGTTAGAAGAGAATTCAGACACTGAGCAAATTGTCCGCACGATTTTAGATCAAGGCCATCTATCACCTTGGCCGTCGTCTTTACGTCCCGTGGTCAGTGAATATGAGCACGTCTTGTCCTTACCGCAACTGCCTCATGCGGTAAGTCGCCTTGATTAGTAATGTGGGATCCAAACTGATTGTTAGATGATTATTTGTGACCCGACGGCATCTGGATATGCTCATTCGTATAGCGGATGTCACGCCATGAATCCCGGCCGCATAGTACCATTCGACAAGCGTCGCGTCACATGGATTGAATACTACACAGCAACACGCACCAGTGCAACACAGACCATACCGTATTAATATACATCATACTATTCTATATACAAAACACCAATAACCCAGCTCCATTACCGGACAAATCCCCGCTGTCCAAAGACAAGCGACTGTTTCTTTAAATTCATACTCTTAATCAACGGCACCAAGACCTCGTCTGCGCGTTCCTTTCCCCATCCTATGGTACTCATCAAAAAACTCCGAATCCGATCTAGATCAGGCGTTCCCCATACAAACTCAGTCGGATCGGTGTCGATAGTCGGATGTAAGTAAGCCTCGTCGACGGCATGGTCCGGGAATCGCGGGTCTAAAAACAACTTTTTGCTTTTCTTTTTGAACTTCTTACGGAACGGCGACGACACGTCGACTGATGTATCCCCTTTTTGAATGCTGTCGTACCAATTTTTGAATTTGTGTAAAGTGTCATCTAATCCAAAATCCTTCACGAGCTGCACAGCGGTCACTGGTCCGACCCCAGGTATTCCCCCAGTATAGTCGCTGCCAAGTAAATGTGCCAAGACAATCATGCCTTTTTGATCCAGATCTAATTCATTCTTGATGTCCTTGCTGAAATAGCATTCGACGAACTTGGCTTGATTAAACAAGTTCTTGTACACCCGTGAGGCGCCAAACAGAAAAATGTCAGAATCATCGGTAATGACTCCGTCCACGAGTCCAAGCCTAAGCAACTCGGCGCATTGCGCTTCAGCTTCCATGGGTGCCGTAACATACGGAATCCCGAACCTCGACAAAAGTTCCTGGCATTCCTGCACCATGACCTGTGTAACCTGGTCAGCATCCCTGCGATCGTGCCGCTGTTGGTTCTTGAGATTTCGAATCTCGGTGTCGTAATCGATCCGGTCGATCGGGGCCGCCCGATTGATTTCGGACGCAAACCGTGCATGCTCTTGGACTTCATGAACGAAGTTTTGGATAAGTTCTGTATCTTCTTGTTCTTCATAGTCGACTGCTTCCTCATCTTCTTGATCGCTCTGAGCGTCTCGTCGTGCTGTCTCGCTCTCTTCAATAGTGATATATGTTCCCGGTGGAGCAGTCGTGACTGGCTCCGAAGAACCGATGGCTTCACCGTCACGAGACTCTTCTTTTATCGGTTGTTCAGAGCGGTGATCCAAACTATCATTGAGGGTATTGAGGACGTTGTCCGGCGCAGAATGTTCTTGCTGATTAGGACTTCGCTCAGCTTCGTAGGTACTAGTATTTTCGACCTCATCCGTCGGATGATAGCCAGTTTCCTCTAACACGTTCTCCTTCTTGTTCTCTTCACTTATGTCCGATACTATCTCTGGTGCAACGCTATTCAATATCGTCTCTTGCGCACGCTCTGTATCTCCTGTCGATTGTCGCTCCGCTGCTCGTGTACTGTGCGTGGCAACTCGCTTAGGCTCTGGATCTTCGTTTCCATCTGTCGCGTCAACTTCACGACCCCTCTTGCGAGCAAAGAGCGAATTCTTCATGTTAAACCGTGAAGGTGCGAACCCTGCTTCCTTCATTGGCTTCTCACCTTGCTCACTCTCTATACTCTCAAACCCCGGCACCAGCTCTTGATCTTGTCGTATCTTGGGCAGACCCTCTATGATTGCCGTCAAACCTTCATTGCCGTTGTCCCATAAAAACGGACCTGGCGCGGACATAGTCGACGACCGAAAGTCCTCCTTTTCTGCAGTCTCGGTATTGCGGATATCATCAATGTCATCGACCACAGCGTCTTGTGATTCTGACATCCTAGTCTCGAGAGACAAAGCAATTGCAGTTTGTAAATCGTCGTCCTCAATAGACTGCTGTCCGGGGCTCTGTAGAGGAAAATCAAGTGACTCGTCATCTGAGATATTGAAAAGCCGTTCGTCTTCTTGGTTTGTATCGATTGCTTCGTTTTGTATTGACGGACGAAATTGAACAGGGGTGACAGGGTCCAATTGCACATCTTCCCACTCATCATCATCTTCCGCGTCATCGTCTTTCAGTTCAATCGGCTCGACTATCGAATTATCTTCTAATGCCAAAGTCCACCCGCTCTCATTCTTTTTCAGCACATATTCTTTATCTTTTTCTCCTGCGACACGCATGGACAAGTCTTCGGCAATACCGTTCAAGTTGAAAAGCTTCTGCGTAAGCATGTTCCGCTCTTTCACTCTAGCTATCTGGAACTTTGAGAATTCGAGTCTGTCAGGAAAAAGTTGGTCAAGTTGTTCTTTCGAGTAGCCCATACGCAGTCGTGACCGTAGTCGAGCGGTATTCAATAGCTGATATTGGATCGTAATCGGCAACGCCGCAAATTCAGGTGAGGAAAAGTCGATGTTGGAGGTCTGAATACTTAGTACAATATCACAGAGGTTGCATGCAGGGAACGTACATCATACAGACCAATATCTTCGGCTGACTTGAATTCCTCGGCATATCGCTCAAGTTCATCCTCGGTCATCATGCGTGCGTCGTCCTCCCGCACACCAATCTCCTGGTCCGGCAATTGATAGGGATCCGTTTTTCGGAATCGTCTAGATGCTGCTGCTTTTCGCTGCCGTTGGCGCTCTTCCGGCGTCATTGTGAGTTCATCGTAATATACCACATTCTCACCGTCTGTGGTTGCTGTCTGTGTTTTCGAACCGTGGACTTCTTCTTCAGCAAGTTTCTGCATTTGCAGCGATAGCAGCTTATTAGCCGTTCTCGTTGCGTCTTCCTCCCTTCCTTTTCGGTGCTGCTTGCGTCCAGCCTACAATACGTCAGTACGATTTTTACACCGTCAAACATTGATTCAATGTTACAATAGTCTGCTTCTTTATCAACGGCGCATCACCATCAAAGACAAACACTGGTCTAATTCCGTAGAAAAGCAATTTACAAATCCTTCTAAAGAACCCCACGATATGCGCGTTCGGCAGCGCGTTGCCCTCTTTATCGCGAACAGCTTTAAGAAAGTGATAGATCCAAATTGACGCGTCGACCGCGAGTCGTCGACCGTGAAGCGATTCAAGTTTCACAGGACGTGCGACGGGACCTAGGATAGTCCAAAGGCCGTGGACACCCATTTAGAGGGGTAGGAGGCGGGGTTTGCCTGTCTTCGTCTGCAGAATTGGATGATTATTATCAAAGTCAAGCGATGATGTGAAAGTCCCAAAAGTTTTGCGCCACGGACAAATGTTCTAACTGCGGCACGGTTTCGCGTTTAACGCCAAACTGGGGAACTGTGGCTGTGGGAATTGTGGCGCACATTACGCGTAACGTAAATGTGGAATGAACGATTTCATGGACATTCCTTATGATACTTTGACAATACAAAACGCGGACTTCGACAACTGATGTCGCAATGTGGCTCTTTAAGGTAATTTTGCTTAGAGTTAAATATCTGCTATGACTAATCGGATACCATAGAAACGATCACCATCGCCATCCTCGTACGAAAAGGTCCTAGATAAGATCGCAGCGAAGATCCGTCAGTCAGAGAGCCGAATCATCTCACTTCGCGCGTCGAACCGTCGCGTAACTGGCCTCCTGACACTCTATTCGCTACTATTCTACACTATTTTTCTTGCCTATGCTGCTCTGGCCCAAAGGTTTACGGATCCACCGGTTGTGTTGTCTACCATAGGCGCGCCTCCTGCGATATGGCTTGTGCGGCGAGGAATTTTTGAGGTGTTCAGTCGGAGGATTAAGCGGCAAGAGGCGACGCTGCAAATACTACGCGATGACCAGAAGTCTAAAGTTGAGGAGTTAAAGAGTAGCATGAAGTACTATACAACGAAATCACTACTCGACAGATTCGAATCGAAAAACGGAAGCACTGGACCGGGTAAGGACAAAACGGTCGCCAAAAACGACGACAGAGGACGGGTCAAGCAAGCAGAATCGGGTTCAAGCATCGGTGCGGTTGGCAGTGCGCCGCCAGACAGCATGCTGAGCCAACAACGGCTGCTGTCTGCACCACAACCCTTACAATTTTACAATGCCCAGTCGATTCCGCAGCCACCACAACCACCGAAGTGGTATGATCGGATACTTGATCTTCTGGTTGGCGAAGACGAAACCGATCCTCGTAACCGGTATGCACTCATTTGTTTTCGATGTGGCATGCATAATGGGCTTGCTCCGCCTGGTCAGACAGCCGACAGTGTGAAGTACATTTGTCCCGTATGCGGTCAATGGAACCCGGAAGAGCCACCGAACATAACAGCAGAAGGCGACGAAACTTCAGAAACAGCCGAAGAACAGAGTGAGACTACTACTAAGGACGATGAAAAGGAGGCGTCGCCTGTCAAACAAGCTGACGAGATATTGATTGAGAATCGTGCTCCAATGCGGCAACAGCCAAATCTGAGGGCGAGAGTTGTGCATGGGGTTTCCTGAAAATTGCGATGTATTATATCCCGCAAAGGGACTTATCCCATTCGTTGCTCGACATACATTACATCTATAACTCTAATTCAAGTCTAATCCATGCTCAAGAAAAGCAAACAGTAACGCCGAATCTCTATGTACAAGACTGAACTATTATGCCAAACACAATCATCCCGGAGGTATGTTGAAATGGTGCATTAACGACAATACGGCAATGGCATTTGCTAGTGGAATAGTTGAATAACTACTAGTAACCCCCCAACTATAAGTGAGATTCAGGCTCCAACGCCGGCGGCTCGCATGTGCAAAACAAGTTCAGGTCGCCATAAGCTATAGTGTTCCTGTTAGTCAAGCTAAATTACACCTCTGCAGCAATTTTAGAACTTACCATCATCAAGACGAGTGACGGTTGGCCACAGTTTGCGTTCCTTCAAGTACGGCAAAGGAAACGCGGCCTGCTCTCGTGAATACGGTCTATCCCATTCACCAGTCAAAAGATCTTTCAACGAATGAGGTGAGTTCTTGAGCACATTGTTTTCCCTTGGCTGCGCGCCATCTTCAACTTGACGGATTTCCTCGCGAATTGAGATTAATGCGTCGCAAAACCTGTCAAGCTCAGCCAAAGATTCAGACTCGGTAGGCTCGATCATCAAGGTGCCTGCCACAGGCCATGACATAGTTGGCGCGTGGAAACCGTAGTCCTGCAATCGCTTGGCCACATCGATAGGCTCAATGTCCGACGTCTCTTTCATTCCGCGGACATCGACGATGAACTCATGAGCACATCGCCCTTGCGCATTTGTATACAAGATCGGGTAATGGTCTTTTAATCGTTTAGCCATATAATTGGCGTTCAGTAATGCATATTCCGTGGACTTGGTAATGCCCTTCCCACCCATAAGCTTGATGTAAGCCCATGATATGGTCAGAATGCTAGCGGACCCCCATGGCGCAGCGGAAACAGGCTGAATCGCAGCACTTTTGTCACCAGCCATAGTAACGACGGGATGGCCCGGTAAAAATGGTTCGAGATGTGATTTCACGCAGATCGGCCCCATCCCAGGACCACCACCACCGTGGGGAATACAAAATGTCTTGTGAAGATTCAAATGGCACACGTCGACACCCATGTCGCCGGGGCTACAAAGACCGATCTGAGCGTTCATGTTGGCACCATCCATATAGACTTGGCCTCCGTTATCATGGACAATATCAATCGCGTCGCGAACACGAGGTTCGAAGACGCCAAACGTCGAAGGGTAGGTCATCATAATGGCGGCAAGGTCATCCTTATGCTTTTCTGCCTTGGCCTGCAGGTCGGCAATGTCGAGCTCGCCCTGCGCAGTACACTTGATGGCGACGACTTTCATGCCAGCCATGGCGGCAGACGCGGGATTTGTTCCGTGAGCGGAGACGGGGATCAAACAAACGTTCCGGTGAGAGCCACCAGTAGCATCCAGATATGCGCGAATAACACGTAGTCCAGTATATTCTCCCTGTGCGCCAGAGTTAGGCTGCAGGGACGTGGCATCTAAACCAGTAATATCCGCAAGATCGGCCTCCAGTTCCGAAATTAGTTCAGTATATCCATTTGCCTGGTCACGAGGCACGAAAGGATGCAACGAGCCAAATTCGGGCCATGAAAGTGGGGTCATTTGAGTAGTCGCGTTCAACTTCATGGTGCAGCTGCCGAGTGGGATCATGCTGTTTGCGAGAGAGAGGTCCTTGGATTGCAGGTGATGAAGGTATCGCAGCATCTCCGTCTCGGTGTGGTAGCTATTGAAAACACTGTAATTCAAGATCTCGCCATCCCTCTTGAATTGCGATGGAATAGGTGCAGCTGCGATAGTGGAGATTCCGAGCTCGTTGGCCAATTCGTCCACAGAGTCATGGGTGATCATGGTGGCAGGAGAGTCATTCAATAGAGTGGAGAAAACAGAAATTAGGTCCACCAGATCTTCCTTCGTAATAGTCTCATCCAAAGACACAGAAACATCAGTCTCGTTCACCTTGCGCAGATTGATCCCGTACTGAGTAACCGCGTGCGCGAGAACTTTGTTTGCGTCGCCCGTGCGAATTGTAATAGTATCGAACCATGTTTGGTTGACGATATTAAACCCGAGTTTCTGGAGTGCAAATGCGAATATGGTGGTAATACTGTACACGCGATTTGCTATAGCCTGTAGACCTTTTGGTCCATGGTACACTGCGTACATTGCGGCCATATTCGCCAAAAGAGCCTGGGCGGTGCAGATATTGCTGGTAGCCTTTTCTCGTCGAATATGTTGCTCACGAGTCTGGAGTGCAAGACGATAAGCATCATCGCCGAGACGATCTTTGCTCAAGCCAACTAAACGGCCGGGAAGCTTTCGCTTATGACTATCTGCGGCAGCAAAAAAGGCGGCATGAGGACCTCCATAGCCCATTGGTACGCCAAACCTTTGTGATGATCCAAACACAATATCTGCCTCGAATTCACTAGGGGGCTTCAAAACAGTCAATGCGAGCAAATCTGAGGCAACGGCAAATAAACCTCCAGCGGCATGCACGCGCTCAGAGAGTGCAGACCAATCACTAACTGATCCGTCCGTTGCTGGGTACTGGCCAACAGCACCAAACAAATCGTTGTCGTTGTCTGGTAATTCGCGCACTATTTTGATACCAAACACTGATGCTCGGGACTCGATGCAGGCTAGAGTTTGGGGATGCACGCTGGGGTCGACGTAATAGGTTTTCTTTTTGCCTCGTGTCGAGTGGAAACTGAGAAGCATTGCCTCGGCCGCAGCGGAGCCTTCGTCAAGTAAGGAGGCATTCGCAATAGCCATGCCAGTGAGGTCCGTGACAAGACTCTGGTAGTTTAACAGCGACTCTAGACGACCTTGGGATATTTCCGGCTGGTAAGGAGTGTAGGATGTGTACCACTCTGGACACTCGAGAATATTTCTCTGGATCACAGGTGGAACGATAGTACCGTAGTAGCCGGTCCTAAAGCAACACGTTACTAAGATAACTCTACCGCAACATGGGGAATATCCAATATACCCAATATAGCTCCGTAATACGGTATTTTTTGATGCTATTTCTTTCAAGCGCCTGGTAAGTTCCGACTCTGTGAATCCTTCAGCTGGCTCAACGCGTAACGGACGACGAGTCAAGATCTTTTTGGGTACGACATCGGCCACGAACGCGTCTATAGTGGGGTAGCCCAGCGTATTGAGCATGTGCTCTGTATCTTTCACTTCGAGAGGGCCAATATGGCGCCGGGCATAGGTATCAGTCGGCGCAAAGATGCTACTTTTACGGGACCAGATCATCGATCTTCCGGCGAGCTTCCGAGCGGAAATTCGCAATCCATTAGGTCGTATGATCCGAAGAGATCGCATGCCGCTCATCTTGAGTCGTCAGCCTGATCAAAACCGCAATGCCTGAAACGTTAGAAGGATTCCTTTTGCGTGCTCAGTTGTTTTACGGAGAACGAATGGCCGACAAACTGACGAAAGAAAAATAATTTTTCGGTGAGAGCTGAATAAAATCACGAGTCATTTTGTCTCTTAAGTTTTTTGGCGTAAAATTATTATTGTGTCCAAGCTTGGACGCCAACAGTGGACTCCAACAGCGCATTGACCCAAGCCACATAATGACCCGGGTCTGGGTTGAGCAACTTCGCGATACGTTGGGTCAGACAGTGTGGACTGCTACTTGACACTATAAAGATACCTTGGTTTTGTTTAATAAAAAATATTATCACCACAAGTGAATTGCCAGGCCTCAATTACGTATTCAGATTTTGAGTCGGCAAACGTAAGTGGATAACTAATGTTGGTAGTGAATAACTGCACTGCTAATCTAATCCGCCGATGTCTAGGGACAACTAATGGTCGTCCAAGGCTTGAGTCGAGAGCAACTGGCCGCTTTCGAACGCGACGGTTTCCTTCTACTTCCCGGCGAGCTGTCGCCCGAACGAGTGAGAGCACTCTTTGATGAGACCACGAACCTGCTCTCAGACTTCCAACTCAGTGACCACCCGCTTACCAAGTTCTCCACCGAGGAGAAAGCTCACATTGGCGACGATTACTTTCTAAAGTCGTCTGATAAAGTTCGATTCTTCTTCGAGCAAGACGCATTTGATGAAAGAGGCGAACTGACGCGTCCGAAAGAGAAAGCAATCAATAAGATTGGTCACGCGCTTCATAATCTCAACAAAGAGTTTCGAGCCGACACGATCAATGACCGGAACCGTGCTATTGCGCAGAGTATAGGATTCAAAGATCCGTTGGTGTTGCAAAGCATGGTTATTTGCAAGCAGCCGGAAATTGGTGGAAAAGTGCCTAGTCATCAGGATTCTGTCTTCTTGTACACGCGGCCGCCCAGTGCAGTTGGGTTTTGGTACGCGCTCGAAGACTGTACTGCAGAAAACGGCGCTCTTTCTTTTGTGCCTGGGTCACACAAGTGGGCCAATATTGCCAAACGAATGATACGTGTAGATGGAAATAAGCAGGGAACTGGGTTCATTAAACTTGAAGGACTCGAACCGCCAGGCGAACCAGCTGAAAATGAATTTATTATGCCTGAGTGTCCAGCTGGTAAAGTTAAAATGCTACATGATCTCATATCTACTATATCCCGTACTGATCCGACCATAGGAACACTCGTTCTTATACATGGCTCCCTTCTCCATAAGTCCGAGACGAACAGTTCTCGGAAATCCCGATATGCCTACACTTTCCATGTCATCGAGGGCGAATATGAATATGACAATCTCAACTGGCTGCAAGTTCCGCCTACTGAAGAAGGTGGCCGTAACTTTACTCATTTATACGAATAACTTGATCGGTTTCATAAACAGCATTATCTTTCACATTTGCTATTTGGTCAGCATTACATAGCGATCCTTAATGTCGTATTTAACGCATCTGTTATCAATAAACCCCATGCGAAGATTGTGTACAAATGAATCATTGTGCAGATCAAATTCACGCCATAGGCTCGACGGCAGCATAGTGCAAGTATGCGCCTAAAGTCTTGATACCGTTAATGTAGTTAATGAGATCCAACTTCTCGTTGATCGAGTGAGCTCCGTCGTCGCCACGGCCCATCGGTAACAACAACACGTTTTTCTTCAGCTCCTCCTCGAACGTCAACGTCACAGGAATAGATCCACCTTCTCGGGTCATGTCGGGATCAACTTTCCAGACAGCCTTGGTAGCTTTCTTCGCGGCCTCGAAGTTCCAGTGGTTGGGGCTCGAGAGCCACCACATACCGTCGTGCAAGAGCTTGATCTCCAACTTGTTTTTCGAGCCTAGTTCTTCCCACACCTTATTGATGTAGGTAGTCACACACTCGTCGAGCTCTCGGGGAGTGATATTGGGCACAGTCCGAATAGAAAACTTGCCAGAGACTTTGGCCGGGATGACTGTCTTCGCTCCTGGAGCGGAGAATGCGCCTTCGACACCGTGAAAAGACAGAGTGGGGTAACGCCATCGAGCCATGAGAGACTCCTTCTCGGTCTCAAAGAGATTGGTCTTGGACCCAGTAGCAGCGTAGAGGTCCTCCATTGAGTACTTGATTTCGTCATACAACTTGTCTTCCTCTGGCGTAAGAGGAACAACCATGTCCATTACACCGGGAATCAAGATCTTGCCTTGGGGGGATACTAGTTTCGAGAAAACATGCGTGAGATCGATTAGTGGTTCCGCAACCATTCCACCAAAAATACCAGAGTGCAAGTCAGCTGACGGACCAGATACAGTTACAGAATAGTAGCTGCATCCTCGGATGCCGTAGGTGAGCACAGGATGCGAAGTCCCAAGCCACTGCAATCCAATCAGACGTCAATAATTTCGTCACTAAATACAGTATGTGACATACATAGTTATCGCAAATGCAGGTGGCATCGACGCCTTTGAAGAACTTGTCTTTTTCGGTCCTGATGAGATCGTCCAAACCGTCACTGCCGTACTCTTCCATACCCTCAAAGCACATCACCAGATTCACGGGAAACTCGATTCCAGCCTTCTGATGAGCCTGGATGCAGTTTATCCATCCCATAACCGGGCCTTTGTCGTCCGTAGAACCGCGACCGATTAGCTTTCCATCTTTCACGATCAACTTGAACGGCTCCGTATTCCAGCCGTCTTCCACGAGGGCGGGCTGGACATCGTAGTGACCGTAAACTAGGATATTGCGCTTTTTAGGATCGTTACCGTACCGGCCAAGAACAATTGGAGGTAGATCCACGTCGGTGCCTTCTTGCTTGCCGAGTTCACGAAGCTCGATCTCGACACCGAGTGCCGTCAACTCGGTCTTGATAAAGTGCGCCATCTAGGCCCAGTCATAAGCAGTGACCATTAGAAGAGAAATGCACACGACGTACCTCGACGACTTTCTGACGGAGCGTCAAGTCCGCGGAGACGGATGGAATCGAAACCGCTTTCGAGAGCCCTGATCCAGTGATTGCGTTAATCATCTACTCGACGTTCTATATAACGCACAAATTGAGACTTACGACTGACAAAATCGGACGAGAGAGAGTCGATTCTAAGACCATTTGAGTCAGATCATGCTTCGTTCGCTCGCTCACGAGTCAACGTATCTGTGTCAACCAAACAACGCTGACAAAACAATGAACGTACGTGGAGAAAAGGGGATTGAGCGATGCTTCGACGTCAGTCATTGTACGGGAATTAATGTGAATTGATTGCGACAGCGGACGATATACACACGTGTAGGTGCAAATAAAATGATAGGAAAAAGGTGCGGGAGTCCCTGAAGTGCAACAAGATAAGTACCGGAAATAAGCCGGCATCGATGTCATCATCAGCCACGCACGCGCCAGCCACGCGTCTCCTTGCTGGCAAAGCACTACTAGCACAGCCACCAACTAGTTTCGTGTAGCCGCGACCGCCGCTAAAAGTCGCAGCCGCACACCACCTTCCCTATCGCCCCTATTATTGACAGGCACGACATGGCAACTGCGACATACCATGTCTCCGTCAAGGCTCTGTTATACGCAACCTGGACACCGGCTACATACTGCGAAAGAATCATGGTCTTAATATTTGTAGCACCAGCACTAATCACCAGCTTGGGATCCAGGCCAGGGGCTGCCTGGATCACACCCGACACTAAGCGAGTGCTGAACACATTTTGGGCAACAGAGGCGAACAACGCTCCGCCTAGGGTCTGGGCGAATACGATCAAGACCGAGTCATCATATCAACTTATCAATTTCGAGTTTTTTAGGCCGACTAGCACCAGCTTCCATGGTGGAGAATTGCAGCAGCTGGCAGGATGTCTACTCAAAATACGACAAGCTCGCGAAGCAAAGTTATCGTCTGAGCTATAGCTATCCTGACTGCGTCGGTCGGTATCGCGACCCGACGGGACTTATTGGTTTGAGGGTGTTAGAATATCCGTTTTGACATTAATCGCCCTGAATGTGGTCATGATCATGCGATATTTGAGTCGGCCGGTCGGAATGAATTGAACCTGGCCCATTGAGTGAAACATGAGGGGGGAGGGGACAGATCCGACAATCGGATAATTCTCAACCCCGCGATTGCGGACACACCAATGAATACTCATGATATTTCCTTACTACCTCTCTTCATGTAAAGAGGTAAGAAATCAGTCGCTGTACAGTACATTGCAGCAATATTGTAGCCGAACCAAGAAGGATTTGCAATACATGTCGTTCACTCGAAGAATGACCGTCCCCGCTGGACGAACGAGGATACATCAGTTGATTCTTTTGGTTATTGGTTAGCCTTGCCAGAAGGCAACGAGGGATCAAAGGGCCGTCCGCACAGGACCAATAACGGTCCCTTCCTCAAGGCACAGGGTGCCGTTATGCGATGCTACATGCAGCAATTAACAATTCGACTGCCTCCTAACCACAGTATTACCTGCATTTAATATGCCATGCATATTTTTAAGTGGTGTCAATATGCTCTATAGGATCTTGCAAGTACATGCAAGTACATGCATGTCAATTTTTTTCCTGTTTTGCGCGCGCTGCTCTGTTGTAAGATCTTCAACCACATTAGTGCGTCGCCCTCGAATTTCGCACTGCGTCCCTACCATACAACTTGCCTAACGTCACCATCAAACCGCTTTTACATGAGTTACGTCTTCTACTGGGATGATGGCCCTTTTGACAATTCTAGGTGAGTATAAATTAAATGGGCTTGATTAATCTAATTCAACAAACAACGCACAAACATGACGAGAAGAATCGGTCGGCTCGGGGAAACAATAAGTTATTCTTATTTGTGCATTATCATCGCGACAATGCCAATGCTCCATCAGCTGCCGTTGGAAACCGCCAGCTATACGGATCGCATCTAGGCGAGCCGTATGCTGGTCCTGTAGTCGATCCCCCCGGCGCTTTTACTCTGGCCGCGCTGGTGGCGACGACGATACCGTATCGGCATCATCTGCCGATCGCTTTTGGTTCGCCGGAGCCTCCTGTCCTCGTCAAAGTTCACGATATAGTTCAGAATGGAGGAGCTCATTCCGGCCGTGTACGACTTCGTGAATTTGCTGACCATGTCGATCGAGAACCCAAGTTTGGTCGCACTCTTCCATCATCTCTGTCTCTACGATTTCCTGGATCCTCACTCTACTAAGACGGAACTCAGTCTTATGGAGCCAATAATGGCGATTGAATGTGTCAGCGAGTTCGCTCTTTCAAGGTATGTAGATACTCCTCATTGTATTTATAAGGTCAGAACCCCAGGTCGTCTAGGCGTCGCGGGTGAAGGCCTGCTCGATGTCGAGCTTCAGCGTCCTGGTGCCTGCTCGCCTACCTTCCGGGCCACCACTTGGTATGAAACAGTATTTGTACTCAGCCATGTCCGATCTTCCGAGGTATCTCAGCCTAGACGGTGAAGGACTACCGGCTCGACACTTCGCGCTTGACCACTTCGTTGGTTCCGACAGAAAGTTCTATCGCGTTCATGTAAAATGATATCGTCGTCTCCGGGATTCTGTGTTGCATGCATATACAACGCTCGCAATTTCGCAGCAATCTTTGAAACATGGACATGACGTCTGGGAGCGTGTTAGTGATCGTGCCGGCGAGGAAATGGTACTGGACAAAGACACATCATGCAGATATTTCAAATGTGATCATTAATTTCCCTTTTCGGAAGTTGGCTCGGTGTTCGTCCACAATTTCCAAATATACGATCTGCTTCAGACAAGGCGAAATCATTAAAATCATGACGTTTAGACCCGCCGCGGCCAGTAACGTCATAATCACAATCATCATCTCTAAGCTGTGCTTGAATGAGGCCAAGAATGTGCTCTTCAAATACAGTGATGTCAAATGAGTGCCGTGTCGTATCTGGAAGAGTTATGCATGGCGAGCTTCTTGTTTAGGCGGAAGATGGACATCAGAGAAATCTGATAATCGCCTGTACGCCTCATTCGATCCTCTATCTCATCCTCTAGATCATGAATGCTCTCGGGTCTCATGTCGGCGGCGGCGCGCCTGATATAGGCGGTTATTATGGACAATCTCTTTAAGACGCTCCTTCGTACGACAAGGCGCCTCTGCGGCATCGGCCTCCGCCTCTTCCCCTGCCACAGTATCTGCGTCTGACTCCGGAGGATCATGACCATTTGTAACCCCACGTTGTGATAGATTGCTGAGGTTGGTTATAAATGAACCCGTCTAGCTTGATGGTCATTATACCCAGTACCATGCCGACGTATAAACTATATGCGTCTTGGCAATTGCTGTAGTACGATCCATAATAGATGTGATGTAATTAAAACTAGGTTTTAAGCTTGGAAATATATATACAGTTTCCGAGCCGGAAGTAGAAGGGGCAAGTTTCTCGCATGCACCAACTGAACCTGGATGCGGAGGATGTAGCCTGTAACTTAAGCCACAATGATTAAGTTAACTCTCGCATTATAGTTTTTCCGAGACTGGGAGTGGTACTTATTTTAAGGTGCAGCGCCCCCGAATTTGTGTACACTTCTGACTATCCCTGTCAATCCAATCACGACAACAAAAGCTAGAGCAGGGAAGTCATAGACAGCAATCTAAAATAATACGACAAAAAGTGAATTGCCCCAAAATGCTGGAGCGATTTTGAACATCGGCGTGACTACAACAATGAAAGACAAATCTGCCCCAGGGTTTGCAGATGTCAAAGTCGGCGAGTCGGTGAGGCCGCTGCAGCCATGTCGATATAGAACAGTACGAGGAATCATATTACGACGATAGTGTGCGGGTGATATATTAACGAATATTTGTATAGGGAAAAGTTCTAGGGCAGGGATCATATTCGGTAGTTAAAGAAGCAGTGCACATAGACACTGGCCAGTGAGTTAGCCACTCCTTTTCAAAGCAAACCGCAATTAACCCGCTATTTTCTTTAGCAAATTTGCCGCAAAGATTATAAATAAACGGTTAATGGCGGGTCGTGAAAAATTAGCACGTATACGGTCGTTAGTCCACCAAAACGTTGTTTGCTAACCGTGCAACCAGGTGCGCAACGAGATATCCGTGTTGAAGAAGATATCAGCTGGCCATAGAAATATCTTGACATTAAGCGACTTCTTTGAGACGTCAAATAATTGTATGATGCAACAAATGACTACCGGCCATTACGGATCAGAACTGATTAGTTATTCATTAGTGTATTTGATAACGGATATCGCGTACGGTGGCGAGCTATTCGACAGAATACTAAACAAAGGTTCTTACTATGAGTCTGATGCTGTAGCGTTAATAAGATGTATTACGTCTGCAGTATGTTATCTACATTCACATGGAATAGTCCATCGAGGTATATATTTCATTACATGTTGACAGCAAAGCTCGCTAACTCTCAACTCAGATTTGAAACCAGAAAATCTATTGTTTCGAACAGCGGATGACAATAGTGATCTACTGATTGCAGATTTTGGATTGTCGCGAATTATAGAGGAAGAGCAGTTTAATATCTTGAAAACTACGTGCGGGACTCCTGGATACATGGCTCCTGAAATGGTTAAGAAAACAGGTCATGGCAAGCCGATGTAGGTGGCATTCTCAATAGATAGAAGCGTCTCTAACATATTTAGTGACGTATGGGCGATTGGAGTAATCACATACTTTTTACTTTGTGGCTATACTCCCTTTGATCGTGATACGACTGCAGAGGAAATGAAAGCCGTTCTGAATGGAGAATATGATTTTGAACCGGAGGAATACTGGGCCGATATTTCCGACAATGGTATGCGAGAGAGGCTTAAAGTTAGGTGTCATCCACTGACGTTATGCAGCCAAGGATTTCATACGCCACCTGCTCGTCGTTGATCCTGAGAAGCGACTTACGGCAGAGGAGTGTCTTCGACATCCTTTCCTTTTCCAAGAGGCGCCAAATGACGAGACAAATCTTCTCCCGAGTTTACGATCGAATCTACTTCTGCGGAAGTCATTCCATTCAACCATAGACTCACCTAGCAACAAGCTCATTAAACGCCTGACTGACGGAACTATTATGGACGATAAATTTAGTGAGAGTCCGGAAGCCATCAAATCGCCCACGGCGAACAATTCACCAATTGACCAAAAGCCTCCTCTGTGGACTTAAACTGGGATCCTTGTATATGTCAAAGATGATTTTTATTAGTATAGTAGTAAACCAAGGCGCGAATAGGAAAGAATCTCAATACATTTTGCTAAGGTTAGAAATACACAGAGTCTAGCAGACATTGTCGGCCTTGGTAACCTCTCCATCGTGTTCACCAAGATCAAGTTTCAACGTCCTGTTGAACATCTCGTAAAGCATCTCGAGGCCGAGCTTCGTAACCGCAGGATCGTACCGTCCCTTGGAGCTCTCGTCTCTGACAAAGGCGTGCTACACATTCCAGTAAGTCAATGCCATTGTAGAATACTCAACTGGCATACCTGAGCACCAGCAACTTCCCAGAACGAAAAGAAAACGCCAGCTTCATAGAGAGTCTTTCTAATGAGGTCGCGTCCTTCCAACGGAACATGAGGATCCAAGGTACCAAAGATCTGACACAGTAAGTCTCGGTGCATACAGGCGGTCAAATGTATTTACCATCAGCAGTTCTCCCCTAATTTCCTTCGCTCGCTTCAATGAGTCGTCTTTCTTCCCCTTTCCAAGGGTAGCTGAATGTATATCTGTCCCAAAAAAGCATACCGTCGCCTTCACCCGACGATCGAAAGCAGCCCTAAATGCAAGATGGCCACCAAGACACATCCCAGTTGCTCCTATCTTGCCATTGCAGGTTGGAAGTCTAGTCAAATAGTCAATCGTTAGGGTGGCGTCCTCATCGTAAGACTCTAGGGGCTTCTCGATCTTGTAAGCGTTGCCCTTGTCAGTTCCGGGACCATCGTATGGAAGTGCTTCCCAGCCTGCAATTGTCAGCGGACTTCGGATCTAGTTCATCTCTTGGGAGCATTAATGACTACTCACTTTCGAAGTTATGATAGACTGAAGGAGCGGCGACTATGAATCCCTGACCAGCGATCTGTTTGGCAAGACGGGCGACGGGCCCTTGGTGTGACATGATTCAGCGATCAGCTTATACCGTTATTTGATACAACACATACCGGTTACTCCCAAGAATTAGCTCAAAATTTTACGACGTATACAACATTGTGAATCATACACACCTTGATATATCTCAGAATAAACGAGGACAGCAGGGAACTTGGCCAGTGGATATCCAGGAATGACCGGATGATATATGAACACTCGCATGGTCGTGCCATACGACGTCTCAATGTCGGTATAAGTTTCCTTAATCAGCATTTTTGGCGATCAATTGCAGTGGTTCTGGACATAAAAGTAGAAGCCTGACTACTGGATCCTATCGGGATTTATCGAAATGCATTCTGGCTGCATTGCGCCTTCGCTTAAGCACCAACGTACAGTTATGACCCAGCAGCCTCTGGGTCAGAAACTTATATCCGCTGGACCATCGCAAGCCTATACTAACAACAAGTGTACCGACTTTTAAGCAGAATACAATAGCTACAGACTAAGGTGAAAGATGATGAGCCACCTGCTTCTGTACAAGAGTGTCAGGTACCATTTAAGTGGGGCCACATTTTTTGCGAGCTAAGAAAAAAGTTGCCAGTTAATACAAGAGGTACAACTCCAGTAATATCTAAACATTCGTCCTATATACATGCCTGACAATATATGCACAACGTATAGAGTTAGTAATGACTACGATTAAAAAGAGTTCGAGCGATCCTGTTATCGACTCTACCTTTCATTCGCAGCCGAGGATTGCCGTTTTACCATAACGCAAAGTCGCACTGAACCTTTGCAAATGCCAACACATGCTAACGCCGACACCTCTCGAAGAAATAGACGTAGGCAAACTTCTTCATCTCATCAACTTCTCCGCCTCTCACTACCTTCTCATCATTGAAAAGGACCCAATCAGTGTCATCAGGCGCGACGCTAGATTGTTCCCCTATCATTTTCTTAATAAATGCAACATAGTGGCCAGCATGGACACTGGCGCCTTTGTGACATATAATACTATGCAGCTTGAAGGTAGCTGGCATCGTGGCATCGCCAGCAGTCACTTCCGCAGGCTCGCTTTGAACCGCAATAGTCTCAGTCCCGTTGTCGTCAGGATGACTGAACAACCATTCCACCGCCCGCTCCATATCACCGCCAGTCTCTTTCAGAGCCTTTTTCGCCTGAGCCGCAGTGAATCCCATATCGCCGAGCACAGCAATACTGTCTTCAGATATATTAACGTCAGAGCCCGCTTTGCCAGTGTTTAACGGATCGTCAATATCAGGATCCTCCATATGCTGGAAAAGCCAGTTCATGGCCGTATCGGGGTCCGAATTTCCAGTATTGTACAGAGCCTTCTCACATCGCGCCGACGGAAATCCCATTTCTCCCAGCATGGCCATGATTGCTTCATTGGGAACGAAGTCGTTCTCAGAAGTAGTCGGGGTCTCGGGAAGTAACTCCTCTCCGGGCTGTAGCCCAGTTGAAAAGTAATCGTCTAAAGAAAACGGCTCATCTGGGACAACAACAGGGACATCTATAAATAGTAAATAACTTTAAACCTAGAAATTTCTCAATATCATCTCAACAATACCTAGTTTCGTAGGCACCCAATTGACAACCTCGAAACGTCTTGCATTAACAACTAGAACCTCTGGGAAAGTCTTAAACGCAGTCCGTGTAACTGCACCTTCTTTAGAACCACACCCCGGACAAGTGTACTCCAACGACTCTGACTGAGTAAAGAGGTCCAAGCACTCTTTCAACGAGACACTCTCAAAAGTTTCCTTGTCTTGCAAAGATTCCCTTGGCAACCGCTTAATAGGCACCGGCACCGATATATTATCCTGCACGTCGGTCTTGTAGCTAACTTTATGACATGCGAGACACTGTAATCGCTGCTCGACAACGAAACTGAAAATTGTTGTAGGATCTGCTTCTGGCGTCTGGTGCGAAGCACGACGAATGGTCTGTACCATGTACAGAAGGAATTCAAAAGCATCCTGCTGACGCATGGTGGAGAACTCGACATGGCTCTTTCCAACAAGAGCTTTGAACATAGATGGAGCAATACCTTTGGCGTAAGGAGACTCAAGTTTCTCTTCTCGATTTGGCGGATGGGAGTATCTGCCTGAGAGTAAACCATCCCCAAGTTTTCTTAATTGCGTCTCAAGGTCACTGGCAGGTTCAAGAGTTAATGGTAGGTCACCATTTGGATAGTAGTATCTATACTTCTAATAAGCTATGGCCAAAATATCTAAACTAGTTGTATCAGTACCTTTCCTGAAACCTAGGGAGAGAGTACAGACATTGTACAACTGACGCTAGATAACAAGAATTACCAAGATTCTTTAATCCTGTGAATCCAGGCCCGAACAGCGGCTCGAGTTCCTCGCCAGTCTCGGTGGTCATGTTGAACTCCCATTTCATGTTGTGCTCGAGTTGCTAATTCGAGGTAAGTACGATCCTCATCTACCTAAAGATCCTATAAACTTTACCAATTCGACCAAGCTCTTCTCTACTTTCTGACGTTCAGATATCTTTATAGCCCAGCTCAAAAGATGTTTTGCTAGGTCGGGATCCTGCCGCTCCTCATTGCACAGATAACAATATACATCTAAATTTCAACCCAAATCAGACTTTTGCCACAGTCATATAGCTAACCATACCTACCAGCTGTTCCATCCGGTGTGATACTGCCAAGTTTTACTGACACCGGATGCAGGGTTTGTTCGAAATGAACCAGACCATGGCCGTTTCCACCACCTCCACCAAATTGCTGACGCCCACAACCTAAGTTACCACATTTCAAACAAAGCCATAAATTTTCCTTCAGGTCACACTGCGAACAATGTGCTAGATCTAGATAAGAGCAAGCAAGCGTTAGCCCAGACAACGTGATCCATGTCTTCTCAAAGCATACCTTGATCTGCCAACACCTTAGCTTCATCTTGCTCGAGGAAAAGTGTATGTTCACATGGTAAAATCTCTTCTTCCCAGGCTTTTACCTCAGACTGCTTTGTCGAAGACAGTGCGCTCAAGACACCATTTACCACTTCGGCAATCTATCCAAAGCTGTTAGGACAGTTTTTTAATCAGGGAAGGAATGTTCACAATGCCTACACCCGGTATTGTTTTATCTAGCTGCAACCCGTCACATGCGAGGCATTTGACGACAGTCTTCGTCTCGTATTTGTCCTCCTCAGTTTCGCCAGGAATTGCCAATTTTAAGATCTTCGCTGGAGACTCTTCGCGCTAAAATGCTCAGGAGACATTAGAAGTTTGACAAAACTGCATGCAACACAACCGTACCGCTTTTTTTGGTTTTGGCTCGCGCCTGATGTTCAGAACTATAGGGTGTTGGCTAAGTCGATAATGCTGGAAAGAATGATTGCGGTCGGGAGAGTTGCAACCGCCATTGAAGCATGATAAGCATACATCGAGACCCCACGGCTGATCCTATAACACAGCATTAGCAAGACCGATTGATTCAATAGTATTGTAGGATCCCGATGAAACTGCAAAGCTTACAGGTGTATCAAAACATTGAGTGCAGTCGTCCTTATGAACTTGTTGGGTTGCTGCAGGAGGACGTAGTAAACTTCCAGTAACGTGCGGGCAACTCATATCGCAGAAGGAAGTAGAGTATCGTATTGAACTATAGCGAAGACAAATGCAACGATAATCTATGTCAATTGCTAGCCCATACTCAATATTAGCCGTTTGCACTAAATCCCCACGTCACGTGATGCTCTGACGACATCACAATGGAATTAGTATGCTTGTTCTATATAAGAATAACTAACCACATTGAGAAAACAACAGCAGACTCATAATTCAATAGGTTTTTAAAGCCTTTCCATTTGTTTCCAATAGTTGTAGGGAATAGCCTTTTTTTGTTTGCTATGCCAGTTTATTACTATCTTATACGTTGCCTGGCGTTTGTTTGTGATTTGAATTCCCAGCTTAATAATATTTACCTTATTACTACAATATAAAGGAATCACGGAAAATAGCTGCACTTTTTTGGTTTTGGAAATGCCAGTAACTATTTTATATTGTCTGTGTGTTTAAAGCGAGCTAACCAAAAAAAAAATAAAATAAAAATAAAAATAAAAAAAAGGGCCGGAAGATTCAAAGTATATAAAGTCACTTACTTGGGTTAGAGAACATCGTTTGGGGTTGTATAGTGTAGTGGCTATCACACCAGATTTTGACTACATTGAAGATTTCTGGTAACCCCGGTTCGATCCCGGGTACGACCTTATTTTTTAATTTGTTTCTTTTTTGCTCAGCTATTTGTTGAATGGATGCGTTTGCTATTTAATACTTTTAATTATTGAAACAAGTTTGAATTAACCTGGTGGTGCTGTTCTAAGTGTAAATAATATTTGAATAACTAATGGGGTGCCGAAGCCGAAGCGCGTTACGCGACGCGACGGAATTTAAAGCCAAGTTCATCAATTCGCGATTTCCAACCATCTACGGCTATTCGCTTAGACATCTCTAGTAGCAGCCGATATGTCTATTGTATCACTCTTGGGAATTAACGTTTTAAATAATCCGGCCCCATTTACTGCACCATATGAATTTGAGATAACATTCGAGTGTTTAGAACCCCTGAAAGAAGGTATGTAAAGGTATACTTTCTTAAATATAGAATAAAAATGTTTAACCACCGCGCTAGATCTCGAATGGAAGCTTACATATGTCGGATCATCGTCATCGTATGTTAAACCAGTTTACTTTTTTTTCTTTGAAGAAGTATAACGAACTGTGGGCAGATTCGAACACGACCAACTCCTTGACTCCATACTCGTCGGACCTGTCCCTGTCGGCATCAACAAATTCCTCTTCACGGCCGACCCTCCATCGCCGGATTTGATCCCTGCATCAGAGCTCGTCAGTGTGACGGTGATGTTACTGACATGTTCATACAACGGGCAAGAGTTTGTTCGTGTTGGTTATTACGTGAATAACGAGTACGATAACGAGGAACTGCGAGAGAACCCTCCAAGCAAAGTTCAGGTCGACCATGTCGTCCGAAATGTACTGGCTGAGAAACCACGGGTTACAAGGTTTAATATAGAATGGTACGTAGGTCTGATGGCAGTAAGTTGAAATATTCCAGATGCTAATGACAATGAGCAGGGATAAAGACACAAAACCGGAACCGGAGGAAACGCCACAAGATCCCGAGGAGGACGATGTATTATAGAGAACTTGTCCATGTACGGGATGACACATATTTGACTCTACTTTCGATTTTACAACTTGATGACTATATCCAGAATGTTTTGTAAACTAGATTGTATAATATTTGAAAAGCGCATACTAAGTTACAACTGGAATGTGTTGCATGTAACTAATCATACAAACTCTCTGGCCGTTTACCATACTAATCCTAACATCATCTTCCCTTACGCCCGCAAGGGCTTTGCTTTCCACTGTGCAGGCGATCTAACATACAAATCCATATTCCAGTTTTTCCAAACCTTTTTGCCGTACAAGCTTCTCATAATTGATTCTCGGTTGGCCAACAGCTCTTGAGCAATTCGCTCTCGATAATGATTCAACCCACTCGATGCAGTGTTGCATGCATCAACTGCTCTCGAAGCTCCCACACTACATGCCAAAGATCCTAAGTGGCCCATAAAATCATTTAGCAGTTTTCGTCTTGTTGGAACAGCTAAATTGTCCCTGGTTAAAATTGCTTCGACAACATGCGAGAAGATTGTATTTTCGGCGAACTGTACTTTCGTCTCAGCAGGGAATGCAATGAAACTGTATCAATGTCAGCACCTAATCATTAGAGAAAGTCAGAAATTCGGTCAAGCTCGCCTTTCAATAATCGCGTCTGAAAGCTGATGAATAGTCTTTATTAGAACCTCGACTAGCATTGAACGCTGCTTGAGACTATCGTTTGCGCTACTTCGCTGTCTCGCACTTATATTTTCAAAACCAGGTATATCCAATAGCGCTAGTAAAATATTGTCCTTATCTTTGCACAAATCGGTGATCCGTTCGGTAACTTGTATTTGCAGCGATCCATGCTCCGCAAGGGCAACAAGCACGGTATTGAGCAATACAATATTTTGCACTGATATGCAGTTAAATAAAATATCTTTCATATGTTCACAAAGACTTACGAGATAAATCAGTCACATCGTCCAATAATCTGGTACCAAACTTCGCAGCAGATTTTGTGTCCAATCGCTGCATAAGTGCTTTCACAGCAAAACTGAAACCCTTGGCTTTACTAATGATGTGCAGCCGAGGCGTGAAAAATGAAACATATAAATACTCAGCAAATGATAACGGGCAAAAATAGAGCGTCTTCTCCAAGAAATGAGAGCCGACTGGATTTGATAATAAACTCTCGAGAAACGATACAGATATGAAATCAAGTTCTCCCTTTCTGGTAGGGAATATGATTGAAAGTATATCGCAGCGAAGTAAATCATCTTCCAACTCCATCAGTAGTTGCAATACGGGACTAGACACTGGATCCAAGGCCATTTTTCGCCCTTGTTCTAACGTAATTCCACCGACAATAGTATCCAAAATGTCGTCAATGAACTGTTTAAATACAGCAGGGGGTTGGAATCGACCGTAAAAAGGAGTTTCAGAGAAGTCCAGTCCCTTCTGGGCACCCAGAGATTTCTTCGCACTGAGGACTGACGAACCACTTGTCGCTGGAAGCTCTTTACCAGCGCACAACATCAAAAATGATCTCAAAACATGTGAACCAAAAGGATGGAAAGCAATGGTTGGGATATCGTTGCGAATTTCTGCAAAGAAATCGCTAACAGCAGCTGTTACTGGAGCATTCTCAGTGTCAGTTGTAGCTACTTCTAATAATTCTGGAGTCCGTTGGACCTCGGAGCTAACAAACGTTCGCGAGCGGTTTAACAATGTTTCTAAGCAATGCGATGAGAATCTTTGAGTGGAAAGCTCTGTAAACCTGGGATATACGTCAACTTCCTGCCATATCGATAACACTATATTCGCAGTAATCACCTAGTCGAGTATGCCTTGTAGATCTCTAATAACTTCTCTGTCAGTGCCGCGAGTAGTAGTCGCTCAAGTATTTTGGACCCTGTTGGATCCGTCGACACCTTTAATTCAATCCCGTTGATTTCTGACCACAAAGCCTCGTAAAATTGGTCTCTTTCTTCAAAAGAAAAGCGCGTCATTAGCATTCTCAGGTGTTGTTAGAGTAAGTACAACTCTAGGAAGTCCTGTATACCTTCATTGGACGTGAACATATTTGAGGTCATAAGTCCCTCTGCTTCTTTGAAATATTCAGTCTGTGTACTGTCTAGTAACCCATAGAACACCTGCTGTCCCACCGCTAAAGATCAAACATTGTTAAAAATTTTATTCATGGATATCGACATTTTGTGGAAACGTCGGCTCATACCTGGGTGATTCTCATCGTCTTGGTAGTATTCCCCTTCTTCTACTGGTTCTAAAACCGGCTCCACTTCCTCCACTTCCGGCTGAGATTTCTCATACGGCTTCTTTTGCAGCCTTCGACCCCTCTTTTTCTGTTCCCTCGGCATTTTGTGTGTCTATGTTAAGCTAACTACAAGCGTTGGTCACTCTATACTGATCTGACCGAGAGCCAGATCGTGCAAAGGTTGGGAGTTTACCCCTGAAAAATTTGGTCATATGTCCCTAACCCTACTTATATAGTTAACGATAGTTATGGTTAACGTAACTCCCAAACGAACGTTCCGCCCAAACGAACGTTCCACTTTCCAAGACATCGCGGCCAACCACCAGAATTTGCATAACCAGAACAGCATAAATTACTTAAAATTATTTACAGGCGTCTTCTTCAGGCATTTTTACTTCAATCTGGCATGTGCGCGCATTATGTCCTGTCTCGCCGCAGTTGCCACACCGCCGCACGCGCGGCTCAGCCTGCTGCTGGCCACCCCCTCCCTCCTCCCTCTCCTCGATCTCCTGCGTATCTGCGCCCACTGGCTCTATCAAGCTCGTAGCTTCTTCTACGCTAAGGGCCCCTCCTTGGCGTAAGCGTGTTTTTTTGGCCATCCGGCGCCTACTAAGTGCCTCATTTGCCTTCCGAGTCTCTTCGAGCTCTTTCGCCTGTAGGGCATACTGGTAGGAAACCGTCTTCGTATACTTTAACATTTGGTTGACGGCTTCGTACATTGCCGTCGGTGAGCTATCTTGGTGCTTGGCAATCCGATTTTTTATGTATTCGGATTGCGAAGTAGCCTCAGTCGGGTTTGTTGGCGTTTGAGGGACCCAGGGCTGGGGAGTCTCC